>MU825917.1:23972-236431 GCA_029204205.1 Desmophyllum pertusum
TTGAACACCCCTAAGCAGGTACCAAAAACCAAGAATTTTAACCCCTAAAGGTACGACGATCACCCCCGTCACTTTTATATGGAAGCCCTCCCCCCCCCCCCCGCGCCCCCGGGCTTCTCAGGCTGATTTGAGGCGAATTTTTCGGCGAGTTATAGTTTTTGCGAGGTTTCCGTTAATCTAACAGTGGAACCCAGGAGCCCATTACTGGTGGGAACCCCGATTTCTCGAACCCCTCGTAATTCTCAAAACCTCCGATAATTCGAACCAAAGTCTTTTCCCTCTGTATTTGTTTTCACTGTTAATTTTAACCTCCGAGTATTTCGAACTTCCCGATTTTCTCGAACCAATTTTTCGTTTCATTGAAGGTTCGAAAAATGGCGTTATTCCACTGTATTTATATATTCGAGGCAGGAATCATTTGAATGCCCTTGAAAATGATTATAATAGTAACCGATGTTGATGTTCTTGGGCGTAAATATTGTTTTTGGCCCTTACTCAGGCTCGTTTTTTTCTCCCAGGCTCGTTCACACTTGCGACGCAAGCATAAGCATTAAGCAAAAGGAAATATTTCGTTTCCTTGTGCTTGGTGCTTGCGTCGGTCCCTCCGTGTATAACATACGTTTCTTTATGCTTACGTTGCAAGTGTGAACCAGGTCTTTAGGTTGCACGAGAAGAAATAAGAATAAAAAACACCGTCATACTATGTTTGATCTGTGTTGGTGGTCTGACTGGTCTCATTACCCGAATTCGACTGCAACTTAATTAAAGCAGTGGAGGATTTTAGGGGAGGCCCCCCCCCCCCCCCCCCCCCCCCCCACTTATTTGCGAAAATACTTAAGGCCCGATCCCGAGGGGCAGAACATTTTCGGGCCCCCTCCTTATAAACAGGTCTGAGATCCGCCATTTGTAAAGTCACTTTAAAAACTCTTGTTGACTGTTGGTTTTAGAATGGTATACTTTTAGGGGTCAAATAAAGCTTGAGCCACGCCCAGATTGGTCTCCTTTAGGGTTTTAATTTAAATTTCCGACGAGCATCCCCGTGACCCTAGCCTGAGATCAGGCTCCTGAGAAAATTTGCCGGGATTTCACCACAAAAAAAGCATACAAAATTATTCCAAAACAAAAATTCAAAATTTGGGTGAACCTGCATCTCATTTTGTGGTTGCCATGGAGACTTCAGAAAAGAAGTTGTCACATCAAAGAACAGCAAGTGAAAGTTCTAGCATCCCATAGTAAATCCACTTTTCAAAATTATTAAAAAACCGTAAGGGAGTGGCTTTCTCCTTCCCCCTTGTACTTCAGAGGGTTAATCAAGGTCCTGGCATTTATTTGAGGTCCAGCATTGATTTGAACTGATCCGTTTTTATGAAACTGATTCTCATGTCTGTGTCAGTCCTGTACAAAGTTTGTTTAACTACTCTCTTTCCGTTATTGCTGGTCCTACCCCGAGCCACATGACTGTAACACTATCCCCCCCTCCCCCCTTACTCAGGACCCTCATTTTTCGTTCTCATCATACTTTATTTACGTGACAAATTATTCATACAGTCAAACCTATTCCATTGATCCATTGTTTATTCCATTGTTGTAATTAGACTAATTAGTTTTTATCCATTATACTTTAATTTGTAAAATGTTTACTGGAACAGCGATGTATAAGCGCTATATAAGTTAGTTACAGTTGAATCTCGCTATCTCGAACTCAAAAACCCATTCCCCTTGTTTTTCAGTCATTTACTATCGGCTACTCTTCCCGCTATCTCGAACTGTTTTTTGTCCCAGATAGCGAAATTCAACTGTATTATTATACAAATAAATCAAACCTGTTATTATTTACAGTAAATATGGGAACTGATAAATTTTGGGACTTTTGCTACTGTCCGCTTATAAGGGTGCTTGTTGATTATGGTGTCCACTTAAACACGGAGCGATCCTATAAAGCGAGGCTGAGGGTGTTCACCGTGTTAATCATAGTCCACAATGAAAGTGCGCTCCTCATTGGTTAGCATCGCTGAAAAAAGGCCAGTAGAATGAGCTTCTAAATAAAATCACTTCGAAAATAGTTTACGCACAACTCGACAAGCAGGGACAAGTAATAAGAAATTTATAGATGTGCTAAAAAAGGTAGGGTGAAAGAAAACGAATAAACAAAGATTTCGCAGCTTTTAATTTCAACAAGTTGATTTCTGTACTATTTTGCCGGTCAGTGTATTTTTGCTCGTTGCGATTTTGTTCTCGACAAGTCAACGGATACAAGCATATTTACGGCAGTTCTGAGACATGTACAATGTACAATGTACGTAGTGTTCAATGAATTTAATAGTATGAAGGGGAATCTCTACAGTTTTTGGCCGATTTTTTGAATGGAGAAATTTGTAAAGATGGGAGAGGCGAAATGCTTGGTGCTAATGCCGCTAAAGCGAGAATAAAATAGAGGTGAAGGACGGCACTCGGCGAACTTGCTAGCGTGTTCTGAGAACAACCGTAAACATATGTTCGCGCTCAAAACTGCATAACTCGGTTCAGTTCTTGCTTTTCTCAATTAATAAAGATATCGAAATGAAACCTTAATTGTAGGATTCAGTCAGTTTGCTTTTTAAAGTAAACATGGTTGACATGCGGAATTTGAATTTTTAGGTCTGGGTCGACGTTCAATTACTCCCGTTCAGATTTATCTTCTTCCACCTTTAAAACGTATTAAAATCAAAATAAAAGCTTTTGTAGTGTTTTTCCCAAAAATAATTAACAGTTCTTATGGATTGAGCAAATAAACATCTCATTTAAACGTTCAATCGTCTCACGACCGTTATTCTTCTGCCATTTGCGATAAATTGAAGCCAACTGCTGTTTCCAGTCCTTTTATATGGCTCGCTCCGTGTTTAAAGGAGCTCGTCACGGATGGCGCTGGGGTCTGTCCCCCACCCCACTCAGTCGCCTTTTTGTCCTCCGTAGCAGTCTCTCACTCGTGCCTTTATGTAAGAGTTGCCTGCGGAGGAGGCTAGGATGGCGCATATTGGCCAATTTTTTCAAGTTCACCGTTCTGGTTTTTATTATAACCTCTTTGATGCTTTTCTACCTTAGTAAACTATTATTTTACCTCACAAAAATGACTTACATTATCGTGACATAACTCCTTTAATACAGGTTTGACTGTACTGTTCTTTTTATGTAGATTTCAAAAGCCAACATCCTTTTTTCTAAGACTAAACTAGTTACGGTAACCTTAAAGTTTCATTTGGGTAAATACCGTAACATTGCAATAATAAGCCCACACCCCTCGAAAAAAGCCCCCACCAAACACAAAAATCCTTCCGATAATAACTAATAAGCCTAAGCTCCACCCCCCCCCCCCCCCCCCCCCCCCCCCCCCCCACCGTGATGTTCATTTCACTACTGTATTAATTTGTTATGTGCTTGACATCGTTATGTTTAGTAGACTAACGAACAGTCCCTCATTTTTCTCTGGATAGTCAAGTGGGATATCACGCGAGCGCGCGAGAGAATATCACCTCGAGGACACACGACGCGCCGGACTGCTCGAAGTCTATATGTTTAGAGAGTTTTCTAAACGGTATTCCCACGGTGTGCACCTAAACTTTTTCAGATGCAAAATCCCTTCCAAATATTAGCCCAACCATTTTTTAAACCCTTAATTCCGATAATAAGCCCAACCCCCCCTGCCCCCTCCCCGATAATAAAGTCCCCACCCGAAAATAAATACGCCTAACCAGAGGTCTATAATAGTTATAGACTCTGGCCTAACAAAAAACTCCTTTTGGACAAGCCCAGGGCGTATTCACGGAATATTTTACAGTAATGCCTGTAAACTTGAGTTACGTAGTGAAAAGCTAACTACTGCGAGCAGTCAGTCTTTTTTTCCTCATATCTTTGACGCGAGCGAAAATAAAATAATTATGCAAATGACCGCGCCCGTGCATCTCGCGACTCGCAGATTCGCCGCTCGATCGTTGCATCTCGCCCCCCCGAAAGATTAGGAAAAGAGAGATACTGCTCGCAGTCTTTTCTATTTACAGACATATATAGCTGTTGAATTGGACGACAATTGGTCGACATGTAAAGAAGTCACTTCACTCTTAATGTTTTTCCAGCTATGAAACTTGTCTCAAAACTTTCAGTTTCTTTTTATCGAGCTTCGTCCTCGAGCTTCCCTTAGATAACTGTTCCTTCCTTCTAAAATACAATGCCCACGGACGAATATCGGCTGAGCATGTTTTGTAGCATCATAGCCGGAAACAAACGACGGGGGAAATACACGCACTGAATAAAGGATATAACACTTTCTGTTAACTGCTCGCCGAGTAGGTTTCTCTGTACTTGATGATTCAGCTTCTGCAACAACATAAACATGCAATCAGTATGAGAGGCAATAAACTTGCACTGTGTCCAACAATTTCATGTTAAAAATAAACGCTAGTTAAATGAACCTGTCTGCACTTCGGCGAGGCTTGTTTCGCTTCGAGTGATGGTGAAAATTTGGGCGAGGCAAATGTATTTCGTATCACAATGACTTCGTTTGGTTGTAAGATGAGAGAACAAGAACACTGGAATGGGACAAAAACGTTCAATATTTTTGGTATTTTCAAACGTAACCTGAGAATCTGAATTATGACGGCAAGAGTAAAGGAAATTTTCCTGTTCTTGACATCCCTCTACTTAAATTTGTGAACCGCTTGACCTATAGATGTGGTCAAAAACTTGAAAACTTACTTTAGAAGCAGTTTTTGCTGTACTACAACGAACATTGCATTTTACAATTTTGAGCACTTAAAGACTTGTTCTTTGACAGGTATACATTAATACAACATGAACGAAACAAGGCGTAATGTTGTTCATTTTCAATCAACATATTATTTATCATATTTATTTGTTAGACATGCCGAGTACTTTGATCTTAATAATTTTAAAACAAAAAAAGCCTCGAAAATTTCAGTCAAAACGTTACGTTATTTTCAAGTAAGAATCTTTGTGTAGATCGATAACCACATTAGTACGTTAACGACTTTTAAAAATGAAATGTAGAAACAAAGATTGCCTACTCCAACAAGTAAGGTTCTGATTGACTCTCTCCCAACTCTTATTCGTGACGTCATCACCAATGAGAAACAAACGGAGGCCCAGTATTTTTTCGGGCATAGAACTTCTTCTGGCAACTCTCTGAGACATTTCATTAGCCCGGTTAAGAGGAACACTGGCGCTACATTCCACGACCCAGATGTTCGTAGAAACTTTTCATAAACTCCATAGTTGCCTCGTCATCAATTGCCCAAAGTGACACCAAAACAGAACGAGCACCAGCACCCAGGAAAGCCCGTCCAATACCGACCACACCCTCAGGAGTAACCTTCCCTTGAGCACTGTGACAGCAACTGAGCACAACAAGCCTTGCTCGTAGCTTAACAGCTTGTACATCTGACATTGTTAACAGGAAGTCTTTCTCTTGAGGGATCTCGGATGACCGTGTGGGATTTGGAGCCAAAGCAATTTCACCAGCTTCCATATCACCGTGTGCTGCAATGTGTACCAAAGCAACGGAACCGATTCGCTTTAGCACCTCAACTTTAGTTGCATCTCTTCCTGTGAGTGGTTCGGTGTTAAGAATTTTGCCTATCATCTTTACTTCTTTCCTGGCATCTGGCAAACTTGTCAATTCGACACACTTGTCCCGTATTGTTTTAATTTCCTCCACACATGGATCTCCCACCAGCAGCGCCCCAATCTTTTTGTGGTAGTCCTCAGGACAATGTGTGATCAGTTTTAAACTGGTAAGCGAGGGTACAATGCGGATCTTGATAGATTCACTGAGGTATCGGGAAGCCTCATCCACAACGCAGAATAAGGGGCCAAGCATAGCGGACCATCTGGGACAATGATTAACTCCTCGCCTTCAAGTATGTTTGCAATAGGGCTGATTATAGAATCAAACAAGAGACGCAGAGATTTGCTTTTGCAGTCCGCTATTTCCTGAGAAGATTCTTATTGAGCGGTAAGTAACCTTTTCGCTCTGTATCCAATGAACGATTCTCACAACGGACACAAACACCAACTCCAATTTCATTGAAAGCCTTTTCCATCAGTAAGGTGCATCTTTGATGGTCTTCTTCGCAAAATGAACATCTGTACCCTTGAGTACCCATAAATTAATCGTATCACTCTCCAGTGCTACAAAAACTGTTTGTGTAGATATATCAGTTTACTATGTCAGAGATCGTACATTTTGATTCAAACGCTAGCAAGTCAGAGTCATATGGTAATTTCATGAGATCCATCAAGGCCTGTGCTCGTCCTTGCTCAGCAACACACAAAGCTTCGTCAGTCTTTTGAAGCTTCACCAGTGTTCTCCAAAGATTGGTGTAAGCTTGTTGACACGCATTACGAAATGATATTTTCCACGCATCTTCCGACTGAAGAAGAGCTCTCACGTCATTGTACAGTTTTACACTGGATCGATAATAATCAAGAGCCTCATGCAAAACACCCGATGATTCAAAATCACAACCTAGAGCATAACAGGCAGTTCCTTCTCCATCCAGGTTTCTAAGTTCTTTGGCAATGTTAAGATGTTTCTTGTGGTACTCTATGGCTTGTTTAAAATCACCCAGGCTCTGATAAGCATTGCCAAGATTGCCATAGGCAGCTCCTTCTCCATCTCTCTGCCCCAGTTCTTTGGCAATGCTAAGATGTTTTCTTGTGGTACTCTATGGCTTGTTTAAATTCACCCAGGCTCTGATAAGCATTCCCAAGATTGCCATAGGAAGCTCCTTCTCCCGCCCTGTCCCCCAGTTCATTAGCAATGCTAAGACGTTTCTTGTGGTACTCTATGGCTTGCTTAAAATCACCCAGGCTCTTATAAGCATTGCCAAGATTGCAATAGCCACATCCTTCTCCATCTCTCTGCCCCAGTTCTTTGGCAATGCTAAGATGTTTCTTGTGGTACTCTATGGCTTGTTTAAAAATCACCCAGGCCTCTGATAAGCATTGCCAAGATTGCCATAGGCAGCTCCTTCTCCATCTCTCTGCCCCAGTTCTTTGGCAATGCTAAGATGTTTCTTGTGGTACGCTATGGCTTGTTTGAAATCACCCAGTCTCTGATAAGCATTGCCAAGATTGCCATAGGAAGCTCCTTCTCTCGCCCTGTCCCCCAGTTCATTAGCAATGCTAAGATCTTTCTTGTGGTACTCTATGGCTTGCTTAAAATCACCCAGGCTCTCATAAGCATTGCCAAGATTGCAATAGGCAGCTCCTTCTCCATCTCTCTGCCCCAGTTCTTTGGCAATGCTAAGATGTTTCTTGTGGTACTCTATGGCTTGTTTAAAATCACCCAGGCTCTGATAAGCATTGCCAAGATTGCCATAGGCAGCTCCTTCTCCATCTCTCTGCCCCAGTTCTTTGGCAATGCTAAGATGTTTCTTGTGGTACTCTATGGCTTGTTTAAAATCACCCAGGCTCTGATAAGCATTGCCAAGATTGCCATAGGCAGCTCCTTCTCCATCTCTCTGCCCCAGTTCTTTGGCAATGCTAAGATGTTTTTCTTGTGGTACGCTATGGCTTGTTTGAAATCACCCAGTCTCTGATAAGCATTGCCAAGATTGCCATAGGAAGCTCCTTCTCTCGCCCTGTCCCCCAGTTCATTAGCAATGCTAAGATCTTTCTTGTGGTACTCTATGGCTTGCTTAAAATCACCCAGGCTCTCATAAGCATTGCCAAGATTGCAATAGGCAGCTCCTTCTCCATCTCTCTGCCCCAGTTCTTTGGCAATGGCTAAGATGTTTCTTGTGGTACTCTATGGCTTGTTTAAAATCACCCAGGCTCTGATAAGCATTGCCAAGATTGCCATAGGCAGCTCCTTCTCCATCTCTCTGCCCCAGTTCTTTGGCAATGCTAAGACGTTTCGTGTGGTACTCTATGGCTTGTTTGAAATCACCCAGGCTCTGATAAGCATGCCAGATTGCCATAGGAAGCTCCTTCTCTATCTCTCTGCCCCAGTTCTTTGGCAATGCTAAGATGTTTCTTGTGGTACTCCATGGCTTGTTTAAAATCACCCAGCTCTGATAAGCATTGCCCAGATTGCCATAGGAAGCTCCTTCTCCCGCCCTGTCCCCCAGTTCATTAGCAATGCTAAGATGTTTCTTGAGGTACTCTATGGCTTGTTTAAAATCACCCAGGCTCTGATAACATTGCCAAGATTGCCATAGGCAGCTCCTTCTCCATCTCTCTGCCCCAGTTCTTTGGCAATGCTAAGATGTTTCTTGTGGTACTCTATGGCTTGTTTAAAATCACCCAGGCTCTGATAAGCATTGCTAAGATTGCCATAGGCAGCTCCTTCTGCATCTCTCTGCCCCAGTTCTTTGGCAATGCTAAGACTTTTCTTCTGGTACTCTATGGCTTGTTTAAAATCACCCAGGCTCTGATAAGCATTGCCAAGATTGCCATAGGAAGCTCCTTCTCCCGCCCTGTCCCCCAGTTCATTAGCAATGCTAAGATCTTTCTTGTGGTACTCTATGGCTTGTTTAAAATCACCCAATCTCTGATAAACAATGCCAAGATTGCCATAGGCATGTCCTTCTCCATCTCTCTGCCCCAGTTCTTTGGCAATGCTAAGACATTTCTTGTGGTACTCTATGGCTTGTTTAAAATCACCCAGGCTCTGATAAACAATGCCAAGATTGCCATAGGCACGTCCTTCTCCATCTCTCTGCCCCAATTCTTTGGCAATGCTAAGACATTTATTGTGGTACTCTATGGCTTTGTTTTAAAATCACCCATCTCTGATAAGCAATGCCAAGATTGCTATAGGCACCTCCTTCTCCATCTCTCTGCCCCAGTTCTTTGGCAATGCTAAGATGTTTCTTGTGGTACTCTATGGCTTGCTTAAAATCACCCAGGCCTCTCATAAGCATTGCCAAGATTGCAATAGGCAGCTTCTTCTCCATCTCTCTGCCCCAGTTCTTTGGCAATGCTAAGATGTTCTTGTGGTACTCTATGGCTTGTTTAAAATCACCCAGTCTCTGATAAGCAATGCCAAGATTGCCATAGGCACGTCCTTCTCCATCTCTCTGCCCCAGTTCTTTGGCAATGCTAAGACGTTTCTTGAGGTACTCTATGGCTTGTTTAAAATCACCCAGGCGCAGATAAGCAATGCCAAGATTCCCATAGGCACGTCCTTCTGCAGCCCTTTCCCCATGTTGTTTGGCAATACGAAGATCTTGCTTGTAGTTCTCTATCGTCCTTTTTATCATTTCAATAGATGTAATTAATGCGAAGAACTTGCTTGCCTTTCATCAAGTACATACCTAGTAGAGAAACATTAAAGCATATCTGACTGGAGAATTTGAAAGAACTTGGCCGCACTGAGGAACTAAAATGCAACTCCAACCGCGTCAACTCGACTGTTCCGACTGTACTGACTGTACCGACTGTATCGACTGTACCGACTGTAGTGACTGTACCGACTGTACCGACTGTACCGACTGTACCGACTGTACCGACTGTACCGACTGTACCGACTGTACCGACTGTACCGACTGTACCGACTGTACCGACTGTACCGACTGTACCGACTGTACCAAACGTACCGACTGTACCGACTGTACCAAAACGTACCGACTGTACCGACTGTATCGACTGTACCGACTGTACTGACTGTACCGACTGTACCAAACGTACCGACTGTACCGACTGTACCGACTTTACCGATTGTATCGGATAGACAGGATAGATTTGGATATTGATAAGTAGTGTATGTAGGCAGTTAATATTTGCAGGTAATATAATGGTTTTTCAACTGTATTTTAGCCTATTGTGTGCAGTAATATTCGTAAAAATATATAGAGGATATTACATGGCGGCGCGAAGATATGAATTTTATTCCGAGTGGTAAAAACAATATTTTACGATTGAGCGCAGCGAATGAGTAAAATATTGTTTTTAACACGAGAAAATAAAACCCATATCTTCAAGCCATCGTGTAATAATTGTCTTTTTATTATATAGACAAACAACAAAAGCACAAACTTTATCACAAACTCGTGCAGCTCGATGGCAGGACTTTCTTGAATTTATCTCCTTTCGTCTTCACTTCCAAGGAACTCCTTTAATGATTAAAGTTTTCTCCTTCGTGTTAGCATTTTTCTACTCTTCAGTGAACGATTTCATGTCGGCTTCAGTGAATTCACGAATCTATCGCTCGCCATTTTTCAACCGGCGTTTGGCAGCTTTGCACAAACAACTGGGTTGAAACAAAATAACATCTACCTATGGGAGGTCACGTCTTCGGAGTTCTTTCACGAAGCCGACCTGTACAGCTCCGCAAATGATCCCGGGACCGCAAATGATCCCCAGAGTGGATCGCAAATGATCCCGCTAAAAATCGAGGAATGGCGTGGACGGTGGACCCGATTTTTTTTCCATTTTGAACGTGATCAAATTTTTTTTTATGCATTGATAGGCAGCCAGAATACCGTCATTAATCTCGAAAATTATAGATAAATGAATCTTGGTGACGCGAAAACAATATAACATGCGGTGTTAACTCTTGTATATTAAAGTAGTTCAATGATTTTGAATTTATGTTTTTACTAAAATCTGCATCAATGCATAAAAAAAATTCGATAAGTCAAATGAATTCCATACCCATACCCTACGACCCAGAAGATACTCTATGTTGCATTTAGATAAACGTAGTGTTACATCCGGTCAGCAGTCTTGCTTCTCGCACTTCCGGTCTGCACGATTTTTCAACAACAACTTCTTGGCTTATCGGCCAACGCAATGTGTACGACTCGATTTTAGCCAAATACTTTACTCTGGATTGTTCACAGGCATGCATTAGCGTAGTACAGTGATCTTGATACATTTATTTAACTTCCTGGATGGATTGTATCGATGAATTTTGGTGCATCGATGGCAGAAATCACAAATATTCCGGGAAATATTACGACTGTGTTTTGACCCTGGTCAACTATTATTTATCAAGTGTATCATCTGTGGTCTGAATCACCGGAAAGTGGATGTTCGATGGGACAACCTATTAGATCAGACCTTTCTCCTAGAGTCTGTGCTAGATTTGGTCAAGAAAATGGAGCGAGCGAAGGAGAGACCCACGCGATAAAAGTATCCTGAAAAAATGCCAAAACTTGCAAGGTAGGCTTTGTATATCAATTTATATTTCATCAAATTCGCGGGCCAAAACATTATCAATTAAATGTAGTTAACAGACAAGATGATAGAAAATACTTATGAAGCGGAATATTTCTCTCTAAAGCCTTTTTGGGCTAAATAGTGGAGCCTCAAAATGGCCAATTTTGCATTTTTTTTACAATTTGCCTCAGATGTCTTCAGCACCCACGGCCAAACTATAATTTTCCCCAAATAGATTTTATGATATTTAAAAACTTCAATATCCATGTAAGCTCTGCTGCTAATTTGGTTTCTGGGAAAAGAGTACTTTTGGAGAAATTGCAGATATGGTTATGCTTGTTTTTCATGCTTGTCAAAATGGCTGACCGGCAACATGGTAGATCGACCATTTTTTCCTAGTTCATAAAAATCGAAATATTTTTATAGCGATTTTTATAAACCAGAAGAATGGCTCTACACCCTGGTGGAATTTCATTTGAATTGGTTCACATGCACGCGAGAACCAGACTTATTTCTTTTACTTTTCGAGAGTGAATTGTTTCTCAAAACATGGACCTGAGGCTGGCGTGATCAAGTGCGGTTACCATGGCAACAATACATCTGCCGACCCAAATATGGCTGTTTTTGTTCATACCCCCAGGTAACCTACCTCCACACACAAAATGAAGGGGGGTTGAAAATTTTCATTTCCAACTTTGCTTCACTTTCTCAGAGAAGTACTCTTAAAAAGAAAAAAAACTGGTCTAAAAATAACTTTGATCTTCTAAAAATCGTAATGAGATGCTGTGAAAATAAAAGGTACAATTTTAAGTTTTTGTTATGAGCTAGATTCAACTGAAAATATTAAACTGATCTGGAGCCTTCGCTCAGTTCGCTGTCTGGTATGTCGCCGTCACGCAACGCTTCTCACCGAAACAGACCAAAACACAGTACGAGGTCGAGAATGATTTTAAAGCTTTCTATCAGTTATTCCCTCCTCTGTGTCGTTGGCACTTTAGTGGTAGCTATAAGTTTGTCCTCGTATGGTTTAAAAATAAGCTTACGTCTCAGGTCCAACTTTGTTGGCGAGGCGCCTCGCTCTTCATCTAAAGTCGCTTCTTCGACTTCATAATTAATCACGTACCCAGGGACGTATAATTGAATCTAGAATCATCTGAAGTATAGCTCTTCTCGGAATTGGAGTAACTTTTTGACATTTAGGCTCAAATAATCAGCCAGAAACCCGAATAACTCGCGTCGAATTCACTCTGACTCACTACTTCCTTGTTGTGCTCTTGTAGCTGAGATACCGGGTCGACGTCACAACTCTGACTAGTACCAGTCCACTTAAGGCGCGGTTTTGACTTCGAGAACGGTGATTTCTATCGCGTTTTAAAAATCGAGAATAACTTCAAATCCCATTATTCTGCTTGTTATGGCTTATTTTCAATGTCTACTTTCGAGAGAAAAAGAAATTGGCTAAGCGTTATAGGCACTTTAAGAACATATTAATATAATAATATGCGTTCGCTCGCTAACATTGACATAAATGAAATGTGCGACATAATGCTTTCACGAGAAGCAGTTTTCTTTATTAAAACTAGAAGTTCTCAAAGAGAAGTTAAGTGCTGCCTCCGTTAAAAACCTCCCATAAGGTACCACAAGCTTTTACATTATCTATCACACGCTAGAGCGACTGACACTCAAATAAAGTCTGACTCTGACTTATCACAAAAATGAGTTTATCTGAAATAAACATTTTACAATGTAATTATCGATCGGTTGAAGCCCAAAATGACAGATGACTGATTCGCTCAAAAAGTCCCGTTCTCGTTTTCATTTCATGACAGATACATCAGTGCAGTTTCTTCTGCCATATTGAAGCCATCATTTTATAAGCTTAAACTATGTTGGTAACGAAGAGATTTATCGGTGTCATGTGATCACATCAAGCTCTGATCGTAACACAAAAAGAGCTCAACTTTGAGAGCCCATTTTGAAAATGTAGCGACTGTTTGAAACCACTTAACTTCATAAAAGCGTTTTAGGTAAGTATAAATGACCCTAAATAATAATTTGCAGCACGCTACATGTGAACTTATGTTCGCAGAAATTGACATGATATTATTATATGACCAGCAAGCACCGGTTGGCAGATCGTTCACTAACAGCGACCTGCATCTGGAATATCGCCATGTATAAGTGCATTTAGGTACATTCTTTCAATAAAATGTTATCGACTGTTTTAGAAGTACATTGTATCATAAGTGATGGAAGTAATAAAAGTTATTGTTGAACGGAAAACACGCGCCCACTTAACAATGCCGATAAGCTCATAAAACACATTACTTTCCTCTTGACACGTCGCTAAAACGTTCGTGACCCTGATGGATACTTCCACAAGCGAATAAACTTATATTTGACATGGCAATCGAACAGAAAAATAATATAACTTGCCGTTTTCCCCTACCGTTTTCCTCGCATCGGAGTTTGTTTTCTTTGTCGCAATGCTCGTTCCCAGATCCTCCGTTTCGCAAAATGAACCACATGTCATGCGCAAGAACACCGAACACTGCGGGCTCCCTTAAATCCGAAATCTCGATTCCAACTGGAAGAGTGAGTATGGCTGCCTATCAACAGCAATAAAAAAATAGGTACGCAACGCGTACATGTGTCTACTGCAAGGTTTTCCCTAGGTTGATTTGTCATTTGGAAGTGGTATAGTCTTTGTAACTAAATATGATTTACTCAAATACACCAGCCAGCTTGGAAAGGATGGTGGGGATAGAAGGGAAGAAATGGAAGGGTGTATAAAAATAAAATTCACATCATAACAAACTGTGTTAATTTTACTTGCCAGATACTTTATTATTTATCTAATCTTGATAAACATGAAGAATGTAATTTACAGAAACAGAGTTGTAAGACTTGAAGAATGTGAATTGAACTCTATCGGTAATTTTGTTTTTCAAAACTGATCCGTTATGTTAAGCTTGAAGAACTGAAGAAGAGTATCAAACCAAAAAGAACAAAGTAATGTTTGTGGAGACTAATTTAGAGACTCGTGCAATTTTGCCTCGTAATAATTCTTTCAATCTGGGTTAAAACGTAACACTTTTTAGTACAAGAGTAAGACTGTTAAGTACTGCTAAGTACTGTTAAGTACTGCTCAAAAGTAAGTTACCACCTCTCGTCTCGGTTATTAAAGATGCGCTCATTGAACGTTTAATCGTTTGTCTCACGATGGAGTCACTTTGAGGCCTAGGTGTTGATTGCGACGTTTCGACTGCTTTACTGCTATTCTTCATCAGGCGATGAGGTCAATTGTTTACTTGTCGCTATATGCAGCACCTTGGTTTTCTGCTATTGGTGCTATTATTCCGACTTGAAGTTGTTCCCTCAGTGGGCTGACTAGGTGTTGTACTGTCCGTGGTTGGATGGCCACACAATACCACTCGATTCACTCAGAACTCAACATGTTTAATAACACTCGCCATGCTACTCAAAGATGGCTGCCAACAAGAACAAACCCATAATGCTTTGCGGTTTACAACATACGCATACACGAAGTACTAATACGGGAACACTACATCCCTTCCTTTCCGCTATAACAGTATAAATGTACTACGGTTTAAATATACTACTGCTTAAACAAATAAAATGTCAGCAAGAATTTCTAATGTCAACAACAGTTTCTTGTACAGACGCATTCTGTAGTCTCTTAGGGTTTACTCAAAACATAGTCTTTAAGTCTCTCCGGTTGTTTGATGGTCCTCTTTGGTCTCGAACACTCTAAGTCAACAGGCTTTGGGTCTGAAGTGTCTGTGTGTTTGATCTTAGTGTCCGTGTCTTTAATCTTAGTGTCCTCTGGGTCAAGTTCTACTTCATCGGATGAAATATATGGCTTAACCCAAGAACTGTCTCTTCTGTAAACAGCTCCTTCACTGGATGTCACAGTTATTGATGTCCATCCTTTGCTAGCACAGTGTAGGGTTCCGGCTCAAAGTTTGGCGCTAGTTTTCCGGTACTCTTGGTGTTCTTTAGCAGCACCTGATCTCCTGGAACTATCGGACTTGGTACAGCACCACGCTTTCCATCTGCATAGGCTTTCTGTGCTAACTTGTGACTCCAGTCTCTGTCCCTCGTACTCTCATTAATCACTGACTTGTCTGGTCTTAACTCTGGTAGTTTGGTCTTGATTTCCTTACCAAACATTAGAAAGGCAGGCGTAGCACCTGTAGAGACTTGAGGTGTTGACCTGTATGCCAGGAGGAATTTTGGCAGTTCTCCCGTCCACCTCTTCCCTTCTACTTCCGCAATCTTTAGGGTCTTCAATAGAGTTCTGTTCTGTCTTTCGACCTCGCAGTTGGCTTGTGGCCAAAGCGGTGGTGATCTCCTATGCTCAATTCCACACTCATGTAAGAACTCCTCAAACTCTTTACTCACGAATTGTGGACCGTTATCCGTCTTGAGTGAGTAGGGGTACCCAAATCTAGAGAAGACTCCTGTCAAGGCCTCCACTATCTTGGGCGTGGTAGTTGACCGCATAACTACCACCTCGTAATAACGACTATAATAATCAACAACGACTAGTAAGTTCTCTCCGCTGGGCATAGGTCCCATCAGGTCTGCTGCGACATCCTGCCAAGGTCCAGTAGGTGGCTCGGCCCTCTGCATCGGTTCAGGGGGTGAAAACTGTCCCACGACCTGACACCCATGACAGCCTTTGCACATCCGTTCTGTGTCCACGTCCATTTTAGGCCACCACACCTTGGTCCTCAGTCTACTCTTCGTTTTGACGACGCCCTGATGTCCCTCGTGGGCTGCTTCCAATACAGATTTCTTGAGACTCTGGGGTATCACGATCCTATCTCCCCGGAGCACTAGTTTTCCTATGGTACACAGTTCGTTCTTCACACTTACATAGCCTGGCATCTTGCACTGCGACCAATCGCCTGTGTTGATGTACTGACGCACACTTGCTAATTCTGGATCGTTCTCAGACTCCCTCTCAATCTCTCTTGGAGTCAAGGTAACTGGTATACTTTCTTGAACAACAAATCTGACGATATCCTCTTTCTCACTGCTAGGATCCTTTGGATTGGTCTGGTTCAGCCTGGACAACGCGTCCGCGATATTTGTCTTCCCTGGGCGGTACACCACTCGGTAGTTGTAACACTGTAGGCGACGTACCCAACGCTCGATCCTCGCTGATGGCTTGGATGTTCTGCTGAAGATACACTCCAGAGGCTTGTGGTCTGTCTCTAGCTCGAACTCGCGCCCATACACGTAGAGATTCATCCTCTCGCAAGCCCAAACTAAAGCCAGCGCCTCCTTCTCCGTTTGTGCATAGCGCCTTTCAACCTCTGTAAGGTTCCTCGAAGCATACGACACTGCTCTCCATTCCCCATCTTGTAGTTGCAGCAATACCGCTCCCAGTCCATCCGGACCCGCATCTGCTACGATTCTTGTCTTGCAGTCACCCCTGAAGTAGGCAAGCGCATTCGCTGATGTCATCAGTTGTTTCAGCTTCTTAAATGCGACCTGCTGTTCATTACCCCAGACAAAGGTTTCTCCTTTCCTGAGTAATTTTCGTAGAGGTTCTGCCACTTGTGAAAAGTTGGGGATGAACTTTGACGAGTACTGCACAAGCTGTACAAATAGCCTGCGAGCAAGCTCTCTTGGCGTTTTTTGGGGAAAAGAGAAAGAGCGGGGGAAAGAGAGCTTGCACTAATGTCTCAGAATTTTGAATTCCGCCCTCAAAAACCCCCGCCGTTTCAGCTTTTGAGCTGTCAAAATTTGGTCAATTGAAACTTCGTGGTCGTCTCAATTTTCTACGTAACGCTGAACGCAATGCCTTGTATTCGATCTCACACGCTCGAAGTCGTTTCTCGAAAAGTACTAAACGGGTCGAATCGAAAAACATCTCTATCGATAGGGGTTTTCAAAGCGCAGGACAGCTAGAATATTTGTTCCCCGTTTGTTAGAAATTCCGCTCTGAAATTTCTGTTGCAAGATTTTGCATATTTAATTACAAAAGCCAGTGTGTAGTATTTCCCAGTATGCTACGAAAAATGTTGTTTCTCCGGAACTACCGTACCATTTGACTCGAGAGAGGTCTCTTTGGAAAGCATTTTCAAAGCGCTGAACAGCAAAAATATTTAGTACGTGCCCCTTCGAAGTTTACTTCCAAAAATATCTGAACTAATTTTTCTGCATGAGTGATAAACACTAAAGCGTCATGTTTGCTAAGAAGACGTCATCAATTAATTAATTTCCACCAATCAGCATTTCGCGTCGATTTTTTGAGCGCAGATATTCAAAACTCTGAGACATCGTTGCAAGCTCTCTTTCACTTTCCCGCCTCCCAACCCCCCACCCCCCCAAAAACCCCCAGAGAGCTTGCTCGCAGGCTATGTACAAACGACCGCACTTCTGATGTATTCTTCGGAGCCTGTGCATTCACAACTGCAGCAACCTCCCCCCGCTTGGTGCAACCCCTTCACTACTAAGGTCATGTCCAAAAAAAGTCAACCTAGGTAGTCTAAACCCACACTTCGCTCCATTCAAAGTCAGTCCACTCTCCCGCAGACACTGTAGAACTGCATGCAAATTCTGATCATGCTCCTCCAGGTTTACTCCGTGAACAATCAGATCATCTGCAATATTCGCTACTCCGCGGCATCCCCGTATTACATCCGATATGACTTTCTGGTACTTTTCTGGTGCCGACGACGGCCTTTTGTACCGATACAGGCCTCGGTGGGTAACAAATGTTGTTATCTCTCTCGACTCTTCCTGTAGCTCGACCTGGTGAAATCCCCATTTGAGATCCAACTTGCTGAAGACGGTGGATCCATTGAGATCGTATAGGATTTCCTCAATTGTGGGAATTGGGTGTCGCTCACGCTCAATTGCTTCATTTGCCCTCCTCATATCTACGCATACTCGAATGTCCCCGTCCGGCTTCGGAGCTACCACCAATGGTGATACCCATGCAGTAGGAGTGTCCGGTACCTCCTCGATAATGTCCTTGTCTAGCAAATCATCTAACTTCTGGTCGACTTTATCCCTGAGTCCAAAGGGAAGTCTCCGCACTTGCTGAGCTACTGGTTTGACATCCTTATTGATGTGTAGTTTAAGCTGATAATTCTTCAACTTTCCAACACCAGTGAGTATGTCTGCGTACTCCTCACAAATTCCTTCATCACTCCCCTCTGTCACCACTGAACAAACTCGGGGCTCACTCCCCGGTCCCACTCGTAATACTTTAAGTTTCTCTGCTGTGCTCCTGCCAAGCAATGGCTTTCCGGCACTTTTGATGACAGTGAATTCATCCACACACCCCTCTCCGCTAGCTTCACAAGCTATTTGTGCAACAAATGTTCCTACAACCTCCATTGGTTCCTTCTGACCATATGCAAACAGCTCAGTTCTTGTCTGACACTTTGGATTCACACTTGATATGTTTCTGTTTCAGATTGTTCCAGGTCCCATAATCAATCAAGTTACACGATGCACCCGAATCAATTAACACATTCTCCAATTCCACTCCACCAACCTTAAGTGTAATTTCTCCAGTTTCCTGCTGCCCTCCGACAACAAATGCATATCCATCTTCTGGACCAGTCGCTCCATCTTCTACGTGGTAAGTCCTGTTCCTAGCCTGATAGCTTCCCTGATTGTCACGTGGTGGTGGTTTCGTAGCTTCCCTCTTCCAACAACAGGCTGCAAAATGTCCACGCGTACCACACTTCTCACACTCTTTATCTCTTGCTGGACAGCAAGGATCTCTTGCAAAGTGACCAAAACGATTGCACTTAAAACATCTTTGTGATTGATCTGCTTCAGGCTTTTGTGTCTTGTAGCTCTGTCCACCTTTCTTTCCTTTCTTTACACTTTGTCCCCTCCCTTTATTCTGGAATTTCTGCTGCTTGATCCAGTTGACTTGTCCTGTCGGGTTTGTTGGAGACCTATCCATAGATTTCAACTGTTCATTAACTGCTTCGTAGGCTCTTGCAATTCGCTGTAGATCAGCTAACGTGGCATTAGTTTTCTCCAAGAACTTCCTCCTGAGCCTTTGGTCCTGGCACTTTTCAATCAGTTGGTCCCGAATCGTTTCATCAACGTCGGTGAATTCGCACGTAATCGCCTTCTGCCTCAACCTGCACACAAACTGATCGACTTTCTCTCCATTCTGCTGCTCCATTTGTCTGAATACATGCCTTTCGAAGGAAACATTAACTTTCGGTACAAAATATTCGTCCAGAACCTTTATTACGTCCTTGTAGGGCTTCAGTTCTCCCTCCGTGGCTTCGAACGTATAGTATACTTCCTGCAGTTCCGTTCCCGCGGTGTGTAACAGTAATGCAACTTTCTGTGGATCGCTTGAAATCCCTTTTGCCAGCACATACAGCTCGAATGAACGCTTCCAGCGCTTCCAACGCACAGATAAGGTGTTTGGATCTTCCCTGGGGTTGAAGCAGGGTAGATTTCGTACTTCCGTTGCCGAAAATTGGGTCGGTTGAGCTGCTTGACTCCCTGTTGCCTGACTCTCCGCCGATCCTCCCGTGGCACTCGTTGAGCTCGCTTCTGGGTCTACCATTCTCCTCAAAAATCTCGCTTCCTTCCGGCGGATTTTCGAAATAAACACTTACAAAAGCGGAACGACTATTATCCTCGTCGCCAATGTACTGTCCGTGGTTGGATGGCCACACAATACCACTCGATTCACTCAGAACTCAACATGTTTAATAACACTCGCCATGCTACTCAAATATGGCTGCCAACAAGAACAAACCCATAATGCTTTGCGGTTTACAACATAAGCATACACGAAGTACTAATACGGGAACACTACAGGTGTTGTTCCCTCCTCAGTGGACTGACTAGATGTTGTTCTCTCAGCGGTCTGCTCCGCTAACGATCGGCAGTTGTGTTTCTTGATCATAGGCATCAGGCCATGCTTGAGGAATTTCGATTCCACCATCTCTGTTGATGTTGTTTGGATGGAGTCTTATATGTATGGCCCCTTTAACGAACCTTTCGAGTGTACCAATGAGGCTCTCTGTCAATAAACTTAACCTCGTTCCAAATAGGAAGGTGCCCAGTCTCGTTGGCATGTTCCGAAACTGCGGAGTTCTGAGTACGAGTAAGCCGCATGTCTCTGTCGTGTTCCTTTATTATTTCACGCATCGATCTCCCGGTTTCACCGATATATACTTTGCCGCATTCACATGGAATCTTATAGACAACATCGTCTCGTTTCTCGCGAGAGTCACTGAGCTGGCAATTTACGAATTTATTACTTGCAAACTCGCAAGTGACACCTCGCGTGTCAATGGCGTATGTGTCAAATAATGTTTTATCTACGATCCATTGCCAAATCGATGGGACCGAAGGTGCAATGTATAAACAAGCAATAATTCTACATGTTCATGTAGTTAAACAAGAAGTTCCGCTATAAAAGGGATGGCACCTCCCACATTTCACCCCTTTCGGGTGCGAAATGCAAATTTGTACTCTTGCAGTTATGGTACGTTGTTGAGTCAAGCGTCATGCAAACTAAACATGCTTCAAAATCTCATGAAACCAAAATATATCATATGCATCAACAAAAATAAGCTAATGTTTAACAGAACATTCTTAGAAAAAAATGAAACAAATTTTATCAGTAACGGTCGTACAAAAAGCGCAGGTTGTTTGTCAGCTGTTTACGCTTTGATGGTTGATTGACAACTAGGTGTGAGAATGGCCAGGCCAGGCCCCTTTTATACCGGAACTTCTTGTTTAAACGTGTTTACAGAACCGGGGAAAAACTTACTGGCAAGTACAGAAAACAATCCGCGTTGATCGGTCGTTCGCAAGAATGGCTTAGTATCGAAGGCCTGATTTCAGACTTATCGCGTATCTTATCGAAGGCTAGATTCATTGCGTAACTTATTGAAGGCTTGATTCATTGCGATCGTGTCGAAGGTTAGATTTATCGCGTATAACTTATCTGAGGCTTGATTCATTGCGTATCGTATCAAAGGCTAGATCATTGCGTACCTTTCCGAAGGCTTGATTCATTGTGATCGATGTATGTATCGTATCAAAGGTTAGATTTATCGCGTATCTTTTCAAAGGCTTGAAACATTGCGAGCGCATCGAAGGCTAGATTTATTGGGTATCCTTATCGCGAAGGCTTGATTCACTGCGATCGTATCGAAGGTTACACTGATTTATCCCGTATTTTATCAAAGGCTTGATTCATTTTGATCGTATCGAAGGCTAGATTTATTGGGTATCCTATCCATTATACTTTGTAAAGCGCTTAGAACAGCGATGAATAAGCGCTATATAAATTCGTTATTATTATTATTTATGGCGATCTCGTCGAAGGCTAGATTTATTGCGTATCGTATCGAAGGCTTGATTTATTGCGCATCTTATGTACTCTTATCGAAGGCTTGATTTATATTATATTATTGTGCATGGTATCGAAGCGCCGGCCATTAATTCGGAAACTGTGGTTTTGTTATTGATGTCATTGATTTCATCGATTGTCTGTGGTTTGTTTATCGATTTTGATCGAGAGTTAACAATAAATCATTCACTCGCACAGCTTGTGCTGGCTTGATTAGCATGGAGGCCGCCGCGATTTAATCGATTGTCTGTGGTTTTTTTATCGATTTGATGTTTAACATTTCTTTTGTTAACATTTCTTTTGTTAACATTTCTTTTGTTTACAATTTTACGGTTATAAGTGCATAGTGTTTACTGCGCAAGCGCAGTAGACACAAAAAATGATGAAAATGAAAAAAAAAAAAAAAAAAAAAAAAAAAAAGGAGACCCCGACCCCGGCCACGGCCCGGCCCCGGATGTTTTTGACAAGCTCATCGGCAAATTTTTTACCAAGTTTATATTCTGCAGCAAGCACTTCTCAGGACGACAAAACAAAGCGCCACAAAATGGACGGCAGTATCTGAGAAGACTTTTGTCCCGTAGTTTCTTGACAATTTTAGTGTTCTCTCGTTCAGTATTTGTAAGGATCACTGTCGTATTTTCAAGTTTGATTGCGCTATAAGTTGATTGCGGTGCTTTCTTCTCAATCAGTGAATTGTCCTTGTCTGTTTAACGAACTTCAAGAAGTAATTTAAAAGTAAACTTGAACTGTACCTAGTTTTCATGCTTTTACAGAAAATAACTAGGTAGAAATTGTTTGAAGACGTGTGAAGTTTGGATTCAAATCGTCAGTTTACAACTCGATCGATCGACCCAACTACTGCCAAACTGTTTTCGAAAGCCAATAAGATTCGCTCGTCCTTTGATATGATGCGCGTCAGTCAAATGAAACCGCTTTCCTCGCGCTTGACTTGAAATGTTTTCCTTTCTCCAGAGCGAGAGATATAATAAATATCTTACTAGCCTCGTCTTCTCGGTCAGTACTGCAAATTACCGATCCTCGTTTTTTCCCCTTCGATTTATGGCCCGCGCGCGGAAAAAACTCGGTCCGTAACTTACAGTACGGACCTCGAACTCGGTTAGGGGCGACCCATTTAATTTCTGAGGGAGGGGATGGAGGATTTTGAAAAAAAATATCCTGCAAGCAAACTTGTTCAAAAAAAAATTTCGTGTGCACACGACCACTGACGGAAAAAAAATTCATACACGTTCAGTGGGCCGAAAAAAATTTCCTGCAAGACACTACATGATGGGCTGACTTCAACTTCATCTTCAGCTGCTGCAGGCAGTTGGAATTTTAATAGCATCTGTATCTGGGCAAGAGGGGAACTAGAACTACAATAATTTTTGCATCTCCCTTCTTCAGATAGCTTTTTCTGTACATTAATAATTATTATTATAGCTGTGGTTACACAGTACCAGTCTACAGTTTTGTCAAATCCAAGATGGTGGCGGGGGGGGGGGGGGGGGGGGAGGGTGGGGGGGGGGTGTGTACTCCCTTATAAACACTAAATAGGTACGTGCCCGCTGGACAGGGTTATGGTTTTTGAGCATTTTGGTCTGGAACAGGGTATACCAAAAGGCATTTGGGTAAGGAAGGTAAAAGGTAAGGATGCGGACTAGCAATGGGCGCGAACGTCCTTAACAGGAAATTTCCCTGATTTTTTTTTTTCAGGAACCGAAAAACCGGCCGTAATTTCTTCTACTGATTCTTTGCTCACTATTCAATAGTGAATCCCCACCTTTATCAACGTGTTGATTTTGAAAAAATAAACATAATTCTTTACCAGATTTGGTCCTTGTGCAAAAATTCCTTACTGCACACGTCAAGCTTTAGTAAAACGTTGTTTCTTGTACTATGGCCGGAATATGTGTATCACGTTTTTTAATGTACAATGTATCAAGTTAACAAAACCTCGGAAATATTGCTGAAAGCACTAAAAAATACCTGTCATTTTACACTTGATCAAGATCAATTTTTTGACGAAAATATCTCGTGGAGAATGCTGAAAATAGCATTTCCGAGCCTCTAGATTTCAAAAATTTTCCGGGGGAGCATGCCCAAGAACCCCCTAGAAGCTCGCGCCTTTGGCGCTCGTTTCAGAGCTCTCTACTCTATTATGATCATATTGGGGCTTAAAGGGGAAAAAAAGGGCATGGCTACGCCCCTGATACATATGTATTATTACTGAACGTATTAAAAAGCAACGAGATGGCGATCAAAGGTCAGTCACAACGGAAAGGTGACTTTTTCCTCCTCCGTACCCCATACACACACACACAAAAAAAAATATCCTGCAGCATGTTACATGGAGAAAAAAAATATCATGCACACAAATGCCCGAGGAAAAAAAATTCCTGCAGCATGAAAGGGTTTAAAAAAAAATTCTGCCTATACCAAATCCTCCATCCCTCCAAATCCTCAGAAGTTAAATGGGTCGCCCCCTTAGTAAGAGGTATGTAAATTTCTTTTCCACCGATATGCAAATTCAAATGAATACCCAGACTACCATTCGGTCTTGTCTTGTAGGCTTTACGCTTCTATCCGACAACGTTTACTGAAATAGATGTACATGTATCTGTCAACTACCAAATTAAAAGGTTTATTTGGATGTATTTGAGAAAGAGGGAGTTTTACCTTTCTGGAGTTTTGTAGTTTGATTGTCCGTAATAGTGTCTGTTAGTGTTAGAAGAAAGGTTGTAATACGGTAAGTGCAGAATAGTAACCACTAAGTAGCTCATATTCAGAAGTGTTTACTTGAAGGGGGGGGGGGGGGGGGGGGGCGGGCGGGGGCGTAGTTCCCAGCCCAAATTTTACCCCAACTCCCATCCTAGTGTCTAAACTACAAAAAACTCTCAGCAGATCATTCAAAATGCTAAAAATGTAAACAATTACATATTATGTAGTCAGTTTAACTCAAATGCATACTTAATACTGATCCTCGCTCATAACCTGTCTTGTCCAATTCTTTCTTATACCTTTTCCCAAATTTAAAGCTACAAAGGTGGGATTGCGGAGATAAGCGCTTAACTTCTGACTTTATCTTTACTCCGTCCTGCAATCGTTGTTCCTGTAATCGTTGTTCCTCTTCGCTAAGGGTTATTTATGTTGAGGTTTATCACTGTGTGGTCAAACCATACCAAGGAAAGTGTCTTAGCAGTAATTGCCTTGCAGAATCAGTGTCTTTCAGTCCTTTAAAACTCTTACTTTCCTTTTGATTAGATTTTTACTTCAGATTTGACGTCTAGTTTATTTATAATACTATTCTGTAATTGGTATTCTCGAAAGGTAAAATAAATGGCCAAATATACTTGGAACCTTTATCCACTCCAATCCGGCCATGTGATGGCCACGAACCGAAGAAAGGAACGCGGCCGGGAACTCGAAATGTAGAAACTCGAGGTTATATCCCGGGGTATTTATTCATGCAAAATATTATCTATTTTTACAAATCACAGTTGCAAACTGACGTGCACAGAGTTAAAAAAAATTGGAATTGTGCCGAAAAAATGGTTTGTATTTGCCAAACATTGAAAGAAGAACAAAAAATAAGGAATAATTAAAGACAAATGGAGACCCCTGCTCCGACAAATATGAACGTGTAATCTGGGCCTAAGCGAGAAGAGAGCTGAATTTTTTCTCTCCAAAGAACAATGGCTGCCGGAGAAAGTTGTTTTACGGCAGAATTGACTGAAGACGAAATGCAACAAAGTTTGGAACGAAATATTTAATGGGAAATGCATGTAAATCATGGTACGACAAATGCAACTGAACGAGCACTAAGGAAAACAATTTACGGGAAGTCCCGAAAACCAAATACAAATCTGCGCAAATTTAAACTGAATGAAAACCTAAGCTGCACTATAAAGCTGGACTAAGCTTTTATAAATAAATATCGGAAACGAAGCATATCGAAAGCATAAATATTGCAGTCGATCGTCAAGCGTTGGTGAAGGTACAATCGAGGACCACTTCACAGTGAAATTATCTTCGAAGATCACTCTTTTTCTCTCCATCCATGTAGATATTGACGCTTTCCTTTGCTCTTTTGTAATACTTTAGTGAACGCGATTTTAACTGGCTCAGTTTCGCTGGTTTCGACACAATTAATTCTGTAGTCGTGCACGATTTGCTCGCCGTAAACAACCCGTTCAGCCGTCCATTCAATTTGTAAAATGATTATTATGTTCAGCTCCACAATTTTGAGCTAAACCATTTGCACAGTTTTTCAGAATACATGTATACGAAACTTTAGAAGACAGAGCGAAGATTAAAATTCTGTCTTGCTCTCTTTTCATTCAACTTGCTAACTGAACACCGCGCCAGCCTTTTTGCCGCCGTTTTCATACAAATCAGCTTCATTCAGATTGAACTGAAAAATCACTCAGTCGGTTTATAAATTTTTAAAAAGTAATACCGAAGTTTAACCTAAAGTTAGTGAAGTTTTTAATAAAACAATTATTCTATTTGCCCCTGTTGGATACATATCCTCTCATATCCAACGGGATTGGATTTCTAGCTTTTTGATTGGCTACTGTAGCTTAATAGCATGTGTTGATCGATCAAATTTTTATGGGGAAGTTTAATACGTTGTTTGAGACGTACCTTCAACAACAGTTTCTCCGCATCGTGCGACTTGGTTGGACATAAGTGCGGGACATTTAATTGAGCCAAAAACAAAACAGGCTTAATTAAAAAATCCGATATAAGATAGCAAAAACAACCAAATCGTTCCCAGGGTCTCTCTAAGAGAGACCCTGGGAACGAGGTTGCTTCCCTCGTTGAAAAACAAGATCGTGAACAGATGTCAGAGGACTAACGAACTCCAGTCGACCTCTAAAGCCTGGTTATCACCATCGCATCCCAAAAATAATTAATCCCCATCCCAGCTTCACAAGGACCTGTGAGTCACATATTTCTAGTACAAGTTATATGATCGATCTAGCAGCGGTCACACCGAATAGCACTGATTGTCACGATATCTCATTTGCATATTATCAAAACATATTATCAAATTATTATAATTCATGACTTTTTTCCGGTTTAAATGATGTCACGTTTACTCGCGAGTTTGCCATGTTTCAAAGCTAAATGCGCCAAAATTTGTCTATTCCAAGTCGAAACATCTTCGGAACTTCCTTGAAAATCTTCATCAAACTTCGGCAATCTTCGAAAAAGTTCGGGAAATGTTCCTAAACGTTCGCACGTCCTTCGGACAACATTTGGAAAATTTTCGTAAAATGATTTGAAATCTTCGGAAAATCGTCAAAATCTTCGTTCTTAGTGCATTATATGTTTTTAAAATAAATAAAATATTGCTCTCGCTCGTGAGATTGAACAGGAGAAGTTACTTACTGCTGCTGTTCCAAAATATTGCTTGATCTCCAGGTTGCTCAGTGGTCAGTCTTGTCACGCTAACCGTCAGCAAGCAATTGTTGCTCCTGCAATTGACAAACTTTATCAGTCTTGAAGACAATTGACACAATTAGGGTCCTAAGTCGGAATGACTGATTGTAAATCAAGGGAATAATGTTACAGTGCGACTACTGTAACCGGGGCCACCCAGGCAATGAAAACTAATCACATATTGTAGAGCGGAATAGAGAAATTCAACTCAATTCCATGTTGAAATGTTGTATTTAACTGAAAACTTATTGGCTCAAACAACTGAAGTTGAAATTCTTCGTTTCCATTCTGTAAGATGGTTTGGTTTTCTTTGTCTAAGGTGGCCCCGGTCATAGTAGTCTCACTGTAATACTTCAATGCATGTCCAATGACAAATGTAGGAACTTTCAAAATGGTCAACAGGAAGTCTTTCGATTCGATTCATCGCCGATTGAAACTTATCATATCCATATCGTCAGCGATCACAAGATTAACTTTAAGCTATTAACTTACAATGAGACGAAAAACTCGCTTTGAGACGAAACTGTGGCCAAACACACACGAGACCATAGCTTGTACAACTTATATGCGTCAGTCAGAGCGGCGCAAATCGAGCCTAAAAGTTCGGGAAATGTTCCTAAACGTTCACACGTCCTTCGGACAACATTGACAGCATTTGGAAAATTTTCGGAAAATGATCTGAAATCTTCGGAAAATCGTCAAAATCTTCGTTCTTAGTACATTATATGTTTTTAAAATAAATAAATAGAATATTGCTCTCGCTCGTGAGATTGAACAGGAGAAGTTACTTACTGCTGCTGTTCCAAAATATTGCTTGATCTCCAGGTTGCTCAGTGGTCAGTCTGGTCACGCTAACCGTCAGCATGCAAGCAATTCAGTTTACTGAAATGTTGCTCCTGCAATTGACAAACTTTATCAGTCTTGAAGACAATTGACACAATTAGGGCCCTAAGTCGGAATGACTGATTGTAAATCAAGGGAATAATGTTAATACTTCAATGCATGTTCAATGACAAATATAGGAACTTTCAAAATGGTCAACAGGAAGTCTTTCGATTCGATTCATCGCCGACTGAAACTTATCATATCCATATCATCAGCGATCACAAGATTAACTTTAAGCTATTAACTTACAATGAGATGAAAACCTCCCTTCAAAACGAAAATGTGGCCAAACACACACGAGACGAACCGTCAGCCAGTGGGTCCTTTCGATATAATATTAAAATTCAGCTTGATAGCGAGGCTGAGAGGGCACAAACAAAAGAAATGAATAAACAATAAACATGCTTGTTCCTTTGTTTGTGTCCTCTCAGCCTCGTTAGCTGAATATTAATATATTAGCAAGGACCCTATTAGCATGGACCCTATTAGCATACGATCGAAGACCGGACTCGAGAGAGTCCATACTGGGCTCGTTCCCAGGGCTTTTCCCTTCAAAATCCAAATTTAGAAGGGAAAAGCCCTGGGAACGAGGTAAC
Organism: Desmophyllum pertusum; assembly: GCA_029204205.1. Lineage (NCBI taxonomy): Eukaryota > Metazoa > Cnidaria > Anthozoa > Scleractinia > Caryophylliidae > Desmophyllum > Desmophyllum pertusum. Next base: position 52,443 of record MU825917.1, read on the forward strand.
GAGGTTGAGCCAGTGCCCATCCCTCTTGGGGAGGGAGGGGGGGGGGGGGGGGAGGGGAATTAGTCCACCCGTCGCCTACCGCGGGGAATTAACAGGCACGTGACAACTTAATTTATTGGCAATCAAAGGCTTCTATGAGCCACTTATCATGATAAGGCATATTAGAAAATTCTAACAGAAAGCCAAGTGCTGCGGATGGAAATTGATAAGCAAGTCAAACAAGAATTATGAACATACAACTGCCTGATCCCCCATGACCTGACTAAATTAGTATTGTTTACATTTTGTGAATACATGTACATGCCACCCTTCAAAGTAATGTTAAGAAGCGTTCCAAAATTATTTTTTCCATAGTCCAGTCCTGATCAGTTCCTAAAAATTCAAGATGGCTCCTATTGTTGAAAAGTCTCAAATAAACTTGTCCGTGATTCAGATAAAGATGAACTTTAATTTATTCTTGCAATTGTGACCCTCCACGGGAAAACAGGGATAAAGGTGATAGCACATTCACAACACGCTAACACAGCTCGCTTGGTGTATCCAAGGACACGCTTTATGCGCATATTTACTAGTATTAATTCGTAGAACGTACAATGAAGGACACACCAGGACCACCAGGTTTTGTTTCGGAGATGACACGTTTTGTTTGAGTTAGCGTGCTAATCTTGACACGCTTAGCGTGCGAATTGGCACGCTAGAACACGCTAGAGCAAAAATAAACATGGCAGAAAAATTTTGATCTCGTTATAGAAGAAAACGGACTTAGGGGGTGATTACATGGCGAATTTCAGCCCGGGCTGAAATTTCAGCCAGGTTAGGGGGCTGGAATTTTGATGCGATTACATGACGAATTTCAGCCCGGGCTGAAATCAGCCCGGGCGCCAAATTTGAAATTGCGCGGGAAGAGTCATCAGAGAATGAGGGGCGATTTGAATAACCGGCAACTTATTTACATATCGGCTGAACGTTTGAAGAACGAAGCTGTTGTTATATTCCATTTTCGATTTGAAATTCGCGACACATCGAATAAGATTTTCGATTTTATCTCCCTTGTTCCACTGGAACCTTTTTTCCATCTTGTTTAAAAGCACAGGAGCGATTTTAAAATACCCGGCAACTTATTTACATACCGGCTGCACGTGTATATAAAAACAAAAGGACCATTCTTATTCAATGACATGCAAATACGTTGCCGGGCATTCTACAATTTAGCCAAAACACAATCACTGCGCATGACCAAGTTCACTTTTCAGCCCGGGCTGGAATTATCAGCCCGGGATGAATTTCAGCCCGGGCTGAAACCTTGTCCATGTAATCGCTAACTTAATTTCAAGAGGATTTGTTTCGGAAGTCGGGCTGAAATCTCAGCCCCCCTAACCGGGCTGTAATTCGCCATGTAATCACCCCCTTAGAAAAATTAGCGTCCCATCGGACGTAGCCTATGAATAGGCTCCGCGGTGGGGATGGGGTAAAAAGAAAACTGCGAGCGAAGGGGCGAACCATCACCAAACGCGGAGCCTATTCATGGGCTACATCGGACGACGAACTTGACTACGTCTTGGTTCGCAGGCTACCACCCTTCCTGACATCTTTTAAAAAACAATCAAAATTTCGTTCACTCAAAGTCGCATGGTTACGGCAGTGTAGGTTAAAACTGTATATACACCTACCGGAGTTCATGGCAGTGGTTGAATTTGTCCGTGAAGTTAATAGTTTCATGTCGGGTTTGCATGTATTAAAAGCATCGTGAGCATCGTACTTGGAAAGAAAAGATATTCGTCATACTCCGCAAAAACTTCACGCCGCCACTCTCGTCTTGATACCTCATCGTCGAAATTAATCCACTCTTCATCAGTTCATAGCATTATAAAAGAGTTGTCATTCACTGAAAGCGAAGACTTGCAATGTTCAATAATTGCAATGCGTGACAGAATCCAGAATGTTTGTTGTTCATCGATACATATCTAGCTGTGAACGAACGTGACCCAAAGTCTGATCAAGTCTGGCCGCCTAATTATCAAATTTACGGTAGTCAAATTGGAAAGTTTCGCTTTCATGTTACAGTAAAAATAAAATTTACTTGGTTACTTCTGACTACATGTGTAATACATGTGTTATTTCGTTTAGAATTTTCTCTGTCATGGTGAAAGATCTAAAGAAATATTTGCAATGCCCGCCGGATACACAACCTCGATTCCAGGCTCTCTCTCCTTTTCCTCCCTTGTCGTCGAGTAGAGAGACTCAACGACAAAGGAGGAAAAGGAGAGAGAGCCTGGAATCGAGGTTGCCGGATACACCGATTCAGGCTATTACCAGAAGTTGCATGAAAGCGAGGCCTAAGGGCTATCGTAAACAAACATGGCGGAGTCAAAATACACGAGTCACAAGTGTTGCGCTGCAGCGCTATGTAACAATTGTTCTGACAATCGGAAATATCTTATTTTTCACGCTTTTCAGCTAGACCAAAGTCAGAGGAAAATTTGGGAGCTAAGGATGAAACGTGGCAACGGAAAATTCGCTTCTAACACATCACTCTTCTGCTGTTCGGAACATTTTACTGCGAAAGATTATAAAAAATCTTTAACTAGCAGAAGGCATGATCTTGTAAAGAACGCTGTTCCTTCCGTTTTTGCATGGTCAGTGGATCACGATAAAGAGAGTGGGAGGTCCGAAAGAGCTAAAGTACGTGAAGACAATAAGCTTGGAATAATATTATCAGTTGCGGGCCCATTGGGGGAAGTAATAAAGGAGACAGTTTACCGTTCATGCGAATCAGAAGACAAACCACAGGAGAAAGACTTAGTTGCCGAGATTTGGGATCTCAGACAAAAGGTCTTCCTTTCAAAGTGGATAAAGGCTTGGCATATATTTAATCAAGTTCTGCCTCTTTCTAGCTATGGATCTATAAATCAGATCTGGACTGTGTGCGCATTGTTAGTCAACTTTCAAAATCCAATCATTTCTGTCTAGAGAAACTAATTTTTTAGTTTGTATAGATATTTACATTCAAAGAACACTAGAACAATATCAAACTGAAAGCACCTTTCTCCCCAGACAAGGTGCAAGACTAAAATCTTATCTTTAGACAGCAGAATACTATATACAAGTGTCTGAAGAGCCCCTTTTGGGCCTGCTAGTTTAGGATACCCCTTCAAGTGAATTTAAAAAATAATTTTCTGTTCTAGAGTCATTGAGTGTTCTTGCTTTTGATATATTTCTCATGAAAAGCAAGTAAACTTGGTTTAATTTCATATTGCCATCTTGATGATGATGTGACCTTCAGAACCAAAATGGGATATCTGAAGTTGGTAAAAATGACAAAGTCAGTCAATGGAAGTGTAGTGATTCCCATCTGCATTTGACACTGAAACAAACCAGTATTGATGTTTTTCTTTCACTTCATAGAAAGAGTTTGTTTCCATAAATGCAAAACTTGTTTCCTTTTGATGGCAACCGTAGGTGAGACATCCTGCTTTGACTCGATACATTTTATTTCTACATTTCTATGCTCAATGTCACCATTTTGATATTCAATGGTTGCAATTCTATCAGGACTTGCTGCAAGAACTGTATTATCTTTGTCTACAATTAGGCCAACCTCTTGAAGTATAACTTCCTTCACATCTGGTAATGATAAAAGGTATTCTTTGTACAAATTGGCTGTAACTGGCTCATTTTCAATGCCATAAATCATACTCTTACTTTTATAATTAAGTTGTTTAGCTTGTAAATAGCTCACTTGCTTGTAAGGTCTCCCTTTTGCTGTAATTTTTTTAAATTAGATTTTCTGGTGTCTTTGACCTTTGGTTATGAATATGGGAAAATACGTCTTTACAGATACTGGCAGTTATCCAGTTCTGCTTTTGTTCAAACCAAACAGGGTTGACTGATTGCCCCCTTGTTGCCATTTCATTGTGCTTTGCTCATCTGTAAGTGTTTCTATAAATGTTTTTGATTGTATTGGTGGTTGTTGTTCTTGAGTAAGGGGGGAACAGCTGTTCTATAAGAAGAAGTTGACTGTAACCCTTCTTGCACTTGGGTGTTGTCCAGGGGAATTGATATTCTCTGCACATGTGGCTCACCAGTAGACTGAGCATTAAGGGATACTTGTAGATCAGGAATATCTATCACACTTTGCTGCCACAATCTTATGGGTTCCCTTTTGGTTAAGAACCAATTTTACCTTGTACTTAACGTTCCTTTTGTAGGACGCCCAACAACAAGCGCGCAAATATATCAGACTTTTCTCTGCGCTGTTATATACTTGTAAATCATGCACAAAGCTCATCATGCGAAGGCCTTTGTCATTCGAGTTTATGACAACGTCTGCATTGACAAACTTCTTAACTGATTTCCCAGAATTTTTAACTTGTTCAAAGGCGTCCATTGGTACAAATGAAGGTAAAATAGAAAAGTCTTCCGAAAATAGCGTGGACTCGTCCGGCGGGAAGCTATCGAAAGGCGAATTACTGGAGCTTGTTTGTTCGAGCGTGTTCTCTACTGTATCATTTGACCGCTTGAGCTTGTCAAGCTTTGCCTTCGTGTAGCTTCTATCAGGATCAGGGTCATAAACCTTGTCCCTGTAGTAAGGGATCGAGTTGAATGCTTTCACCCTGCGGAAAAAGAAGTATAAAAGCCGGCTTTAGAGGTTTTATATGGAACGAAACTCGCAACAAAAACCTTCCACACGACAAATGTTACGAAACTTACTTTTCGACGAGATCTTTCTTTAATCCCTGTTGGTTTAGTCTTCTACACTTAAGCCAGGATTTTATTTCAACGGATGAACACGGGATATCGTTTGGTGTAAGGTTTTTCTCTCGTAATGCTCTTTCGTCCATGTTTTGCTACTGCAAGTTTTGAGATTCACGCCATCCTTAGCCCTTAGGCCTCGCTTTCATGCAACTTCCGGTAATAGCCTGAATCGGTGTATAGGGGCCGGATAATTCCAACGTGAAAATTTGAATGACGTCGTGAAGCTGGTTGAAGCTCATTTACTTCGAAAAACATTTTCAATGCATAGCATATTTTAATTATAGAAACCGAAAATTAAAAGAAAAGAATACTTTCTTCTTTCAAGAAAAACAATTTACTATTAAAACCTAGCCGCAAACACATGAAAAGTTTCGTTGTCTGTTTCAGTTTACATTCCAAAAGATTGTAATCAGTGCGCGTAACATTATGAAATATGGGAACTGATGGAAAGTATTCGGCAGTCATTGACGATGATCGTTTTATTTGTTTTTAATTATAAATTGTGAACAGGTTGTAGCTGCACCCGAACTAAATTGTAGAAATACAATTTCTGTCACGTTGTTGATGTCTGCAATAGAAGGCTCGATCGATCGATGGATCCGCGTCTTTTCTTCCTCTCCTAAGTCACACATGCATGCACAGAATTGGTTGAAATGGGACATGGCTACATCTCTTTTCAAATCCATCCTTCCTCAAACTGTTCCTTGATCTACGCCTGCCATCTTGGAAGACGCCGCCACCATCTTGGATACCGTCTGAACCCTCGTACACTACCCTACCCTCACCTAGGCCTTTTGCTACACCGCCCCCCCACCCCCTGCGACTAACTCCCCACCCTCTCCTCCCTCCAATTCCGTCCCCATGGGTAAGACAGGTGACCATTACATATCGCGGGCTCAACCTCATGAATAATTTAATTCATAATTTAATATACATTTAATGCATAAATTAATGATAACAGCCCATCGAGCGAGTGCTAATTTGCATATCCATGTCGCTCACTATACTCATTTCATTCCATTCATGAGCAAAAAGGAAGAGTGTTTGTGGAATAAACAAACTTTTTTTTAATACAATTGCAAGGCTGACAGGTACCCCAAGCTCTACGAGTGTTATAAACTATATGATCTGAACTTTTGTTCAGCGTTGTGTGAGCATTTTAATTTGAGCGTCCCGCGACAACGTTGCGTAACGGCGAAATTATAAGGATTTGTATGGGGAAAACGTTTCCTACTTGAATTGAAAAAATATGAATGATTTTTTAATAAAAATTACAAACCTGAACTCCGTTGCTTGTCCATTTGTGTCCTGTTTGGTTTTTGGGTCTATTATTCGAAGCGATTTGAGGAAGTTTTACTTTTGGTTTCACTCTTTCTCCTATACATATTGACTTGTGAGGGGAACGCGCGAGAATACGATTTACGAGCGCCGCGCGCCGCGAGTAGCGTGGGCGAGAGAGGAAGCTTCCTCTTGCGCCCACATCGTAAAATCGTGATATTCTCGCGCGTTCGCCTCACGGACTTAAGCGAAAAATAGAGACTGCTCGCAGTCTACTTATATACATCCTTTGAATCGAGTGAAACTTATTGCGGGCGAGCAAAAGCGAGCCCGCAGACTAATCTTGAGAGCGGGTAGCGGCACGTTCTTAAACGGGACATTGAAGGAATATATGAACATTCCTTTCGTCTTCCAACTGGTATGATTGGAATGTGAAACTCTGTATCACGAGAAGTGCATCACGTGTAAGAAGTTGTTTGTTGCACATGCGCGTGTTAATACCTCATACCCCGGTAATGGAACAAGTTGAACAATACTGATACCAGTACTGATACAGTGTTGTTTTAAAAAGATGTTCGTTTGTAGTAGACAAACGACGAGTTCGTACAATGAAATACGGGTCATTGGAGATCATAGGGGGAGAGGTAAAAGATTTATTCAACTTCAACTGAAATCAATTATATATAAAGATGTGTTTGCGATGAACTCGTAAAATTAAATACGAGTCATAGGAGATTAAATGACCACGTGTGAAATGATCGAAGGCCACGCATGTTATCGTTATAACAAGCTTTATTCAACTGAAATCAATTATAGACTTAATTCATTGCTTTTCATACGTTAACGTTGTGTCGAACAAGCAACGCAAGTTGAAAAAGCCCGTCTACAGCATTGCGAATAAAGAAAAATATATTGTAGTAAAGTTTTATTACATAACTAGAACCGGAAATATAAATACGGGCTGAGTTCGTAAAATTAAATACGGGTCATAGAGATCATAACGGGAATTAGGGATCGCCGTGTGAAATTATCGAAGGCCACGCATGTTATCGTTATGATAAGCTTAGTATTCAACTGAATAATTAATTCGATGCCTTTCATATGTTTACGTTGTGCGATGAGTCAAATAAGTGAAGTTTATTGGAACGTGACTACCAACCTCGTTCCCAGGGTCTCTCTTCTTCCCGCCAAACGCGATTGAACTGAGACCCTGGTTGGGGCTGGTCACGTGTCTAGGTGACATTTTTAAACCCTAGAGAGGGCTCCTATAATTACGAATCTTTGTCGTGCTTGCTACAAACAGCCACTGTTCACAGGGATTTGCGATCGTTTTATGACCGAATGTCGCTAAGGATGGAGCCAAATTGGAAATGGTCAAAATAAAGTTTCCTTCATATTTTGTGTGTAGTTAGCCCTTGGGGTGGAAACATTCATGATGATATTTTTTTCACTTCCTGCACTAACCTAGACTTGGGATCAGGGGGGAAGTTAATGCCCCAAAATGTATTTTTGAGGTATTTTTAACCCTGAAAAACTGAGATTTTGTTAACTAATTCTCTCAAAATGCAAAAGACTGGTTAAAATTCTGCTGACATCCTGGTATAATATCATCCTTCCACTCTACAAAACTGGCAACGGATTTTCAGTTTGCCCCCTGGGGCCCCCCTGGCCCCCTGTCCTTTGTAAGGGGGGGAACCGCCTTTAAAAAAACTGAAAATGAGACATCTTTGACTAAAATAAAATCAAACTGGTATTCATATTTTGACCAAATTTGAAGTTGCAAATGAATATTTCGTCCTTTGTGAATCTTTTGGCACTAAAAAGTCCGCGGACACTTAATTATTTTTTACAGAACACATAATTTACAATACTGACCCACGACAAAATGTTAATTTTCTGTCATTTTCAATGTCATCTTTCTGGGGCTAAAATAATGCTATTTGTAGCAACTTACCACTACACTGTTTCTCTATCATCGATAATTTGAAAATATTTCACTTTTACAGCTTACATTTAAGCATCTTCAGAAAAAAAAAATGTTTTGAATAGCACATCCACTGGTGAAACTGTTAATTTATGCAAAATAATACCACTCAAGTTACCGGCCAAAAATATATAAAACTGAGTTGTGTAGTCCATTAAACCACAGAAATAAAACTTACAATAAACAATTGATGTTTTTCATACCATTTATTAAGTAGTAACTTCAAGAACCATCTCAGAGGCAGCGAGGAATCACGCCGAATATTATAATTCATCGATGCTTTCGTTATGCCCAGATAATCAATGCCACCATGTTGAAACTATAGTTCTCGTCAGTTGGATCAGCCCCAAATGGTTTCTTTTACACTGAAAAATATTATCTGGAATTTGCTGCAGCTGATAACTATCCACAAAATACTACAAACAGCTTCACGATGCTCCACTGATGTCACTGATCGATGCTGTCACCGCCATGTTGGATCACTTCTTGTCAGGCCGTGATGAATGCTTTACAGGCAACCTCCTTGTTCTTTTAGAAATGTCCGATCTCTTGAGCTCCACAATTCTCAGCTATAAATCCTGAGCTATATATCAGTTAGCTATATAAATCCTTTTGAAGTATCCCTGTTTGGTTGTAAACTCCAAATAAGCCGGGACGAGACGATTGTATGTTTACATCTTTTCGGTCAGCGGACACCATAGATAAACACACCAAGTGTCCCGGGAGTCCCGGCGTATTTAAAGTTTACAACCAAACAGTGATACATGTACTTCAAAAGGATTTATATATAGCTAACTGATTTATAACTCAGGATTTATAGCTGAGAATTGTGGAGCTCAAGAGATCGGACATTTCTAAAAGAACAAGGAGGTTGCCTGTAAAGCATTCATCACGGCCTGACCGTGAAGAAGTGATCCAACATGGCGGTGACAGCATCGATCAGTGGAGCATCGTGAAGCTGTTTGTAGTATTTTGTGGATAGTTATCAGCTGCAGCAAATTCCAGATAATATTTTCAGTGTAAAAGAAACCATTTGGGGCTGATCCAACTGACGAGAACTATAGTTTTCAACATGGTGGCATTGATTATCTGGGCATAACGAAAGCATCGATGAATTATAATATTCGGCGTGATTCCTCGCTGCCTCTGAGATGGTTCTTGAAGTTACTACTTAATAAATGGTATGAAAAACATCAATTGTTTATTGTAAGTTTTATTTCTGTGGTTTAATGGACTACACAACTCAGTTTTATATATTTTTGGCCGGTAACTTGAGTGGTATTATTTTGCATAAATTAACAGTTTCACCAGTGGATGTGCTATTCAAAACATTTTTTTTTTCTGAAGATGCTTAAATGTAAGCTGTAAAAGTGAAATATTTTCAAATATCGATGATAGAGAAACAGTGTAGTGGTAAGTTGCTACAAATAGCATTATTTAAGCCCCAGAAAGTGGGCATTGAAAATGACAGAAAATTAACATTTTGCCGTGGGTCAGGATTGTAAATTAGGTGTTCTGCAAAAAATAATTGAGTGCCCGCGGACTTTTCAGTGCCAAAAGATTCACAAAGGACGAAATATTCATTTGCAACTTCAAATTTGGTCAAAATAGGAATACCAGTTTGATTTTATTTAGCCAAAGATGTCTCATTTTCAGTTTTTTAAAAAGGCGGTTCCCCCCCTTACAAAGGACAGGGGGCCCCAGGGGGCAACTGAAAATCCGTTGCCAGTTTTGTAGCGTGGAAGGATGATATTATACCAGGATGTCAGCAGAAGTTTAACCAGTCTTTTGCATTTTGAGAGAATTAGTTAACAAAATCTCAGTTTTCAGGGTTAAAAATACCTCAAAAAATACATTTTTGGGCATGAACTTCCCCCCTGATCCCAAGTCTAGGTTAGTGCAGGAAGTGAAAAAAATATCATCATGAATGTTTCCACCCAAGGGCTAACTACACACAAAATATGAAGGGAACTTTATTTTGACCATTTCCAATTTGGCTCCATCCTTAGCGACATTCGTTCTTAAGATTTATTTTAAGCCCAACAAGTTAAGTGTTTAGAGGCAATTTACTGTGGCCGAGATGTTGTTAACTAACCAAGCTAATATATTTTGCGATTTTGCGAGTCAGTCTAAAATGCTGTAAAGTCTAACACATCGCACAATGTAAATAAACAAAGTGAATGCACGTTATATGTCGAGTTATTTCTTTTGTAAGATCCTAAAGGCTAAAGGTAAGGCAGGTGCAATGAAAACAAACAGAAACAAATAATAATACGTAATTTACCTGGAGTTGGGTTTAATTTTCTTGTCATACCGATCGCAATATGTTATGATCGGCTCATTTTGTCAACTTTTATAAATTATATTCGCAACGCCGCCGGTAGCGACAAAATACACGAGACCGTCAAATGAACAGATAAAGAATCGAGCAAAACATCGTAACCGAATGAATAAAAACTATAAAGATTTTATTTACCCCTTTCCTGTCCTGGATTTGAAACTATAAGTTCGATCCGCGACGGTTGCCTTTCGACCCTTCGCCGCGCCGGCCTTCACTCTTGGTAAATGTTCGTTGTACAGCCGGTGGCGATATTTCGATAAAACACCTAAGAACTCTGGCTTTCGTTGATCGTTGAAGGCTTCAAAATTCATTAATCGTCTTTCGCATGGCCTGTACAATATATGTGATGTGTCAAATATAATTTATCTTGTCCCAAATTATGGTCCAACAATCCATAAATACGCTCCACAGCGTAGCGCCATAAATATATTCAACAGTACAGCGGGCAAGCAGTGCGCGATTTCCTTTAGCAAAGAAGATTCTTTGAGAGCTTTTGAGCAGGATACATCGCCAACCGATTTGCACAGCCTGCAACAACTCGAATTTTAATTGGAACCGCCAAAGTGTTTACCACGAAAACACGTCCTGATTTACAACACTCAGTAGAGACAAATTTCACACTTAGCTGCCCCTCCCTCACATCGTTTATTTGTAATCTCCCAGATTCTGGGAGACACGTGACCAGCCCCAACCAGGGTCTCTTTTCAATCGCGTTTGGCGGGAAGAAGAGAGACCCTGGGAACGAGGTTGCGTGACTACATGTAAATGATTTTAGATAAGTTTGATTACATAACTAGAACCGGAAAGATAATTTAGGAATGTTACAGTTAAGGGTGGAAATATGTTTGCTACGGAAATATAATCTTTTGTTGGGTGCAAATGTTTGACTACGTGTCACATGCAGGACTGCGCCCGATTGTCAGTCAAAGGGTGGATAACGCTATCCACCGGATTCATAAATCAAAGCCAATGTGACTACATCAAGGGCACCCAACGGATCGTTTCGGTGGAATATCTGTTCGGAAGGCCTATAATCGCCTCAGATATTCGGTTGGGGAAATGTCATCTCAAACTTTCGTAATATGGGGAAATTAATGCCTTTTGTTTTCGGAGAGATAAAAATGTCGTTTTGGGTACAAAAAAATGTTAGCTAGGATTTTCGGAAAGGCAAATTCAGCTCGTAAATTCGGGTAATAAGAGTTCAATCCCTAAAATTTTCTGATGTTTGAAAGTTCAGCTAACGTATCCGAAAAGAAACATTTTTCTTAGCGATTAAAAATAAGCCATTAAACTGCATAAAAGCACAGTTATAACGTAAAAACAACGTTCCGACACCTACAAGAAAATTTTGTCGTTGGGTGCCCCTGCTACATGTAAATGTAGTTTATAGAACTAGAACCGGAAATATATTTTTGGAACGCCGACTAATACATGTCATCACGCTGAGATTAGAGATGGAAACGTCGCTTTGGTCTCCGCGGAGTGGTGCACTGACTTCAATCCAAGTTACATTCGTTTCGCATGTATAAAAACGTCGAAAATTGGAGTTCAAACTGAGCTGGAACTTCAACGTTTTTACTTTGGGGCAATTTGAATCTGGAAACGTTCTTAATGACCTTTCATTAGTATACGTGAAAATAATATATTGTATCATCTTTGTGTAAAGTAAAACCATTTGTTTCAGTTTCCGGTGGCTATGTATGTACATGTATCATGTGTGAGCCATTCATTGAGAATTCATTGTTGCACGCGTTATTCAACTATACTAAAATGTAATACAGTTTATATTGTTTGAGGTTCTATCCGTTTTTGATGAAAAATTAAAATGTTCGGCAGGCTTTGTAGTGTTTGGTATGGTGTTAAAATTTGAGCAAATACCAGCCTCAATGATCTTATAAAACAAACTGATTGTCCAAACCCCGATACATAACGAATATTGGGGAAGCGTGGGTGCAAGAGGCTTATTTTTTCTTATTGAGGAGCGCGTAAGCTAAGAAAGTGAGTGACGTCGGGCAATAGAGCAGCGATTACAGAGCTGGACATCTTGTTAACAGCTCATTATATAATATCTATCTTCTAATATCATTTCCAAAACTTCACTGGCATAAAACACTACAGTATACGAAGAAGCAAGATCTGTCTTTCGGTGCAATTACGCAGAATTACGCCATCTTGAATTGTGACTGTCCCTTTTTTTGAAAAACTCTTCATGTAGCGTACATTGAGGTTTCAACTGGCTCACACCACGGAGGTGGTGGTGGTGGGGGGGGGGGGGGGGGGGGGGGGACACGCTATCTGAGGACAAAGTGCAGGTGGAATGGTTTTATCAATAAAATAAAATTAATTCAACGATACTTCGCCCGCACTTCCTAACACATTTGGAAACTTTTCGGAAAATGATTTGAAATCTTCGGAAAATCGTCAAAATCTTCGTTCTTAGTGCATTATATGTTTTTAAAATAAATAAAATATTGCTCTCGCTCGTGAGATTGAACAGGAGAAGTTACTTACTGCTGCTGTTCCACTAAATATTGCTTGATCTCCAGGTTGCTCAGTGGTCAGTCTGGTCACGCTAACCAAGCAATTATTGCTCCTGCAATTGACAAACTTTATCAGTCTTGAAGACAATTGACACAATTAGGGTCCTAAGTCGGAATAACTGATTGTAAATCAAGGGAATAATGTTAATACTTCAATGCATGTTCAATGACAAATGTAGGAACTTTCAAAATGGTCAACAGGAAGTCCGCTTTCGATTCGATTCATCGCCGACTGAAACTTATCATATCCATATCATCAGCGATCACAATATTAACTTTAAGCTATTAACTTACAATGAGACGAAAAACTCGCTTTGAAACGAAACTGTGGCCAAACACACACGAGACGAACCGTCAGTATTAACTTGTACAAGTTTATATGCGTCATGCAATAGGGTCCTTTCGATATATAGAGGATATTACACGGCGGCGCGAAGATATGAATTTTATTTTCGAGTGTTTATTTTATTTTCGAATTCATTTTATTTTCGAATTCATATCTTCAAGCCACCGTGTAATTTTCTTTTTATTGCGGGCGAGCAAAAGCGAGTCCGCAGACTAATCTTGAGAACGGTCAGCGGCACGTTCTTAACGGGACATTGAAGCTAAATATGAACATTCTTTTGTTCTTCCAACTGGTATGATTGGAATGTTCGTTTGTAGTTGACGATAAGTTAAATACGAGTCATAGGAGATCATACTGAGGAGAAAGTTACGCCATATCGTCACTTGTGAAATGATCGAAGGCTACGTATGTTATAGTTAAATATTACGGCTATTATCCTAAGCTTTACATGTCAGTTCAACTGAAATCAATTTTGCATTATCTGTCAAAGCATATCGGACACGATGGCTACAGTGTCCTAAATCAAAGCCAATTAAATATTCGTAGCTGCTTTTCATATGTTTACGTTGTGTAGAACAAACAACAAAAGCTAAAAGAAAGCCCGTCTATACAGGATTGGGAATGAAGAAAATAATATTTGTAGTAAATTTTATTGGAACGTGACTAAAGTTTGATTACATAACTATAGACTGACCGGAAATATGATGTTTTGTCAAACACGTACGATAAATAATTTATCTCTCAGATTTTATTATGACACGATAACTTTTCGCTTGCCTCATGAAATAAATAGAAGTTATGTTCTGATATGAAAAGATCCAAATTTAAAGCTTAGGGTTTCCACAGAATTTCTTTGCTCCTGGCATAAACTGAAAGCGAAAAAACATGCGATGTTGTGTTACACTTGTCGGGCCGTCTGGCAAGATTTCAGCGCAACATGGAAAGTTTCGCCAAATCGTCACGATACTTCGCCCGCACTTCCTAACCCATGGTTACTACTAGTTATATAGACAAAAGACAAAAGCACAAACTTTACCGCGAACTCTTGCAGCTCGGTGGCTGGACTTCTCGGGGGGGTACTTGGCCCATGTTTGGGTATAGGGGTGCCGCTGAGGGTTTGAAACCCTGACCCTGTTTAGGGAAAAAAAACACCCTAAAATACACACCCTGTGTAGGGCAACACCCTCCATTTTAGGACCCTGTTTAGGGCAAACGACAAAATACACACTCTCTTGTTCTAAAACAAGTGTAGGATACCGACAACAATAGCATTTATCTTGTCTTGAAAATGATGTGATGTTGACTGATGAGCTGCTAAAGACCGGCAAACTTCTCCGTGCAACAATAGCACGGAACAATACCCTGTTTAGGACAGACTCGCATGAAATTATATACCCTGTTCAGGGCTGGGAGGCCAAAACCCATACCCTGTCCAGCGGCACGTTCCCGTATAGGCCACATAAGGGAGTACCCCCGCGGGCTGGACTTTCCGAATTTCTCTCCTATCGTCTTCACTTGCAAGGAACTCCTTGAATAATTTTAAGTCATATGAAGTTTTCTTCTTCGTGTTAACATTTTCCTACTCCTCAGTGAACGATTTCATGTCGGCTTCAGTGAATTTCACGAATCTATCGCTCGCCATTTTTCAATCGGAGTTTGGCAGCTTGGCACAAAAAGCCATGCAAAAGCGGGAAATGACGTCATCGATATCCTCACTGGTGAGGATATGGAAAATACGCCACTCGGGTCCCGGATGTAGTTTCGTATGAATTTTACGAGTGGTCTATTTTCCAGTAAAACACTCGTGTCTATATAATAAACCGTAATATTAAATTGAGCTTGATAGCGAGGCTGAGAGGGCACAAACAAAAGAAATGAATAAACAATAAGCATGCTTGTTCCTTTGTTTGTGTCCTCTCAGCCTCGTTTAGCTGAATATTAATATATTAGCAAGGACCCTATTCCAGCATACGATCGAAGACCGGACTCGAGAGAGTCCATACAGGGCTCGTTCTCAGGGCTTTTCCCTTCAAAATCCAAATTTAGAAGGGAAAAGCCCTGGGAACGAGGTAACGAGGTTGAGCCAGTGCCCATTCCTCTTGGGGAGGGGGGGGGGGGGGGATTAGTCCACCCGTCGCCTACCGCGGGGAATTAACAGGCACGTGACAACTTAATTCGATTGGCAAGAAGGAAGAGTGTTGTGGAATAAACAAACCTTTTTTTAATACAATTGCAAGGCTGACAGGTACCCCAAGCTCTACGAGTGTTATAAACTATATGATCTGAACTTTGTTCAGCGTTGTGTGAGCATTTTAATTTGAGCGTCCCGCGACAACGTTACTTAACGGCGAAATTATAAGGATTTGTATGGGGAAAACGTTTCCTACTTCAATTGAAAAAATATGAATGATTTTTTAATACAAGTTACAAATCTGAACTCCTTTGCTTGTCCATTTGTGTCCTGTTTGGTTTTTGGGTCTATTCAAAGCGATTTGAGGTAGTTTTACTTTTGGTTTCACTCTTTCTCCTATATACCGTATTACAGCGCACGCGACAATCCCGAAAGGTAATCTGGGATATGATCAGCAAGGTACGTTCCTGACACTGTAGCTGTTGAACCTACTTTTGTTGCTTTCTTTTAGCAAGTCGCAAACATACTTCCATGGCGTCTGGTGCCATCAGTTTTCCCTGAAATTTTGAAGTCAAGAAACCATGAACTTAAAACTACCCACAATACCTTTCGGGATTGTCACGTGCGCTTTTTTCCGACAACCTTTCTCGAAACAGCTGTATAGACTGCGAACAGTGCAACCTCGTCCCCAGGGCCATCTCCGCTTTCAAGATGGCGGGTGGGCGCCGCGTCGCCATTTTGAACGCCGAGAAGTATGCGAACAGTGTCTTTGTGAGGCGAACGATTTACGATTTACAAGCGGCGCGCGCCGCGAGCAGCAGCTAGTAGCGTGGGCGCGAAAGGAAGCTTCCTGTCGTGCCCATGCTACTCGTGGCGTGCGCCGCTCGTAAATCATGATATTCTCACGCGTTCGCCTCACGGACTTAAGCGAAAAATAGAGACTGCTCGCAGTCTACTTACATACATCCTTTGAATAGTTGGAATTGTAGCAGAACAGCCAGCAATGCTTTTTTCCTGCTAACAGCCTGTTCCAGGCGTTCGGACTAGAGTGTCGAAAAGACGCGCGAGGAGCGGCGAAGGGATTGGGGAGAGGGGGCGAGAGAACTTTCTTTCGTTCTTTCGCCTCGTCTCCAATCCCCTCTCCGCTCTTTGCGCTTCGCGCGTCTTTTCGCATCGCTACCCTAAACGCTGCCTGGAACAGGGTACTACAAAGTACAAAATAACTCACTAGCACCCTAAAACCAACCCGCTCAGAAAAGCTTCAACTGAAACCGCCGCTAGGACGCCTAAAACGCCATAAGAACATAAGAAACGACAACACAGGTGAGTTCAAAGGACGACTTATTAGCAATTTCGTACATTTATGATCAACAGGAATATTTCCCAAACAAATCCTTATAGTTTCGCTGTTACGCAACGGTTACCACGACGCTCAAGTTACAGCTTCACTATTTACCTGCGATCAGCCGCCCATTTTTCGCGCTCCTTATTCTCTTTACGGAGGTCGCGCGCGACCACGTATAAAAGACGAAGAGAAAAATAGAGCACGGACAAATTCGCCTGATCGCAGGTTACCTCAGTACTAGCCAATTACTACCAGCCAATTAGCATACTACATAAGCCGAGTCACGTTATCCGAAATGAATGCTTTTGGCATGTGCAGCCACGCAAACGCCCTGTGTACAACACAGTTACCAGCTACTTAAAAATTGAATGAAAGTCGAGGAAGGATTAAATTGGTTAAAACAAAAACACCACCAAATAGTCTGCCCTCAACACGAGAGCACTTTCGCGAACAAACATCTTAAAAATCCTCAACAAATTCTTAACATTCAGATGGGACCTTTCACTGTGAACATATGGCATTTTTAAATTGCATGAAACCTCAAAGAGATAATGAGAGAATGGTGCTAAAATGTATAAAGAAACCATCGTATTCAGGTATATTGCCCCCTTAAGTCCATCTTGGATGATCTCCAACAAGAATTGTCGCCTGAAGTAAGGGGTGTACTTGTAAGACCAGTGCCGGTCAAAACCGGGTTAATTCACCATGGAAAAAGCTTGTCGCTGGCACGAGAATAGCCACACCACAACTTAGTGACATGTAGTGACCCTTCTCCAGAACTTGGTTGAGATGGCCTGGTACCAAACTACTTCAAATTTGATCAGACAAGAACTGAGTTTTTATTTAAAGAAATGACATCTGAAGTCTCAGGGGAATTTTCAGCTGAGAATTTCTGCAAGATAATAAAAAATAAGACTGCGTAACATTAACTAGACTTCTTTCGTTTCACAAGTATAAATTTAATTTTAAGGTGGAGTGCTTAAAAAGAAAACATTTTTCGTTCAAGTCAGGAGGACAGTCGGTTAAACTTTTATAAACGTGGTCTGAAATGCGTTTACCGAGAATGGATGCATTCATTTTAATATCAGTTTTAAAAAGGCATTATATTAACAACTTTATTGTTCGGTCCGTAGTTGGGGAATATTGGTGGAGTTTCTTTTATTAAAAACAGAACTACAGTCATGGACAGAAGTCTTGGGACACTTGACTTGATTTATTTCCTGCCTGCATTTACAAAATACCCTTGTCCCCCCCCCCCCCCCCCCTTATTTGTTGATTGTATAAATGGTGGATTCAATTTCATTTCCTCGGCCATTTCCAGTCTATGCTTTGAAAAAAAGAAGGGATGGCTTCTGATAAAGGGAACACATGATCCCTTATACCCAAGCCTTCTAAGCGGGGTTTTGTCTAATACCTGCAATAAAATAATCATCATGTGGTATCATAGGAGTATATTTTATCCCTTGTAGCCGGATTCGGTTGAAATCGGTTCTTCCCCGGGGGGAGGGGACTCCCAAGTCACGCCCATAAAACGAGATTCTGGTGATTTTATTTTGGTCACGGGAACTGCTCCGACACAAACAGAAATAACGTAAAACAAGAGAAGAATGCAAAGGAAGTAAAGGAAATCTAAATAAATATATAATTCCTGTGAGTTTTCTATGAGTCACACCCCCATATAAAAGTGACAGGGATAATCGGGCGACCGTGTGCCACCTTAGACCCCCTGACAAGTGAGCACACAAACAGAGGATGGTTAGCCTGTGCAATACCACACATATAGATACTGAGTTACCTCAGGTGCCATGTAAGGGACTGTTCCGCAACTTCATTCAATTTCTCTTGGCCAAAGAACACGTCAGACAATCCAAAATTGGAAAATATGACGTGTCCTTTAGCATCTAAAAGCAAATTGTCTGGTTTGATATCTCTGGGGAAATAATTCATGAAATAATCATGTTAGTTTTGTTATTATGCTATTCAAATACATAAACTACGGTATAGTCTGCGTAGCAGGCGTAGTCAGGCTAATACAGGTATAGTAGCCTTATTTTCCAAGAGAATATAATTTCTTAACGACTTACATCTCGGAAACTAAAGATAGCAAGGTTAGCTAAGTGAATTTTTTGAATAGTATAAACTTCCTGAAAACCCTGCAATTTATAATTAGACTGAGACAAGGAGAAGTTAAACAATAAGAAAAACAGTCACATGGGGTTTGGCTAAAGCCCCCACACCGGAGGGTCGACCATAAAAAAGTGACGGGGGTGACCGCGCGACCGTCGGCAATTTTGAAAGGAACCCCTCAGGTACCAGAATGCAGTTTTGTGGGTGTGGCTCGAATTCATTTTCAGCCCTGTACCAATTCTAACGGCAAGTCAGTTCCTGTCATATTATTTTCAGGCTTAATACCTAAAGGTACGAATTCTAACAACAAGTCAGTACCTGTCATATTATTTTCAGGATTAATACCCTAAAAGACATCGGGATAACTGTAGCGGAGGTCATTTTAGATTTTAACACCCTAGTATGCTGTACCAAACTACAAATTTAACTCCTATATAAAGTACGACGATCACTCTCGTCACTTTTATATGAGACTCCCCCCCCCATCCCCCCCTCCCACCTCCACCCGAGTCCCTCCCAGGTATGTGGCATGTAGCTTAGTTAGAGAGAGAGAGAAGCAAGGAGAATACATACTTCGACGTTGAAAGAGCCATAAAGTTTGGTGACGAATTTGTTGTTGTTGGCCAGTCGAAGGAGAGTGTGCTCCTTGTACTTCATGAGTGCGTCCATCTGATGATTTAGCAGCTTTACCGCGTACTCTTTGTTAGTAAGACGAGATGAGAAGTGGGACACCTGGAATGTAAAAGGTCATCGCATGGCATTATGGGGCATTACAGTGTAACACCAAACAGCACCAGGCGAGCATCTGGTTTATTGATGTCCGGGCACACACAGGTTACAAAATCAGAGAAAAAATTATATGACAACTCCGGAACACGGCTAATTATAGAAGTTCCATCAATCAAACAAAATTTCAAGCGAAAGAAAACGAAAATAAAAAAATAAGATATGCCTTCAAATGGTTTCTACATAAATTACAACCAACAAATCTAATAGGAATTCTTATAATAAAACAGCTAAAAGCATCTTACACTGATGTAAGCGAACTCTCACCCTAACCGCCGTTTCTTACCCGACTGCCAGTCAGAGAGTTAGTGCCCACAGATCTTCAGTCAGTCAGTTAGTCCTGATATAAAGACAGTGAGTCGAATCGATCAGAGAGTCTAGCAGGAGTCCATCAATGAGTGAATGAGTTTTGCTTCACAGCATTCAAGCTTGTACTCTGACTGCTGTAGTTTTCTTTGTAACACGTGTTCTCTCCACGTTTTTTGCCTTCAAAGCAATATAAAGAGGAAAAACAATCTGAATTATTCTTGTGCAAGTCGCTTCACAGCGATCGATGCTGAAACCGCTCTATTATCTCGTATTCTCGTCACAATGAGCCAAAAAGTCCTTCATGTTTGGCTTGAAAGTTTTAGCTAAACTTGAAAAGCCGATTAAAATTCATATTAATTGATCTAAATTGATTTACCTACCGAATATTTCCAGCTTGATGAAAATATTTTTTCTGTTTTCACTCCACTGTACGGCGATGCGAAGGATTCGTGTTGGAGCGCAGGGCGCCCGTGTTTTCCCGCCCTTCGTGACGTCAGTCCGTCCGTCTGTGCCAATCACAGCGCGAGTTTTACACAGCAAAATCGAGTGTCAGTGATTATGGCTCCTAGACATGTTTATTATAATCTTGTTTTAGTAATATAGCGATTTTCAATTGAGTATCGAAAGTAATCCGAAATTGATTTTGCTTTACTACGTTCTGTGATTGGTTTAAAAACTCGCGCCACCTACTCAACCAATCAGATGCTAAACCAAAACCAATCATGGTTTTGGTTTTGGTTTTGGTTTTACGACACTCAAATGAAAACCGCGCCGCTCCGCTGTTGTTTCTTCGTAGTAAGTTTGGACGGCTTTACTGAAACTGATATCGTAAAATTCTGAATATAATCTCTGGACTTATATTCGGGGAGGGCTTATTATCGAGGGGATGGGGGGAGAGGTTTATTATCGAGGGGATGGGGGGAGAGGGTTATTATCCAGGGGACGGGGAGAGAGGGTTATTATCGAGGTGATGGGGGAGAGGGTTATTATCCGACGAGGGATTTTGCGTCTAAAATTTTTTACTTGTATGGCAAAACTCTCTACTGGGACAAAAACATAATGGACTCCACGAGTCTTTGGTCTCTTTGAGTATTCTGTAACAACAATTAATACAATAGTTGAGTGGGAGAGCACGCGCGAAAATCACCTCGAGGACACACGACGCGCGACGGCAAGAAAAGACGTCATGTGTCCTCGAGGTGATTTTTCGCGCGCGCTCGCGTGCTCTCCCACTCGACTATCCCTGAGAAAAATGAGATACTGCTCGTAGTCTAAGGTTTCCAGAGAGGCCGGTGGCTTACTTTGTTTTTGCACCACGTTCTACGGCAAACGGAAAACGTCAGCTTGCACTCGATTTTCTTTACTTTTCTTCCAATCGTTAAATAAATCCATCAGAAAAATCGAAAATAATTCACACGTTCACGATAAACGTGAAACTACTCTCCTTGACGTACAAACGGCAAACGCCAGACGGCAATAGTGGGATTTTTGCCGTTTGCTTGAAAAACAAACGTGATGCTTAATCTCTCTATTGTCAAAAAGCGGTGATACTCAGCCAGCTTTACGTAAAGTTGTTCGTTGTCTGTTGCGATTCACGCTGATCATGCATAATAACTTTGTTCACAAAACTTGTTCTAACATATCGAACCAAGAGAACATGATCTAAGAGAAGGATTCCCCGCGCCCCTAGTCTCATCTTACGCAGCCGTTATTTGTCACGGTCGTCGCGGGGAGAAGCGTTGCCAACCCAAATAACGGTTGTCATGGAAGGTTCCCCGTGCCCCATGATAATTTTTTGAAGTTTCGTGCCATGCTGTGAAAGTTATTTTTATTTCCTTCTCATCGAGGCTCCCACATCACGTTACTTGAACTGACCAATCAGGTAGCGCTCTTAAAATAGCTCAGCTATGGACTGAAAATTAAAATTTTCAAAAAATGATCATTGGGACCCATGTATGGGGGAATGCTTCTCTTAGATCATCCTCTCTTGATAGAATCTACAAAGAAAAAACAACAAATGAAAGTCAACAGAGAAAGGAATCACTTTTATTGACATTTGACATAAAACTTTGATCGGCAAATAGCTTGGCATGCAGAAAAAACGGAGGACATTTTACACATTACTTCTGCTCTGACAGAAAACCAGAAACGTAATATATATTCATTTTAATCAGTTACGTCATCTACGTAAATAAGTTTGTTTTCGTAGATGAAAGTGCATGTAGTGACTACACTGTAGGTTTACAGATCAACAAATGAAACTATTCCTCTGAAAGTCCTACATGAAGCTTCTGGCAAATGATTCCCGAATTTCTTTCAGCTGATCTCCCATAACCATAAGCGCTTTTAAAGGAATAATGTCAATAACACCTGCGACCTAAAATTCAACGAAGCTTCCCAAAGCCGAGTCGCCGGGATAAAAAAATCACACACGTTGCCACATCTTTTCCTATCACTACAGCATAAATCGCTTAGCTGTTCTTCAGCTCGAAACAAAGTTAACTCCGCATTTTTTCTGAAAACAAAATCAATAGCTTCTAAAAAGTTTTCATCGTACTCAGAATCGAACTGGAATTTGAAGCGAACGCAAAGCGCCCGCCATTACTAGAAGCCGCTAAACAAATCAGAGACTACCAAATTAAGATCTCGAGATGCTTGGTGTAACCTAAAGGATCGCGGGCTCTCGGGACGGGATTGCGTTTTGAGGGGTTAATCTACTCGTTACGCTACGCAACGGACGGCGGGGTATGGCTGGAGATGCAAAGGGTCGAGGCACCAATGGACTGGCCCCGACAGAGGGATAGCTGCTTGGACGGTTGCTATGGAAACCGACACCAAACTGACGAGCCAAAGGCGAGGAAGGCTCCAAGCAAAGAAGAGGGGTCAGGTCCAGGTCCCTGTTGTCCGAGACTTTGCATCCCTCGATAGCAGTGTAAGCGAGACACGACCGAATCGACAGGAAACACGGTAAGAAACGACTACTACGCGTGAGAAAATCTCAGTATCTATGAAATAAAGTCACTTTCTCGCCGGCTCGCGCGTGATTCCTGCATAGCCCTGCGGCTCTCGCTCTCTTTTTTTTCGTTCGCACGTGGGCCGCGGTCAAACGCACTGCACGCGCGAAGTTCCCGCCAAACTGCCGCTTACAAATGTCTTAAAATTCGCTTAGTCTTCTACTTAAAGCCAAAAGTTAAGAAATTTAAGTTGAGCTTTGTACGCCGCATATGCATAGAGAATTTAATATTTGTTATCCACCAAGTTTATCAGCTCGTATTTTGGTTTGCCACTGCATTTTTAGTCACGTTTCCTTACAAACTTCTTGGCCATTACGCTATCAACTTTTGGAAAAGGGCTTGGAAAAGTCAAGGCAGCAAAAACCGGAAGTGGCGTTAAATTATTGCGTTTGACCGCTGAGAATATTGAACCGCAAACGGCTGCCTTGTTCGGCACAGCGGTCAAACGCAAAAATTAACGCCACTTCCAGTTTTCGCTGCCTTGACTTTTCCAAGAGTTTGACGCGTAATGGGCAAGAAATTTGTAAGGAAACGTTACTAAAAATGCAGTGGTAAACAAAATACGAACCGATAAAGTAGGTGGGCAACAATTATTACATTATCTATGCATACTCGGCGTACAAAGCTTAACTTTTCAGTAAATTTCTTAACTTTTAGCTTTGGAATGGAGTACTTAACAAATTTAAGACATTTGGCAGCGGGATTTTGGCCGGAACTACGCGCGCGCAGTCCGTTTGTACCTCTCTAACGGCCCCGTTTACACAAACGCGGTTTCAAATCTACACGGATACACGAATTCGTATCCGTGTTCAAAAGTACACGGATACGAAACGTTTACACGAAAACGATTTTTCCGTTTTCGGTAATGTTACGTCATGGCCGTGATGGGCTGGACACGAATAACCTTGAAGGTTCGCGCGCGCCAATCGTTTTCAAATCTACGCGGTTATATTAACCCGTTTACACGATACTCGTAACCGTATCGTTTTTAAACGCTTCACTTTGGACAGCGTTTTCAAAAGTACACGGTTACACATCGTTTCCGTGTAAACGGGGGCCTAACCGTATACAAAACGATACGGTTACAAATGAAACCGTGTTCGTGTAACTCGGGGCCTATATATAACAGCAAGTTTTTTCATCTCACTGTGCGCCATTCAACAGCCACCTCTCTACAACAGCCAGTTAATTCTGCCCCAGAGTGGCCTTTGTATAGAGTGGCTCGAAATAAATAAATAAATAATTAAATAGACTGTATTTTTCTCCATTTTGATGCACGTGTACTTCCTTTCTTCTTTTTATTTAATTTTTTTAAATGATTGAAAACAGTTTATTGATAGATATTGTAACGAAACGTTTTTTGCGGCACTGCGCGACTATGGGACGAATTACAGTCGAAGCTCTCGTTGCGACCACTCTCGTAAGCGACCAAGCTCTACTTACGACCACCATTGTGAAAACCGTTTGAATTGTCACTCAAAACTCTGTAATTAAAAGCTCTCATGAACGACCGCGGCCACTTTTTTGAATTACCAACTGGTCGTTTCCTTTGTTTTTAAAGCTCTCGTAAGCGACCATTTGTTGTGCTACACATTTATGAGACATTGTATTATTTGTAATCATATGAATAAGAGAAGTTTTCAATCTCTGTGGATTCGTGATCTATACATTCGCTTTCGTAAGTGGCCAGCCTCTATTGTTTCAGCACTTGGTCACTTACGACAGTCCATTCTCGTAAGCGACCAGCTCTAGTTACGACCACTTTTTCGAATTCCCGAGGTTGGTCGCTTACGAGAGCTTCGACTGTATGACTTTCAGCGAGGGCGCTGTTGGACGGACTGAGAAACGGATTGGACGGAGGAAAGCTGGCAGAGCACAGGCTCGCTGCGGCGGCACTCGTTACTATGCCGGAGGTACTGGGCCTTTGTTTCTTGTCAGTTGGACAGCATCTACAGTCAGTAAGGACTCACAAAGATCTGGAATTCTCTCGTCTTCTTTATTGTTCGTTGATTAAGCCTCGTAGTTTACATATAGCACTGGTAGGTGGCTGAAGGTAACTCAAATGTTCTACAGTACAAGCCTGCTTATATATGCTTTTGACTTCCATCGATACTGATCTCTGGAATGGAAATTGCTCAACACTTAAATCATCCGTTCACGATAAGTTCCAGGATATTGCTCAAGACGTAGGTAAATAATGGTGTTACTTGCGAATGTGCTAACTTCGCACTTACAACAAGCAATTTACGTCATAGATCAAAATACAACTAAAAAACTGTTCGTAAGACTTTTAAAGAGAAATTCCTTTTACGTTAATTATTTCGATTATACTTGCAATATTCCTTTATGATAATTCTAAATTTAACATGATCCGAGTTCAGCTTATTTATCATTAAAAGGAACCTGCTGCACAAACAGCAAAGCTTAGCAAAGTCATAATTGTAATCTGCATTTCCTGAAGCAGATGTTCTAAGTTTACATTTGTTGATTGCGAGCGTTACAGTAGCTCTTCCATGTGTAAGACAACACATCGATCGGAAAATCTTACATGATTCAACACAGCAAATATCATATTGAGACTGCAAAAGGTCTAAGCTAAGGGACTGTGCAATAATTACCAGGAGGGGGGAGGGGGTTGGAAAACCAGAGGGGGGGGGGGAGCATAAAGTAAAATCAAAGCAAGGATAGGGGGGGGCTCAAGGTAAAAATAAGTCACTCAAGAGAGGGGGGGCTTAAACATTTTATTTCAAGTACATATTACATTGGCGAATCCATACCTATTTATAAGGTGGGGACCGAAAAATTTTCCGGGCCCTTCGGGCCTTCAACGGACCTGAAAAATAACACACACGCTCTTTTCCTTCTGCTATGGCTCTGTTGTACATTGCTACGGAGGTGATGTTTGTTCCAGACGCGAATGTCCAACAATTAAACATGTAGTAGGAGCTCTTCTTTCTGTTATAAGATCTTAATCCACAGGTGCGTGTAGAGAAAATGCAGGGTATTTGTATAAAGGTGTGTGTATACTGTTAGGGGGGGGGGGGGGGGGGGGGGGTCGTACATAATTTCTGACTGATTAGAGGGGGGGCAATAACTAAATTCACTCCTTTAGGAGGGGGGGTATTACCTAATATGTTCCTACATGAAGCCCATTTTCCAAGCCCCCCCTCCTGATAATTATTGCACAGTCCCTAAATAAACAAACATCGCAAAAGAGGATGTATATTTACAAAAAACATCACTAGAAATCTGTGCCGTGAATTGCGTCTACAATCACTTTCCTAATTCTTCGATTATATTTCAAGCATACTGAATTTGAAGAATCATATAGGGCGAATTATTATCGTGACAATATGATCAAACTCTAGAGATAATGGAGTCTGCCGACATGTGGATCCAATCAAATCGAAGACGATATTTACTTTCTTTTCCACTGACTCTTAGGGCCGGGTTTTGTGGCGGGTTTGTAGCAAAATCATTTCCTAGATATCAAACAATTGTCTAGCATAGAAACTACCAAAGAGTTCATGAACTCTCCTAATTATTTTGTTATTATGCAAATGATGAAGTTTATCTCATCATGCTTTATCTACATGACAAATTATTAATACAGTGGACACAAATGGTGAATGCTCTGTCCGCTTAATAGAAGTATTATTTACAGTAAATAAGGGCCGGGACTGATCAATTTTGGGACTATCGCTACTGTCCACTTAATAAAGGGTGTACGCTTAATACGATGTCCGCTTACAGAGCGGACAGTTTAAGACGGATTCCGCTCAACGTTCGAGCAATAAGTGCAAAAATTAATTACTAAAAAAACTACTCATAGCACGGTAACTTTTTTAATACTATTTGAAACATATCACTTTAATTCACATCTCCAAGTGACCCCGCAATTAAATTCTCAAGCATTCTCGAGAAAATTAATGTCGAACCTCGTAAAAAATGATAAAAAACGCACGCCATTTTGTTTTGAACTGACATGAAGCGTCTTTATAATTAAAATATGTAATGATTTCTCTCGCGGGGTCAGCTTGGGAGCTAATTTGTCGATAATTTCTTCTTAACTGTATTCAAAATGTTACCGTGCTATGAGTATTTTTTTGGTAACTTTATTTTTTGCACTTTTTGCTCGAACGTCTAGCGGAAATCGTCTTAACCATGAACGCTATGGCTTTATTTTTACTTATATTTTAAAACTTATTTAATTTCTACTTTTTCCAGAACTAGCCAATCACAGCCGTGATTCGAAGCAACGGTCGAGACATGTTTTCTAACTTTTTCCCGCGTTTTTATCAAAGTATCATCACAGTGGTCTTACTTTGATAAAAATGCGGGAAAAAGGTAGAAAATATGTCTCGGCCGTTGCTTCGAATCACGGCTGTGATTGGCTAGTTCTGAAAAAAGTAGAAATTAAATAAGTTTAAAATATAAGTAAAAATAAAGCCATAGCGTTCATGGTTCGAGTGTCCGCTCTGTAATACAGGTTTGACTGTACTGTTCTTTTTATGTAGATTTCAAAAGCCAACATCCTTTTTTCTAAGACTAAACTAGTTCAGGTAACCTTAAAGTTTCATTTGGGTAAATACCATAAAATTGCAATAATAAACCCACACCCCTCGAAAAAAGCCCCCACCAAACACAAAAATCCTTCCGATAATAACTAATAAGCCTAAGCTCCTCCCCCCCCCCCTGTGATGTTCATTTCACCACTGTATTAATTTGTTTTGTGCTTTACATCGTTATGTTTAGTAGAATACGAGCAGTCCCTCATTTTTCTCTGGGATAGTCGAGTGGGAAATCACGCGAGCGAGCGCGAATATCACCTCGAGGACACTCGACACGCGAGACTGCTCGTAGTCTATATGTTTAGAGAGTTTTCTAAACGGTATTCCCACGGTGTGCACCTAAACTTTTTCAGATGCAAAAACCCTTCCAAATATTAGCTGAAACATTTTTAAAAACTTAATGCCTTCCGATAATAAGCCCCCCTGCCCCCCTCTGCCTCCCCTCTGTCCCCCCTACCCTACCCCCCCCCCCCCCCCCCCAGGGCGTATTCACGGAATATTTTACGGTAATGCTGTACACTTGAGGTACGTAGTGAAAAGCTAACTACTCCTCAATTTGTCCTCTATAAGAGCTCTTTTCTATATCCAGACATATATAGCTGTTAAATTGGATGACAACTGGTCGACATGTAAATAATTCACTTCCCTCTTTAGTTAATGTTTTTCCAGCTATAAAACTTGTCTCAAAACTCTCAGTTTCTTTTCATCGAGCTTCGTCCTCGAGCTTCCCTTACTGTTAGATAACAGTTCCTTCCTTCTAAAATACAATGCCCGCGGACGAATATCGACTGAGCATGTTTTGTAGCATCATAGCCGGAAACAAACGACGGGGGAAATACACGCACTGAATAAAGGATATAACACTTTTTGTTAACTGCTCGCCGAGTAGGTTTCTCTGTACTTGATGATTCAGCTTCTGCAACAATAAACATGCAATCTGTATGAGAGGCAATAACCTTGCACTGTGTCTAACAATTTCATGTTAAAAATAAACGCTAGTTAAATGAACCTGTCTGCACTTCGGCGAGGCTTGTTTCGCTTCGAGTGATGGTGAAAATTTGGGCGAGGCAAATGTACTTCGTATCACAATGACTTCGTTTGGTTGTAAGATGAGAGAACAAGAACACTGGAATGGGACAAAAACGTTCAATATTTTTGGTATTTTCAAACGTAACCTGAGAATCTGAATTATGACGGCAAGGTAAAGGAAATTTTCCTGTTCTTGACATCTCTACTGAAATTTGTGACCGCTGACCTATAGATGGAGCAAAACTTGAAACTTACTTTAGAAGCAGTTTTTGCTATCTACACGAACATTGCATTTTAAATTTGAGCACTCAAAGACTTGTTCTTTGACGGGTATACATTATACAAATGAACGAAACAAGCGTATGTTGTTCATTTTCAACATATTATTTATCATATTTATTTTTAGACATGCCGTACTTGATCTTAATAATTTAAAACAAAAAGCCTCGAAAAATTCAGTCAAAACGTTACGTTTTTCAAGTAAGAATCTTTGTGTAGATCGATAACCACATTAGTACGTTAACGCTTTAAAAATGAAATGTAGAACAAAATG
Organism: Desmophyllum pertusum; assembly: GCA_029204205.1. Lineage (NCBI taxonomy): Eukaryota > Metazoa > Cnidaria > Anthozoa > Scleractinia > Caryophylliidae > Desmophyllum > Desmophyllum pertusum. Next base: position 81,552 of record MU825917.1, read on the forward strand.
CTACTCACAAGGTTCTGATTGACTCTCTCCAAACTCTATCGTGACGTCATCACCAATGAGAACAAACGGAGCCCAGTATTTTTCGGCATAGAACTTCTCTGACTCTCTGAGACATTTCATAGCCCGGTTAAGAGCCACACTGGCGCTACATCCACGACCCAGATGTTCGTAGAAACTTTTCATAAACTCCATAGTGGCCTCGTCATCAATTGCCCAAAGTGACACCAAAACAGAACGAGCACCAGCACCCAGGAAAGCCCGTCCAATACCGACCACACCCTCAGGAGTAACCTTCCCTTGAGCACTGTGACAGCAACTGAGCACAACAAGCCTTGCTCGTAGCTTAACAGCTTGTACATCTGACATTGTTAATAGGAAGTCTTTCTCTTGAAGGATCTCGGATGACCGTGTGGGATTTGGAGTCAAAGCAATTTCACCAGCTTCCATATCACCGTGTGCTGCAATGTGTACCAAAGCAACGGAACCGATTCGATTTAGCACCTCAACTTTAGTTGCATCTCTTCCTGTGAGTGGTTTGGTGTTAAGGATCTCGCCTATCATCGCTACTTCTTGCCTGGCCCCTGGCAAACTTGTCAATTCGACACATTTGCCCCGTATTGCTTTAATTTCCTCCACACATGGATCTCCCACCAGCAGCGCCCCAATCTTATTGTGGTAGTCCTCAGGACAATGTGTGATCAGCTGTAAAACTGGTAAGCGAGGGTACAATGCGGATCCTGATAGATTCACTGAGGTATCGGGAAGCCTCATCCACAAACGCAGCATAAGGGGCCAAGCATAGCGGACCATCTGGGACAATGATTAACTCCTCGCCTTCAAGCATGTTTGCAATAGGGCTGATTATAGAATCAAACAAGAGGCGCAGAGATGTGCTGTTGCAGTCCGCTATTTCCTGACGAGATTCTTCATTGACCGGTACGTAAACCTTTCGCTCTGCATCCAATGAACGATTCTCACACTTAACACGAACACCAACTCCAATTTCATTGAAAGCCTTTTCCACCAGGAAGGTGGCATCCTCAATGCTCTTCTTTGCAAAATGGACATCTGTACCCTTGAGTACCCATAAATTAATCGTGTCACTCTCCAGTGCTACAAACACTGTTTGTGTAGATATATCAGTTACTATGTCAGAGATCGCACTTTTAGATTCACACGCTAGCAATTCAGAGTCATATTGTAATTTCATGAGATCCATCAAGGCCTGTGCTCGTCCTTGCTCAGCAAACACACAAAGCTTCCTCAGTCTTTTGAAGCTTCACCAGTGTTCTCCAAAGAGGGGTGTAACCTTGTCGACAGGTATTACGAAATGATATTTTCCACTCATCTTCCGATTGAAGGAGGGCTCTCACGTCATTGTATAGTTTTACACAGGATCGATAATAATCAAGAGCCTCATGCAAAGCACCCGAGAATTCAAAACAAACAACCTAGCGAATAACTGGCATTTCCTTCTTGAACTCTCTCCCCGAGTTCTTTGGCAATGTTAAGATGTTTCTTGTGGTACTCTATGGCTTGTTTAACATCACCCAGGCTCCCATAACCACTGCCAAGATTGCCATAGGCAGCTCCTTCTCCAGCTCTCTGCTCCAGTTCTTTGGCAATGCTAAGATGTTTCTTGTGGTACTCTATGGCTTGTTTAAAATAACCCAGGCTTCCATAACAACTGCCAAGATTAGAATAGGCAGATCCTTCTTTACCTCTCTCCCCCAGTTCTTTGGCAATGCTAAGATGTTTCTTGTGGTACTCTATGGCTTGTTTAACATCACCCAGGCTCTGATAAGCATTGCCAAAATTGCTATAGGCAGATCCTTCTGCAGCCCTGTCCCCCTGTTCATTAGCAATGCTAAGTTGTTTCTTGTAGTACTCTATGGCTTGTTTGAAAAAACCCAGGTCCGAATAAGCAATGCCAAGATTGCCATAGGCACGTCCTTCTTTATCTCTCTGCCCCAGTTCATTAGCAATGCTAAGTTGTTTCTTGAGGTACTCTATGGCTTGTTTAAAATCACTCAGGCGCGCATAGGCATTGCCAAGATTGCCATAGGCACGTCCTTCTCCATCTCTCTGCCCCAGTTCTTTGGCAATGCTAAGAGCTTTCTTGTGGTACTCTATGGCTTGTTTAAAATCACCCAGGCCTTGACAAGCATTGCCAAGATTACCATAGGCAATTCCTTCTCCATCTCTCTGCCCCAGTTCATTAGCAATGCTTAGATGTTTCTTGTGGTACTCTATGGCTTGTTTAAAATCACCCAGACTATCAAAAAGCATTGCCGAGATTGCCATAGGCAATTCCTTCTTTATCTCTCTGCCCAGTTCATTAGCAATGCTAAGTTGTTTCTTGTGGTACTCTATGGCTTGTTTAAAATCACCCAGATGTTGATAAACATTGCCAAGATTGCCATAGGCAGTTCCTTCTCCATCTCTCTGCCCCAGTTCATTAGCAATGCTAAGATGTTTCTTGTGGTACTCTATGGCTTGTTTAAAGTCACCCAGACTCTGATAAACATTGCCAAGATTGCCATAGGCACCTCCTTCTTCAGCCCTGTCCCCCAGTTCATTAGCAATGCTAAGTTGTTTCTTGTGGTACTCTATGGCTTGTTTAAAATCACCCAGACTCTGATAAGCATTGCCAAGATTACAATAGGCACGTCTTTCTCCATCTCTCTGCCCCAGTTCTTTGGCAATGCTAAGTTGTTTCTTGTGGTACTCTATGGCTTGTTTAAAATCACCCAGACAATGCAAGGCATGCCGAGATTGCCATAGGCAGCTCCTTCACCAGCCCTGTCCCCCAGTTTCATTAGCAATGCTAACATGTTTCTTGCGGTACTCCATGGCTTGTTTAAAATCACCCAGACTATGAAAAGCATTGCCAAGATTACAATAGGCACGTCCTTCTCCATCTCTCTGCCCCAGTTCTTGGCAATGCTAAGATCTTTCTTGTGGTACTCTATGGCTTGTTTAAAATCATCCAGGAGTTGATAAGAATTGCCAAGATTAGAATAGGCACGTCTTTCTCCATCTCTCTGCCCCAGTTCTTTGGCAATGCTAAGACGTTTCTTGTGGCACTCTATGGCTTGTTTAAAATCACGCAGGCTGTGATAAGCATAGCCAAGATTGCCATAGGCACGTCCTTCTTCATCTCTCTGCCCCAGTTCTTTGGCAATGCTAAGATGTTTCTTGAGGTACTCTATGGCTTGTTTAAAATCACCCAGACAATGAAAAGCAATGCCGAGATTGCTATAGGACATTCCTTCAGCAGCCCTGTCCCCAGTTCATTAGCAATGCTAACATGTTTCTTGCGGTACTCTATGGCTTGTTTAAAATCACCCAGACTATGAAAAGCAATGCCAAGATTACAATAGGCACGTCCTTCTCCATCTCTCTGCCCCAGTTCTTTGGCAATGCTAACATGTTTCTTGAGGTACTCTATGGCTTGTTTAAAATCACCCAGACAATGAAAAGCAATGCCGAGATTGCCATAGGCAGGTCCTTCTCCATCTCTCTGCCCCAGTTCTTTGGCAATGCTAAGATGTTTCTCGTGGTACTCTATGGCTTGTTTAAAATCACCCAGGCTATGATAAGCATTGCCAAGACTGCCATAGGCAGCTCCTTCTCCATCTCTCTGCCCCAGTTCTTTGGCAATGCTAAGATGTTTCTCGTGGTACTCCATGGCTTGTTTAAAATCACCCAGACTATGAAAAGCAATGCCAAGATTACAATAGGCACGTCCTTCTCCATCTCTCTGCCCCAGTTCTTTGGCAATGCTAAGATCTTTCTTGTGGTACTCTATGGCTTGTTTAAAAATCACCCAGGTGTTGATAAGAATTGCCAAGATTAGAATAGGCACGTCCTTCTCCATCTCTCTGCCCCAGTTCATTAGCAATGCTAAGATGTTTCTTGTGGTACTCTATGGCTTGTTTAAAATCGCCCATTCTTTGACAGGCATTGCCAAGATTTCCATAGGCACGTCCTTCTGGAGCCCTTTCCCCATGTTCTTTGGCAATACGAAGATCTTGCTTGTAGTTCTCTATTGTTCTTTTTATCATTTTAATAGATGCAATTAATGCGAAGAATTTGCTTGCCTTTTGTCAAGTACACACCTAGTAGACAAACATGAAAGGATATCTGAACGGAGTTGAAAGAACGTGACCGCACTGAGGAACTAAAATGCACTCCAACCACTTCAAGTCCCCACCACCAGCCCAGCCCTCCAGATTGGCACATGACCTCTCGTGCTCTCATTGGCCGTATCGCAGAAACAATAGGATTGAGTGTTATATTTATTATATGTTAAAAATTGTCTACTTTCTAAAAATACGGTTATGTCATAGTTGCGTCGTACATTTTCCTTTGAGCAGTTTATGTTTCCAATATTCTAGTTTGACCTTTTTAGTAACGCCTCAGCGATACGGCCAGTGCGAGCACGCGTCTGGATCGCTGGTTACTTGATTCGATTACGTTACACCATGAAAGCAAAGTTGCAGACCTTAGCGCACCGGCAATACTGGACTGGACCGTACCTTTTCTTGCCGTACCTTCTGTACCTAATACCGGATTGATACTGTACCGACCGTACCTTATACCTTACTGTACCGACCATACCATACCGTACAGAATGAACCGAACATACCGACTGTCCCGACCGTACCGTGGCGTAAGTAAGTGGAACCGGCTAAGAGCAATATATATATATTATAATAGTTAATATTAGGATAATTACATGGCTGTGTGGAGATATGAAATTTCTCTTCGAGTGTTCAACTCGATATCTTGCGAATGAATGCAGCGAATGAATGAAATATTGATTTGAACACGAGGAGAAATTTCATATCTCCAAGCAACCATTGTTTATTTTATAAACATACCAATAACAAAGTTTTTGACTATTTACCGAAGATTTCCGACCATTTTCCGAAGATTTTCCATTTGTTGTCCGAAGGTCATTCGAACGTTTCCGATAATTTTTCCGAACCTTTCCGAAGATTGCTGAGGGAGATCCGAAGATGTTTGGACTTAATATCAATAAACTTTGGCTCAGTCAGCATTGAAAACATGGCTAACTCGTCAGTAAACGTGACATCATCGATATCTTTCACATGTGAAATATAAATCATTTGCAGTATAAATATAGTATTTTATTACACAACTAAGACAGTTGAGAGAGCCAATAACTAAAACCAACCAATCAGTATGCTTTCTTTCTTTCAGTCTGATATTTTCTAAGTGTCGGACCGGGTAAGTGATGTAATAAATCTCTTATTAGCCAAGCTTGCTCGGGACCATACTGGCAGAATATCGGCCCTCATTCTTTCTGTACGGACCTCGCTGTACTCGATCTGTACTGTCAAGACCTAGGGCCGATATTGTCCCAGTATGGCTCTCGCGCTAAAAAAAAAAAAGTATTATCAGATACAAAACCAACTGACAGTGTTCTTTGTATAGCACAAACCAACAAATGCACCCTCAGACAACAACTCTGAGTTTAAATTGTGTATATCAAAAAACCCAGTAATGCAATTTGTTTAAAAAAATTCATAGAGCAATATGTATTGAAAAGCCTCATATGAAGGTAAATGAGAGCTTACATGTACATTTTATATCAATGAATCAATGGTTCACATGAAGCGACTCGGCAACTTACAGGTACCAGCTATCAGTATCAGTGAATATGAATTATGGTTATGTCAAAAATTCCTGGAACAAAAAATGTACTAAAGAAGAGTTTTTGAAATAGCTTCTCAAACAAAAGCTTTAAAAAGAAAGCACTAATTAGTAGTAGTTGACCCGCATTGTGTTCCAGTTCTCAAGCAGATGGTATTCTTTTGAATAAACTGTCTTTATTTTCTATTGCATATTCTCTTTATATTGAATGAAAATATTTCACATTATGAGGACTCAATTCATTGAACTCCTGAATATTAATATTATATTCAAACTATTACTGTTATTTAAATCAAATTAAAGTCATTGATATTTAATTTTAATAATACATACAGTTGAATGGATAAAAGAGTGATATCCAAAGTTTTAATATCATTTCTAAAAACAAAATTTTCATACAGTATTTCTCGTGAACCTCCCATCCGATCTTGGCTTGGCGACTCAACATTGGCTATTTTTCAAATCTTAAACAGACTATGATCTTTAAAGTTATTATTTCTTGTTTTTCAATAACTTCAAGATAAACCAAACTACAGTTTGCCTGACAACTCAGTGTCCAAGACAACCAAAGGAAAGTGGTTGCTGAATCTTTGCGAATCATTTATTGATAAATATGTTTTTGGGTGTGGAGATGTCAACTGCTTGGTTCAGGAAACACACGAGTTAGAACTTGCATCTCTTGGTCACTACAACTGCAGAGTAGATGGATGTGACAGAGTCTTTGTTTATCACTCTGGAAGAGTCAGGTGACACTGTAACTGTTCTGAATGTTATGAAGTAATCTGTGAACTGTGGATGAGACATTAGTGAAATTTGTGATCCTCACAGTGATGCTATCATCTAAGCCTTAATTTTTTCAGGTTTCTTTTCAACTGCTTAAGTTGATGATTACCATCACTGTGAGATTCACAAATTTCACTCAGGTAACTGTACTGTTAACATAACAATAACGAAGGCATGTTAAAATCTGGGGAAGTATTCTTGAAGCTCGATTAAGTCATTAATTATTCATATTCTTTCTGAACAATAGACATTACAGTTGTACTTTCAATGAAACACCTTTACCCAAGAGGGCTTAATAACCAAGCTGGCTTTTTCCTGCCAAATGAGTGCGCCTTGCATTGGCACCAATAATATTGAATATTTAATCTTGAAGAAGAAGAAGCTTTTTAGGGTACCATACAATTCCGAATATAAGTCCCCCCCCCCCCCCGAAAAAAAATATCCTTCACATACTGTAGTAAGCCCCTCCCGAAAATAAGCCCATGTACTGTTAGGGTTTGCTGTTTTAAGCTGTTGTCTTAGTATTTCCAATAATAAGCTCCCACGAAGATAAGCCCCCACTCGAATATACATGTAAGTTCTCCCAAAAACGTCCTTTGGAAGAATACTGGTATAATTGTATTTGGAATTTTACAGCAGTATTCCGAGGTCAGGGGTGTAGGCTACACATACAGTATGTAAAAACTATATTTACAATGACCTTGAAATTTTATTAAACAGACTAGTTTTTATTAAATGATTAAAGTAACTTACATGGCAGAACAAGATATTAAGCCTCGAAAATCATAATTTATTTTAATTTGCAGCCATGAGATCAGCACTCATCATATCAGAAATGATCGCCAAGGACAATTAAGAGATGAATATGGTTACTTTTACTGCAGAGCTGACTGCGGAAATGTGTTCAGCACTAAAGTGACAAGAAACAGGTAAAATATCAGGCTCCCTGGATGAGGCTCAGTAAACAACTGAGTCTCATCCAATTGGCCTGTTTTCAGACTACAGTGTTCAAATAGTTGTATGTTATATGCCTGCATTAACATGACAAATACAATATTTTCTGACAGCAGTTATTGCACTAATTTGCTAAGCCCCCTCCCACTCCCTGAAATAAGACCCCTCCAAAAGTAAGCCCCCCAAATCTCAGACATTTTAACTATGGAATTTGCATTCATTTTTATTTCCCACAGGCATGAGCAGAAGTTCCATCCACAATTTGTCCCAGCCGATGACATCACAGATGAAACCAAGGTCCCTGACAAAAGTGATCACTTGTACAATTACCACTGTGCCAAACTGAAATTGTTTTACTTTTGTTCGACTTTAACGATGCTGTTCAGGAAGGAGATGGGCAAAGGCTGCACGACATAGTTTTGTTGCTATATAAGTCGGGGGGTCACTTGAAATATGCCTATGTTGTTCTCCTTCACCTAGTGAAAATTGCAGCTCTTTACTCCAAATTTGAGGCTTTCCAGCTTTTCTGGAATCGATTTTACAACAAATATGGGCTGCTGGGAGGAAACATAATCTCTAGATCTTAAAAAAGAGCAGTTGCACAAGGTGATTAAAACTATCTGGAGGGCACTGGGGCCAAATCTTAATCAAACAAGCGCATCAAGGGTGGCTGAAGCTCTTGAAAATCTGGAACGGCTCCTGCAGTCAATCGACAATGATTGCAGTCTTCAGGAACGCAAAGGTTACCAAATCTTAAGGTTACCGTGTAACCTTCAGGGGTGTCTCAAGTCTAAAAAATGTAGCGCGTCCGGATTAAACTCCAGATACCTAAAACCCTATATCAAATTAAAGCTTATAGAGCTGGCTATCTAAATATACTAACCATTATGTAATAAAATGAATTGTCGAATTTTTCGCAATGTCTAAATACGAGGGTCCGAATCAGCTTTTTGAAAGCTACAACTCTGCGCGAATGAAATATTTTGCTAATTTGATTTGTTCTCGGGTTTCCGGACCCAAAGCGCTAAAAAAAAACGTGTCGGGGATTCTCCATATTCAATTGCAGTGAAAAGATACAGAGCATTTTCTAAATAGGGTGAAAAAATTATGGAGTGATCGCGCGGAAATGGCTCCCAACGAAAAAGTTTTCCGAAATAAAAAATTCCCCGACACGTTTTTGTTGTTTATATGTTAATCTAGATACTGTCCAAATTTGAAGTCAATCGCTCAAATTCCCTTTGAGTTGTAACTCTTTAAAGACGCCTCTATCGGCCTGAAATAGATTTCGAGAAAACAGCGGGAGGAGTATTCACACTCCACTCACACCTCACTTCCGGTAAAGTCTCTCGCACTGTATTTCTCCGTTAATATTGATCGGATTTCCATAGAATTTTCTTTATATGAAAGGTCATCATGTAAACTACATATCTAAGCGGAAAATGTTTTGGACCAATTCTGTCCTTGAAGGTATACGGTAACCTTAATCAAACAAGCGCATCAAGGGTGGCTGAAGCTCTTGAAAATCTGGAACGGCTCCTGCAGTCAATCGACAATGATTGCAGTCTTCAGGAACGCAAAGGTTACCGGTCAAAGGGAAACAACACAGACGCAGTGTTTACAAGTGATGTCAGATTTGATGGAAATCAAAGCCTTCAAATACACTCCAGGAAGGGAAGGGCACCCATCATTTCCTAATTTCCCAAGCAGTATTCTCAACTTAGATTATAGAGATGTTCATGCATGGATGACAGAGAAAAAGAACCTATGGAAGTCCATTTATGAAAGGGTAATGTAATACATGTAATCACATAGATGTCAAGTTTTTTCTGAAAATGAGTTTTATTTGCCAGACAAGAAATGTCAAAATCTTAGTTCTCCTGGAGACCATTATGGTGCCGATAACTGCCATTTGATTTTCCATTGTTAGCTAGCAAAATTGCAAGCAAAACAAATCAAAAGAAAATAAATATTAAACCAAAACAATTTAAAAGTTAAAATGAAATGAAATGAAATGAAAAAGTAATATTAAAGTAAAACCAAAATAATTTAAAAGTTAAAATTAAATTAAATTAAAAAGTAATGTTAAAGTAAAATTAAAAGAAAAATAAAACCATTATAAATTCAAAGTAAAAGCGAAATTAACCCATTGACTACTGGGCTTTTTCCCAAAAACGTCAATCTAACATCCCAGATGCCTATTTCTGGCCATTATCTCAACAGTTCAAACTGTCTAAAACTTGGTTTAAAACACGGCAACTAACAACCCCTTCTACGTAGAAGCAACGAATTCAATATTTTTCTCGGGCATGCGCAGAAATCAAAATTTATTTTGACAAAGATGGTCAATGGTAGTGAAGGTCGCGTTTTTTGGTGATTTTGGAGGAAAAAATCCAAGTTGTTTTGTGTATCTCTGGTCCAATTTAACGTTTCGTACTCGTTTAGACATGCTTTGTTAGACATTTTCCAACTCTAGCCGTTGATCATCAAAGACATCCCCTGGCGTAAAAAGTGATGACGTCACAAGTGGTACAAGTCTGTGGTCTCTTCTTGGCCGTTTATGGCCGCTTTAGTAGTCAATGTGTTAAAATGAAAAGTAAAACAAAATAAAAATTCCATGCCTATGCCTGCCATAGTATCCCAGCATACTTTGCAAGGGACTGATTTTGCAGAAGGAGAGGGGACTGGTAACGGGTAGGTTTGTTGTCGGCAAAATGGCTGCCCAGTGGAAAAAGTTTAAAACACAAATGAAAGAGAAACGGGCTGGCAAGCGAAAAGCTCCTTCCCATGACATCCCGCAGAAGGAGGCAATCGTTATTCAAAGACTAAGCGCCGAGATTTCAGGAAAGGCATAGAAGTACAGTCGCATTGGCCCGCGCGAATTTGTTCCGTACGAGTACGACGAAATGGCATTAAGTAATATCATGAGTGCATGCAGCAGGCACTTTGCCTCAATGGTTGGAGAACACATGATATGCGATGTACTTGCAGGCGAACAAGGCCCGTCCTGTGCTTCTTTAGAGCAAATCCCCGACCTAAAAGTTGTGCACGTACGTTTTATTGAGGCAAACGATCGAGATGTTGCCAGCGTGGTAGGAAACCGCGTGGAATGTGAAGAACAACCTAAAAGACCATTCAGGAGGGCAAATGCACAGTCATTACCAGTTACCAAAGCCCAAAGTCCAAGTAAAGCCTTCCCAAAGAGTCTGTCGGTGTTGGAAATGATGAAGCTCGGCAAAGTTATCAATGATAAGTCAACTGAAAGCATTGAACTGTTTACGTTTGATCTGACCGACATGGCGTTGGTCCAGCCAACCTTCGACGGTGGAATTCAGCATTGTCAAAGAGCCTTTTGGAAAAGGAGGGTTTCGCGAAGCGTTTAAGGCGACAAGCAAAACGCCAGGATTTCAACATCAGTAGTGGGTAGTGAAAAAGTATCTGAAGTCTGCAGTTGACATTATCGAAGAGACAAAACAAACAAAAGAGCACCATACAAAGAAGGTGGTGCAAATGCTGGCCAGGAATTTTACGCTAAAGCTGGAACAAGATTTCAAACAGGGGGGTACATTGGAACTATATGGGAAAACCCTCAGTTACAAGAGAATATACATGGGAAAAATCAATGGACAGTTGGTTGCTGAATGGGTTACCATTGAAGAATTTATTGATGGGGAATTCACAAAGTACTTGAACAACACTGGAATACCCTGTGGTGATGACTGATATATTTCGGTAGAAATGCGAAAGTCTGGCCCACTTTTCTTACGAGCGTTCGAGTGAACAACTGATGGTGGTAGATATGCAGGGCAGTGGACACATCTTGTTCGATCCTGAAATTGCCTCAAAGGATATCGATTTGGTAGATGGGGAAGAGGTATTATTTTCCACTGGCAATTTGTCCCTTACAGCAATCACCAATTTTATGACAATCATACAGATTGTAATTTGTTCTGCACCCTTTTAGGATTAAGAAAATTTCCACATTGAAATACTTAAAATACCTTCTTCATATGTACTGATGAAATTGATGTTTTGTTTAATATTTGGTTTAATGCCAGATAATGTTTTTGCAGGAATGCTACATTACTCAACACAAATAAAATGAAGAGGGGGGTAGGGGTGGGTCGTATTCTTCTCTTGTAATTCCATGTCATTTTCACCCTCCCCACAGGCTGAAGTCCAGTCCACTGAATTAAGGCATTCTCTCCCACCCCCTTCAATTCATATAGTACCTTCAATTCACATAGTACAAGCTAGCACTTGACCATTGGGTGACAGCCATGTTGCTAGCTTATACAATTATGTGGTTTTACAATTATGCTACTGTGTGTGTTGCTTAACAGCCAAAACTAGATGTTATGTTTTCTGACAAATACTGGTGCTTTATGCACAATGACTCATTTTTTTGATGAGCCAAATGAGCCACATGCTGGCAGCTGTTGACTTTATTGTAGTTCACTAGATTTGTAGACATTATCACACACAAACTGGTTATGATAGGTCTGAACGATTGTTTACAAAGTTTGTTGTTACTGTTACTTGTTTTTGCTTTGAGTTTTTAGTTTGCTTAATTGTCAGTACTGAATCTGGTAGTTGTGAATAATAACTGTTTACAAGTTCTTTGAGTTACTATTACATGTAATATAAGAAGGCATGTTTCTAAAGTAAGCATCTTCCTACTGACAATACCAGATAGTGTATGATTTTCAACGACAAATGAAAACTGATTATAATGATGATAACATTTCAATAATGGTAAATAAATTGACATAAGTTGTTGTTTACAAATATAAAATTAAATTACAAAATGTGAAATTTATATGACCAAGATTTAAATAGGCCATTTCAGAGTTTCTTTTGACCTCTGTTTCAAAACAAGTCCTGGTGTAAAACCTTTCATATGAAAATTAGTTTTACTAACAGGTTCATTTTCATGCAAATCAAGCACATTTCCATATGAATGGTTTCGCATCTGGACTCGTTTTGAAACAGAGGCAAAAGGTAACTCAGAAATGGCCTATTGTATTTGATTCTCTGATCACCCTCCCATGTATTCCATACTGATAATACTCTTTAAAGAAATGTTTATTTGTGCACATATTGGTCAATGTGAAGTTGGAGTTTTTGTGGTTAATAATCAATTCACGAAGATAGGCTGAAATTCTCTTTTAAATAAAGATATGCTTCTCTGCAGTCTTTGGCCTCTATATCTTGAATGTTGGGAATCAGCCGCTCACACTCCAACCTAAAGGCAGGATCAAGGAAGTCCTCATTGGTATTAAGAACACCGGACTGTTGAGCTGCCTCCTTCAACTGCTCCTCTGAAACTGGCAACCCTAAAAATTATGGTTGAGATTGTTTTGAGCTGGGAATTTCTGAAGGGAGTTGAAACCAAGACCTTCTGCTATACCGAACACCATGCAGAAGGTCAAGACTTTAACTACTAATAGGCATTCTCATGCTTACAACACACTAAATAGTATTAAGCTCCCCAACATCCCTTTTTATGCATAAAAAGCAAATACCATACAGCTCTGTAGCTTCAATTTTGTTTTACTCATCTTGCAGTTTGTTATGCCAGAGAGGTTGTGTTTACATTGAATATCAAAAATTAAAGGGAAACAAGGGTCTAGAAAAATTTTACCTCAAATGAAAGTCCATGTGCTCAGGATTTCGAAAATCATAGTCGTTTGGTTTCGGGCGGCCTTGATTTTTTTGTAGAGCGCTTCGAAATCAGCCCTTTTGACACTAGCCCGCCACCATCTTGGAAGTTACCAATGGAATCGAGGCTATGACGTTGAATTAGTCAAGGATATTTGTGGCGTGACATGCTCGTACAACAAACATTTGCGATCGACGCGAAAGAAGATTTATGAGAGAAATAATAAAGTATGGTCCTGCACTGTTCACTATCTTGCCGTTGGCTGTTATAATACCTGCAGAAACACGAAAGGGATTTAGGGGTAAGCATTCTGACGATGTAAAACGTATTTTACGAGAACGTGCATGGCGCGAGGGAAATTTACCGAAACCCTGACAGACAACAACTGTTTGTGTGCTCAGATCACATGTAACACTTTACCGCCGATGACTACAAGCGAGATCTTCAGGTATGTAAATATATTTATTTATTTTTTTAATTATATTTGGCTCCTTCGTGAAAAACAGTGTTCCGTAACCCTTTTTAATGAGCGCCAATCGATGGCCTATCGAAACCAACAAGTCCAACAACTTTCGCATTGGCCCACTGTACTGTATCAACATTTATACACAGCGCCGTGCCGTGAGTCGAGATTCCGTAGTATACTCAAGCTCGGAGAATTCGTCCACTACAAAAACAAAACATTATTTAGAATCACTTGGCATTTCTGATCAAAGATCGACTTTTCTTAGAAGAATTAAATGAGCACCGGACTGCCGGGTATCTAGTTTGTTTTTAAAAAACACTTCCCGGCTGCCGGGTGACACAGCGTTTGTTTGTCAAATAGAATTCTTTTATTTTCCTTTAAAATTCGCATAGAACTTTGCAGTTATTTAAAACACCCTGAAATATAGACCCCTATTCTTTCAATAAACTTTTGAATGGTTACTAAGGTTCGAAAACTGAAAAATATAGCAACAATTAATTAAATTAGCGCGGCGACACCGCATAAATACACAGCGCTATTTTACCAGTTTATTAAAATATGTCATCATGAAAAATCTCCACTTGCTTTTTATTCTGCCTTATAGTATAAATGTTGCAATCTTCACATGTCTTCAAACGTTTTACCGACGAAGTGAAGAGCTACTATTTTATGCACTCAAATTGCGTGCAAAAATGTAATCTAATTACACAATTGTTTATCATGTTCAAAAGTAGATTATTCCGAAAATAAAAACTTTTCAATGAAAGTAGCATGTTCGTCAATAAAAACTTATCTCGCTTGAATCAAAAAATTAAATCAGAACCTCATTTCAGTTTCAGCGATTGTTTGCAGGCGAAACTGCTTTTCGGCTGGCCTGCAAATACAGCCACCCGGAAGGCGGATAATTTTAATATTCGCAGGCTAGCAGTTTCACGCGAAAAGTACCAAATTATAAACCTGGGCTCGTTATATAAAGGATTCCTAATATTCTTACTAAACTCCAAGTGTTTTTTTTATTGATGGGCAAGAAAATACAAGAACAACAACAGCAATAGCCACCATCACAACTTCTACATATTATTGTCATATTTTATGGGAGAATTTTCCAGTCGATCGCTGCGTAGTTGGTTAAGGCTGACGACTCGGTCTAAACGATTCATGATCTGTATAATGCATTTAATTAAGCGGCGTTCCTGGAAATGGATGGAAATATTTGTCTATTTAATTAGCTTCTATTCATGTGCGTATTGTAATTGTGAACGGATATACAAACTGTTTGCGTGCATTTTCTGCAGCTTTCTGTAAAGTTATTTTACATGTATTTCAGTCTGAATAAGCTGTTATTAATTAAAGTTTCAGATCCAGTCAGTTATCCAGAACATCCATGACCTAATGGTAGCACATACGTTCTTGTTCCGTGGCCGGTGGCACAACGTGACAATACTGCATGTACATCACTCACGATTTCCAACGCGCGACTGGCGATCAGCTCTTCGGATTCAGCTGTTTCTGTTCAGTCTTGAGCAATAACAAGGTCAAAGTCTTCCTCTAAGGAAGAGCCGTGTGTGGCTCGAACATATTATGTAACATAGATCAAAAGCTCTTATGAGCGACTCGTGAATGATATGTCAAACTTATTCCACTAATGGTTGTTACATAAAACAGTCATTTCTGCCACGGCAACTTTCCCGATCGATTGACCCTACCAGCGTACTAACAACAATATAAAGAAATCTCTATGTTAATTTTGACAGTCAATGTTAAGTACGTCGTTGTAGTCGAACGGTTAACGACGTGGACTTCAAATTAGAAGGTCGCCGGTTCAAATCCAGAAATGTGAAAACGAAAAATATATTTTTACAATTTACGACCTCTTACTTCTTTTTTCTTTCTCCTTTTTAATGAATCTATTACAGACGCAATTCATACAATTGGAAAAAGCAAATAAAGTGAAAAAACGACATATACTGTCCCGAAATCAACATCAGTCGAAGTCCGCAGTTCGTGCTTTGAAAATCGAAAAACTTTATCCAAACACGCATTTCAGCCCTTCAAAGATTTTCAATGATCTGTTCTCCAGAAGTCAAGTATTTTCTAAGGTTATTTCTTCTATTTCGAACTCTTACAAGCTATAATTTACGACCAATTTACAATTTACGACCTCTTACTTCTTTTTTTCTTTCTCCTTTTTAATGAATCTATTACAGACGCAATTCATACAATTGGAAAAAGCAAATAAAGTGAAAAAACGACATATACTGTCCCGAAATCAACATCAGTCGAAGTCCGCAGTTCGTGCTTTAAAAATCGAAAAACTTTATCCAAACACGCATTTCAGCCCTTCAAAGATTTTCAATGATCTGTTCTCCGGAAGTCAAGTATTTTCTAAGGTTATTTCTTCTATTTCGAACTCTTACAAGCTATAAATCGAGCCGAAGAGTCATTCTAAGAAGCTATGAGCCTACGGTAGTCCAAAGTTAGGTCAGCGTACTAACAACAACACAAAGACATCCCTATGTTAATTTTCATCCCAACGTTAAATTCGCCAAAAGTAGTCGAGCGGTTAATGGTCTGGACTTCAAATTCGAAGTTCGTCTCTGGAGTCGCGGGTTCAAATCCCAGAAGTGTGGAAATGAAAAATTAACAAAAAAATCACTAAATAAAATAATAAAATAAAATAAAATAATATAATAGAAGAAAAAAAAAGACGAAAAAAAGATAAATTTATAATTTAATACATAAATTAAAGTTTACAGCCCATCGAGCGAGCGAGCGAGCGAGTGAAATTTGCATATCTGTTTCCACAGCTATACTCATTTCATTACATTCACTCATAAAAACGGGCGTATGGCCACATCTGAATCATCCAACTTCCGGTGCGCTCCTTGACTAATTCAACGTCATAGCCTCGATTCCATTCGTAACTTCCAAGATGGCGGCGGGCTGGTGTCAAAAGGGCTGATTTCGAAGCGCTCTACAAGAAAATCAAGGCGGCCCGAAACCAAACGACTATGATTTTCGAAATCCTGAGCATATGGACTTTCGTTTGAGGTAAAATTTTTCTAGACCCTTGTTTCCCTTTAATGTCTTCTATGTATGATGCAAAGAACTCCTCTTGTGACTGGAATTACGGTCACAAATACAACAATGTAACACCAACTGCCAGTGTTATTGAACAATATTTTCAAGTTCGTGAATGTAGTAAACACATTTGTTAATTGAAAAGTTACACCTTATTCCAGTGAGTAATTCAGCAGTTTTTCCTTGGCCACTATGATTGTGCAGGGCCGTAGCTAGAATTTTTTGAATGGGGGGGGGGGGGGGGGGGGGGGGGGGCAATGAAGCGAGTGCCGAAGGCGCAAGCTGCTAGGGGGGTCTGGGGGCATGCCCCCTCAGAAAATTTTGAAATCTAGAGGCTCGGAAATGCTATTTTCAGCATTCTCCATGAGATATTTTGTCAAAAAATCAATCTCGATCAAGTGTAAAATGACAGGTATTTTTAGTGCTTACAGCAATATTTTCGAGGTTTTGTTAACTTGATACATACCGTATATCGGCCTTAGTACACTAAACATTTTATTAGTCTATTTCGTGTGTAAAAGATGTCTCCAGTTGGATTTCCGCTATTTCTCAATCAATCGTAAATGTTCAAGTTAGTATGGTACCGGACAGTCAAAATATAACTACTTACTTAGTTACCTACGAAGTAAGAAGTTCTCGCCTCTTCGTTCCCCATCATCTTGATTTAATATGCCGAGCAAAATCTGGGGAGAGTACCAAGCCTTTGAAATGTTCAATCTTGTTTTGAAAGACCCTCGGCATATATTTTTATCAAGAAGGCGGCTGTTTGAACGCGAAAAAAAACATACGCAGTTTTCGTTTTTCAGAAAGCATTACCCATTCTTGGGGGGGCAACCCCCCCTTGATTTTGATTGATTTTGAGTTCAAAACAGTAGTTCTAGTAGGAAAATGTTGAAAATAAAATAAGCGAATGTGGGGAAAAGTGTCAAGGTCGCGCTACACAACTATGTTCTAAGTTAAACTCACTTGGTTTGAAGTTGATGGACCATAAATAACAGTCTCGAGTGCATCAACATCACCATGATGTCGTCTCAGGAAAGCATGCATAGTTGCCAATGTTCCCGTCTCAGTGCCCCTGTCCATTCTTATGTAAGACGCAATGAGTCTCGTCTCGTACAGGTACTCAAGGTACCAACGACCAATTAACATTGGATCGGAGTTTGAGACCCATATACGAAGCCACAAAAACTTTCGACTTGCCGTGTCGATGCAACCGTATATGGCGAGAGGATAAGTACTATTCTGGTATCCCATTAGCTTATCGTGACCGTCAACTGAGTGGACAAAGTTCGGTCCTTTAGTGGTGAAATGTCCTTTTGGCTTCCTTTTCTTTGCAGCAACACCACTACGTGCTTCGAGACCTTCTGGATCCAACTCATACATGACAGCGAAGTCTCTTGGGACATTCAGTTCATGCTCCTGTCGAATCTTTTTCTGCATGGCCCGGTATCCAAGAAGTCTCCCGGGTCCATCAAGTTCCTTTGCAACGGCTTGCCTAACGTCGTCAACTGTTACTTCCCTGTCACTGTAAAAGATCGCAAAAATGGCGAAGCCTGCGATCGAGCGAGCGAATAGGGCAATATTCCAAGGATAACAAGAATAATCCCTTTTTACAAAGCTTAGAATTTCCTCTCGTTTAAACGATTGTGCCACGTATTTCTTCAAATCTTCCTTGAGGTCCAAGTCCTCCTTCCAAGCATCATTACGAAAGTAAGCCATGTTTCAGCTGATGTTAAGATCAGGAAACAACAAACCTACCCGTTACCAGTTCTTCTCTCCTTCTGCAAAATCAGTCCCTTGCAAAGTATGTTGGGATACTATGGCAGGCATAGGCCATGGAATTTTCATTTTGTTTTACTTTTCATTTTAATTTCGCTTTTTACTTTGAATTTACAATGGTTTTATTTTTATTTTACTTTTTAATTTAATTTCATTTCATTTTAACTTTAAAATTATTTTGGTTTTACTTTAAACATTACTTTTTAATTTCATTTCATTTCATTTTAACTTTTAAATTGTTTTGGTTTAATATTTATTTTCTTTTTTCTTTTGATTTGTTTTGCTTGCAATTTTGCTAGCTAACAATGGAAAAATCGAATGGCAGTTATCGGCCACCATACTATTACTGCCAACAGTCTACTGTACGGTCTGCCTTCTACCGAGGTTCAGAAGTTACAACACATTCAGAACATTGCTGCAAGGCTAGTAGTAAAGGCCTAAGCGTACCGATCACATCAGTCCTATTCTACGACAATTACATTGGCTCCCTGTTAGCGAACGCATTTCTTTTAAGATCTTGCTGCTTTACATATAGGGCTATTAATGGATGTGCGCCATTTTACATCAAGAATCTCTTGAGTCGTTACCAACCTGGCTCACTGTCCCAAGATCAACGACCTCTACGTATGGGGACCGTGCTTTTTCTATCGCTGCACCGAGACTGGAACTCACTCCCGTTAACTGTTAGAAATGCAGAGTCACTCTCCATGTTTAAAACACTTTTAAAGACTCATCTTTTTAAATAATTTTGTCATATTTTTAGCTAGTATAAGTTTTTTTCCTTTTTATCTTTATTTTTTATGCATTTATGTAAATTATATATATTTTAATAACATTGTTATCTTAGTTAGGCCCGGGTCGCACTTGCGGACAAGTTTTGAAATGTCCCAACATTTTTCCAAAAAATTGTCAGGACATGTTGTCAGAGACATCTTGTTGAGTAACAAAAGGTTTAGTTACTAGCACAATAGCTTTTCACGTGCTATAAACCTCTTGGGACATTCCTCGGCTGTCCTCTGCAAAACAACGACGTGAAATGACCAAATTCTGGGCTTTGGGAAGAACAGCTTTGTCCTTCACAACATTATTAAAATCATGAAGTTGGTTCGACTTGTAACGATTACCACAGAAAATTAATAGAAACAAATGAAAAAAACAATGCATTGTTATTCACATATTTTAAATCCAGTTTTTGTGGCGTAAACCATAGTATACTTGCACACAGTCCTGGAGGCCGCGGTAAATTTGAATCAAATATATGGCAACACGTGCTGCAAAATGCAAATTTGTTATTCTCAGAGCGGAAGCACAATGGTTAATCAAGAAAGCATTGTTATCTGGAGTCACCCGGTGCATGGGGAAGTGGCTTGTCCAGCTCCAGGGCAGGACTACGGTGCCTTTGAAGTTTTGTCCGTTTTGACAAAATTTGTCCGACTCACAACAAGTAGGTCGCACTTGTTTTGCGATTATTGTATCAAACAAATTTCAAACGTGCACACATGCGACGCGGGCCAATCATAGGACTGTGGCTTCTTTGTTATTTTATCTTTTTGGACAAGTTGTTCGTCCTGAAAACGTAGGTCGCACTCGTCTTTGCTATAATTGACGCTTAAATTGAAGAAATCCACTAAAGTTACCAAACTTGTCCGCAAGTGCGACCCGGGCCTAATTAGTTTAAATGTAACATTAGCTAGTCATTGTTTTTCTTTTATTCTATTTTTAGGCTATTTGTAAACGCATTGAGGCTTTGCAACATGCGTTCTAAAAAACCGTTATTATTATTATTATTAAAACAGTCGTATTTTTTGCGTTGGTCTGTCAAACGAATGCGAGTGGTCTTCGAACCGTCTGGAGCGAGTGTGAAAACAGAGAGTCACATACGCCCGCACGCGAGGATCCACGCTTTTGGCGCTTGGCACCTAGCGACAAGCGATTTAGCAGTCTAATCATGTTTAGAATAAACATGTTTCTATTATGATTTGCGCAATACACTGATGTGAACACTTTTCATAGCGAAACATGTTTCATTCATGATCAGACTAAACATGTTTCGGCCTAGTGTGAACGCAGTATTACAAAGGTTCAGGAGCCATTATGGCTCCTGAAAGGTTGTAATACGGCAAGTGCAGAATAGGTAACCACTAAGTAGCCCATATTCAGTAGTGTTTAAGGGGGGGGGGGGGGGGATCGCGCTTGTTCCCAGCCCAAATTTTACTTATTTCAATTCCCACTCCTAGTCGGTCTAAACTTAAAAATCTCACAGCACATCATAGAAAAGGCTAAAAATGTAAACAATTACATATATGTAGTCGGTTTAACTCAAATGCATACTTAATACTGATCCTCGCTCATAACCTGTCTTGTCCAATTCTTTCTGATACCTTTTCCCCAAATTTAAGGCTACAAAGGTGGGGTTGGAGATAAACGCCTAACTCCTGTTTTTGATAAGTAGACCTTATCTTTACTCCCTCCTGTAATCGTTGTTCCTGTAATCGTTGTTCCTCTTCGCTACGGGTTATTTATGTTGAGGTTTATCACTGTGTGGTCAAACCGTACTAAGGAAAGTGTCTTAGTTTAGGGCACAGTCCGCTTGATTTTTGCCGTGTCAATGCAAAATGTTTGGCACGCGTGCCCAAAAATTTAGGCGGGCCGAGACCACCTCAGGAGGTAGTCTCGGCCCGCCTAAAAGGAGGCCCGCGTGCCAAAAAGAGATGCATTCTCGTTCCCAGAGCCTTGGGCGACACGGAGAAAAAAACCAGGGGCGCCAAAATTTCAATCACACATGCGCAAACGGTGTGTCCTGACGAGATATGTCTTCATGCGTAAAAACTTGGCCTAAAGAGGAATATGAATGGGCTGAAAGACAGAGTAATCAGCCGGATTTCCACTCGTTTGAAGTTATAGATTTTATTATAAGGCTTATAACAACAACGGGTAGTAAAACTTGTTTCTTTTAGCGAGTATTTTAAATCGATGTGACTTGTCTATGCCGTTTTCCATTTTGGACACTAACTGCGGCTTTGTTCGACCCTTGTAATTTGCTTCATGTAAATTACTATTCGAGGAATAGTCATTCATAGCAGTAGCATTATTTGGAGGTAATGTGTCAGTTCATGCATGTTGATAAATTCACATCATGCACCATGTTTAATTTTGACTCCTCGGTATTTCAATAATCTGTTCCGTAAAATGCGGTTTTTAGTATTGTAATGCCGTTGTCTGCTTTAAATACATGGCTTAATTTTGGGTCGGCTGTGTTATTTGATACAGATATATTACACTGTTTTATCAAGAATTCGTCAATGCCACGGTACAAGTGTTGACATGCCTTGTTTCGTCCCTCATTTCTGTCAGGCCTTTTCGTTTTTTCAAGGCATTAAGCCATAAAATTGCTTTTGGCAATCGACATTGCGTATCTGACATTTTGATTTTGAACGAATCTGCTAAAAATTATGTGAGCCGCTGTTAAATAATCTCGGGGACTCACAAATTTAAGAGTGCCGTTCTTATTTTTGGGGTGCCGCTCAGAAATGAACATTGAAAAAAATCGAACATATTTTGTCGTGTAAATGAAGCGGGCCGTGCCCTAAACTATCGGCCCGCGTGCCAAAATTTAGGAGTCCCGGACCCAAAATGAATGTCATGTAAATGGGGCTTTAGACTGATTCCTTATTTATTCATTATCTATGACATGTCAATTCCTTGACTTCATTCATTGAACGGTTTTGATTTTTTTATTTATGGCGTGACAGTGAAAACCGAGAATAGGTGCCCAGTCTCTTTGGCATATTCCGAAACTGCGGAGTTCTGAGTACCTGCAAGCTGCATGTCTCTGTCGTGTTTCCTTTATTCTTTCACGCATCGATATCGCTGTTTCACCGATATATACTTTGCCGCATTCACATGGAATCTTATAGACAACACCGTCTCGTCTCGTTTCTCGCGAGTCTCGTCTCGTTTCTCGCGAGACGTGTCTCGTTTCTCGCGAGAGTCAATGAGCCAGCATATACTCGCAAGTGACACCTCGCGTGTCAATGGCGTATGTGTCAAATGTTTTATCTACGATCCGTTGCCAAATCGATGGGACCGAAGGTCCAATGTATAAATAACAAGCAATAATGTTCATGTAGTTAAACATGTTGACAGAACCAGGGTAAAACTTACTGGCAAGTACAGAAAACGATCCGCTAGATTGATGGCGTAACTTATCGAAGGCTTGATTCATTACGATCGTATCGAAGGTTAAATACTACATACTGGCTTTTGTAATTAAATATGCAAAATCTTGCAACAGAAATTTCAGAACGGAATTTCTAACAAACGGGGAACAAATATTCTAGCTGTCCTGCGCTTTGAAACCCCTTTCGATAGAGATGTTTTTCGATTCGATCCGTTTAGTAATTTTCGAGAAACGACTTTCGAGCGTGTGAGATCGAATACAAGGCATTGCGTTACGTAGAAAATTGAGACGACCACGAAGTTTCAATTGACCAAATTTTGACAGCTCAAACAGCTGGAAACGGCGGGGGTTTTGAGGGGCGGCATTCAAAATTCTGAGACATAAGTGCAAGCTCTCTTTCCCCGCTCTTTCTATTTTCCCTCCAAAAACGCAGAGAGCTTGCTCGCAGGCTAGATTTATCGCGTAACTTATCGAAGGCTTGATTCATTGCGTATCGTATCAAAGGCTAGATCATTGCATCTTTCCGAAGGCTTCATTCATTGTGATCGATGTATGTATGCATGTATTGTATCAAAGGTTAGATTTATCGAGTATCTTATTGAAGGCTTGAAACATTGCGATCGTATCGAAGGTTAGATTTATCCCGTATTTTATCAAAGGCTTGATTCATTTTGATCGCATCGAACGCTAGATTTATTGGGTATCCTATCGAAGGCTTGATTCATTAGTTTTTTATCCATTATACTTTGTAAAGCACTTAGAACAGCGATGAATAAGCGCTATATCAATTAGTTATTATTATTATTCATTGCGATCGCGTCGAAGGGAGGATTTCGTATCGAAGGCTTGATTTATTGCGCATTTTATCGAAGGCTTGATTCATTGCTATTGTATCGACTTGATTTACATTATTGTGTATGGTATCGAAGCGCCGGCCATTAAAATTCGGAAACCGTGGTTTGTTATTGATTTGATCGATTGTCTGTGGTTTGTTTATCGATTTGATGTTAACAATAGAGCATTGTTAACATTTCTTTTGTTTACAATTTTACGGTATAAGTGCATAGTGTTGACTGCGCAAGCGCAGTACACACAAAAACTGAATCTCAGTTATTGGATTTCTAGCTTTTTGATTGGTTAAATGGAGACCCCTGCTCCGACAAATATGAACGCGTAAGCGAGAAA
Source organism: Desmophyllum pertusum (assembly GCA_029204205.1). Lineage (NCBI taxonomy): Eukaryota > Metazoa > Cnidaria > Anthozoa > Scleractinia > Caryophylliidae > Desmophyllum > Desmophyllum pertusum. Next base: position 105,321 of record MU825917.1, read on the forward strand.
GAGAGCTGAATTTTTTTGTCTCTCCAAGGAACAATGGCCGCCGGAGAAAGTTGTTTCACGGCAGAATTTACTGAAGACGAAATGCAACAAAGTTTGGAACGAAATATTTAATGGGAAATGGCTGTAAATCATGGTACAACAAATGCAACTGAACGAGCACTGAAGGAATTAGCCTGAAACAATTTACGGGAAGTCCCGGAAACCAAATACAATTCTGTACAAATATATAAATTTAAACTGAATGAAAACCTGTTTACACGCTTAACCTATTCAGTATTGTTACCTTGTATTTCGCAGAGGCTTGTCAATAATTCCAGCTGAACTAAACTTTTAAAATCAGCACAATAAATATCGGAAACGAAGCATATCGAAGGCATTAATATCGCAGTCGATCGTCAAGCGTTGGCGACAATCGAATTGAAGACCATTTCACAGTGAAATTAACTTCGAAGTTGACGCTTTCCTTTGCTCTTTTATAATACTTTAGTGAACGTGATTTTAACTGGCTCAGTTTCGCTGGTTTCAACACAATAAATTATGTAGTTGTGCACGATTTGCTCGCCGTAAACAACCCGTTCAGCTGTCCATTCAATTTGTAAAATGAATATAATGTTCAGCTCAATTAATTCTGATCTTTCCATTTTGAGCTAAACAATTTGCACAATTTTGCAGAATATACGAAACTTTAGAAGACACAGAGCGAAGATTAAAATTCTGTCTTCACTCTTGCTCTATTTTCCGTTCAACTTGCTAACTGAACACCGCGCCAGCCTTTTTGCCGCCGTTTTCACACAAATCATGCTTCATGCTCATTTAGATAGAACTGAAAAATCACTCAGTCGATTTATAAATATTTAAAAAGTAAGACCGAAGTTTAACCTAATGTTAGTGAAGTTTTTAATAATATAAAACAATTATTCCATTTGCCCTTGTTTGATATGAGAGGATTATAGCCAACTCGCGCTACGCGCTAGTTGGCTATTTATCCTCTCATCTCCAACGCGGGCTCATGGAATAATGGTTTTCAAAAGATTGGCTACTGTAGCTTAATAGAATGTGTTTATCGATCAAATTTATATGGGGACGTTTAATACGTTGTTCGAGACATACCTTCGACAACAGTTTCTCTACATCGTAAGACTGCGGGAAAAGGTTTAGCATTTGTTTATCGATCAAATTTATATGGGGAAGTTTATTACGTTGCTCGAGACATACCTTCAATGACAGTTCCTCCGCATCGTGAGACTGTGGGAAAAGGTTTTAGCATGTGTTTATCGATCAAATTTATATGGGGAAGTTTATTGCGTTGTTTGAGACGTACCTTCAACAACAGTTTTCTCCGCATCGTGCGACGGACTTGGTTGGACATTAGTGCGGGACATTTCATTGAGCCAAAAACAAAACAGGCTTAATTAAGAAATCCGGTATAAGATAGCAAAAACACGGCGGTTGTCGATTCTCCTTCCTTCGAAACCTCGTTCCCAGGGTCTCTCTAAGAGAGACCCTGGGATCGAGGTTGCGTCCCTCGTTGAACAGTCCAAAACAAGATCGTGAACAGATGTCAGGAGACTAACGAACTCCAGTCGACCTCTAAAGCCTGGTTATCACCATCGCATCCCAAAATTAATTAATCTCCATCCCAGCTTCACATACCCTGCGAGACCATAGTTAATAGAGGGAAATGGTTATGAAGCCGGCAAACTTCAAAGGAGCAAACAAAGATGCCAAGATTTATGTTGGAAGGTCCATGACCGTGCACATCTTTTGTTTTGCACTCATACACTATGCATGAATTACGTAATCGCAACGTTTCTATTGGTTAGTTGCTTGAACACACGTAACCACCAGTTGTATTTTGTAAGGTTTTGTGCACGGTCAACCCCCCATAGCGAACAAAAACATATAACAAAGAACTTTGCCGGGCTTCATAACCATTTCCCTTTATTAACTATGGCGAGACAGAGATTCACTTCTCTTTCTCGCGCGCGCGCCGAAAGAGAAGTCAATCTCTGTCTTGCAGGGTAAGCTTCACAAGGATCTGTGAGTCATATATTTCTAGTACAAGTTATATGATAGATCTAGCAGCGATCACACCGAATTAGCACTGATTGTCACGAGATCTTATTTGCATACTATCAAAACAGGAAGTTCAAATTATTATAATTCCAGACTTCTTTTTCCGGCCAAAACTTGTCTATTTCAAGTCGAAACATCTTCGGATCTGCCTTGAAAATCTCGGCTTCAGCAAACTTCGGCTATCTTCGAAAAAGTTTCAAAAATGTTCCTAAACGTTCGCAATCTGAAATCTTTGTAAAATCGTCAAAATCTTCGTTCTTTAATAGTACATTATATGTTTTTAAAATAAATAAAATATTGCTCTCGCTCGTGAGATTGAACAGGAGAAGTTACTTACTGCTGCTGTTCCAAAATATTGCTTGATCTCCAGGTTGCTCAGTGGTCAGTCTGGTCACGCTAACCGTCAGCATGGAAGCGATTCAGTTAATTACTGAAATGTTGCTCCTGCAATTGACAAACTTTATCAGTCTTGAATACAATTGACACAATTAGGGTCCTAAGTCGGAATAACTGATTGTAAATCAAGGGAATGATGTTAATACTTCAATGCATGTTCAATGACAAATGCAGGAACTTTCAAAATGGTCAACAGGAAGTCTTTCGATTCGATTCATCGCCGAGTGAAACTTATCATATCCATATCATCAGAGATCACAAGATTAACTTTAAGCTATTAACTTACAATGAGACGAAAAACTCCCTTCAAAACGAAACTGTGGCCAACACACACACACGAGACTATAGCTTGTACAACGTATATGCGTCAGTCAGAGCGCCGCAAATCGAGCCTAAAAGTTCGGGAAATGTTCCTAAACATTCGCACGTCCTTCGGACCGTGAACATTTGGAAACTTTTCGGACTTCGGAAAATCGTCAAAGTACATTATATGTTTTTAAAATAAATAAAATATTGCTCTCGCTCGTGAGATTGAACAGGAGAAGTTACTTACTGCTGCTGTTCCAAAATATTGCTTGATCTCCAGGTTGCTCAGTGGTCAGTCTGGTCACGCTAACCGTCAGCATGCAATTGTTGCTCCTGCAATTGACAAACTTTATCAGTCTTAAGAAAATTGACAGAATTAGTGTCCTAAGTCGGAATAACTGATTGTAAATCAAGGGAATAATGTTAATACTTCAATGCATGTTCAATGACAAATGCAGGAACTTTCAAATGGTCAACAGGAAGACTTTCGATTCGATTCATCGCCGACAGCAACTTATCATATCCATATCATCAGCGATCACAAGATTAACTTTAAGCTATTAACTTACAATTTATTAGACGAAAAACTCCCTTCAAAACGAAACTGTGGCGAAAACACACACAAGACTATAGCTTGTTGATCTGAAATCTTCGGAAAATCGTCAACTGAATCTTCGTTCATATATCTTCGTTCATTCATTCTTCGTTCATCGTTTTATTAGGTATTTTTTGTCTCCTGTGTGTCCCCCACCCTGGCCGGGAAAAAATCCCTCTGGTTACGCCAGTTGTGATTCTCACTTCCATCAGTTCAGATTTTGAACTCTATCGCTGAATTCGTTTTCCGAGTGAAGCAGATCTGTCATTTGTTTACTGAACGATCGCACTCCAGGGTCTATTAAACTGGTTTCCTGACGTTCAAAAAAATTCAATAATCGCGCGTTGTCACTAAAATTTGGGATAGCATCTAGAAATGAAACTTGTTCATGTGCATCGCGATGGCGTTTAAACCGTTCAACCTCGTCTCCAGGGCCTTTACCGGGAAAACCTCGTTCCCAGGGCCTTTACCGGGAAGCCCCTGCAAAAAAGCTTGGGGGGGCTAATCGAGTACCACAAACATAAATGTCGATTTTCTTCGCATGTTGACAGGATTAGTGTGCGTTCTCCTAACGTCGAACGCAATTAACTTACAATGATACGAAAAACTCGCTTTGAAACGAAACTGTGGCCAAACACACACACAAGACTATAGCTTGTACAACTTATATGCGCCAGTCAGAGCGGCGCAAATCGAGCCTAATTGCGGCACAAGCTGTAATTCCGGGGGAGGGGGGATCATCTAAAGACTGGTTATTCACCCAGAATAAGCTTCACGAAGACTTTTCTAGTACCGGTTATCACAGCGAATTAGCACTGATTGTCACGAGATCTCGACGTCACGTTTACTCACGAGTTTGCCATGTTTTCAAAGCTAAATGAGCCAAAATTTGTCTATTTCAAGTCGAAATATCTTTAGTCCAGTCCCTGAACTCTCTCTTACCCCCGCCCATAGGGACTGGAACCCAGCGGGAAAAGAGAGAGTCCAGCACCACTTGCATGCGCATGCGCCATTTTTTTCCCCCCAAATCGGGGGAAAAACCATATTTGGTAGTCTCTGATTTGTTTATAGCGGCTTTCAGATGATAATGGCTCGATTCTGAGTACGATGAAACGTTTTTAAAAGCTATTGTGGAGTTAACTTTGTTTCGAGCTGAAGAACAGCTAAGCGATTTATGCTGCAGTGTCATATCAGGAAAAGATGTGGCAACGTGTGTGATTTTTTTTTATCCCGGCTTTGGGAAGCCTTGTTGAATTTTAGTTCGCTGGACTTATTGAAATTAATATTCCCTTAAAGTTATGGAAGATCAGCTGAAAGAAATTAGTAGCTTTGGGAAGCATTTGCCAGAAGCTTCATGCAGGACTTTTAGAGGAATAGTTTCATTTGTTGATCTCGTCTCCCGAGACTTTGAGGAAGGAAAGATACGAGTTCAGCTGCTGAAATTACAAAGGAAAATTCAAAGTCTGGCCATTGATGAAGGTCACTGTGTGCTGCAATGGTTGGTACACTTGTTGTTATTTTCTGACTTTGTACAGTGAGGACTGGATCGTTCAGTCTTTTGACACTGATTATGGAGAGCGTGAATACAAAATTATATTAAGCTTACACAAATTACGTTTTCGTTTTCAGCCAATGTTTTTTAACATAACCTTAGGCTTAACTTATTTCCAAATTTGTGGAAACTTCCTTCGAGTTCAAATTTAATAAGTCACTTGATCTAAATGATTTGTATAATAAGCTTATATTAATAAGCTTAAGAAGTGAACATATGTAAGCCTAATGCCTATCTTTATTTGCAATGTAAGCTTATGGCATTTTGCAGAAAGGCACTGTTTAATTTTTTTATTTCAATTTTATTTTGAACAGAACCTGACAACATAGCTGTGAGGTTCTTTAATATGACTTTCATGTTTTCATTTGCACTATATGTGCAGCTGTTACTAAACACTTCAGACATTTCTTTCTTGAGATGTGTATTACTAGCACATGTATTATTCTCCCAAGTAGAATTCAAGACCTGCCTTCTTTCCAATGCAGACAATTTTTTGTGAATGACTGTATATAATTATATGGTGAGCTAAAGTTCTACTTATGTGTGGTGACAGCATGTTAAAATTTAACTTTATATCTTATGTGACATGGTCATTTTTAGTCTATTTTCACAATGTCACGCAATCAATATTTTACAAGTCGAAATTATCCAAATTACCTGTTCAGTAATCACATAGTTATTTTCCATAATTTCTTAGTTTCCTTACATACCCTTTCAGTGTATGTAGCTATTTGCTAAGTCATTATTGTACCACACAGTTCCCCTATGCAAATCCTGTGTGTGTGGGTTAATACACCCTACAGTTTCCTTTACTCAAATCCTGTGTTGGATTGATATCCCACCTTTTAGAGCCTTATTTGGTTTACAAATATGTCTATAATTTCCTAGAATTTACTATAAATTAGCCAGTTTTAAGCATAGTTCTTCAGTTGGTAATTGTGGCGCTATAGTCAGCTGGAACTATACAGTAGTCAAGTCTGAAGCATATGATTTCAAGTCATCTTCAATAACACATATCTGGTATGCATATTTCTCTTATTTTATTAGATTCGCTTAGTTTACTTTATGCTACAGTTGGTTTTTGTACTTAGTGTTTACAATTCCTACATTTGTCTTAGTAATCGCTTTTCAATTATATTATTTAGGATCAGTAATATTTTGGTTCAACATGTCACATGTATACATGACCTGGATCTTGTGTCTTATAGGGGGTGTCGACCGACGTAGCGATCGACACCTCGGTCGACTATCGGTCGATATATCGGCCATGTGTCGGTCGAGTGGTGGCCGAGTGTCGGTCGAGTATCGGCCGATATACCGCCGACGGATTGACCGATCATCGGTCGACAGTCGGTCGCTATAGCATCGGTAGTGTGTCGGCAATATATCGGTGAACCGTCGGTCAAGTATCGGTAAAGTATCGGTGGTGTATCGGTCGACAATTGGCACCGCCTGTACAACTTTTTTACAAGGTACCTGTCGACCGATACTCGGTGGACACTATCGGTCGATACATCGGCCGATACTCGGTGGATCGATCGTTAAGTCACGGACACTAGGCCGATTTTCTTCCGAGTCTTGGCCGATACTATACCGTCACATTGTCACCGTCACTAGTTACTGATTTTCTCTATTCAAATTGCTCTTTTTTCCGTTGTCCCCTCACTTTTAAATCGACTTTTGGTGTCTTTCATACTCTCCCGTTCATGTTTTTTTGGCCAAACGGAGTCGCAAGTCATCGCAAGTCTGGGAATGACAACTTGCGTTTCAACTTGCGTAGCAAGCACTCGTCGTACAGCTCAATTCATTTGAACTGATATTTTGTTTCTTTGTCCACTTCACTTTGCCTTTTCCTCTTTTCGCCTTTTCTTCCGACTTTTTGGTGTTTTCTTTGCAATTTTTTTCTGTTTTAGTCCGTTCTTCTTCTCCTTTATTTTCGCAGCATCCTCGGAGTTGCTCGAATTAATGATAGTTTCTTCTGAATCGCTGGAGTTCTCTTTCGTTATTTTCGCGTTAGCCGTGTCAGGGATCACTATTGTGGATTCTCGTCATCGTAAACAAGGGAGGGAAGCCACTTGAAAATCCCGTGGACATAAATAATACGTTTCTATAATTTCAATTTTTTTCAATTTTGTTTTATTCACACTTTTTTCAAGATTACAGTAACAATTTTACATAAGGATCACGATAACGATCACGATGGATGACTTTCTATCAATGCAACTTGCGTCGACTTGTGTTTGGTTGGCAAAAGTTGGAAAAATATCCGCCTACTTGCGTGGAAATTCGAGCTCTACCAAATTGAACGCAAGTCATCACAAACTATCGCAAGTGCACGCAAGTTGTGGCTAAACGGCATCGCAAGTTATCGCAAGTTTCAGTCATCAAAAACCGGCTAGCTACCTTCAATGAATACAATTTTCAATTTACCCAGCCATCGTATACGATTAATTATACGATCAAGCACACTTTAGAAACAATATCAAAGCATGTACCATTTATTATATAGTAGTATTTTATCTTATTTCATTGTTATTATACATACATCATACATGCATACATACCGATACGTGCGTACGTACGCACGTGTACATAGGGCGTTACTAAACACAGGAACGGAACGGAATGTACCGGAATGACCCGGAACACGGACACGCAATGATACCGGAATGATTCCGTAATGAACCGGAATGAACCAGAATGATACCGGAATGAAAGGGAATGACACCGAGATTTCATTCATGGCGGCAAGACAGGGTGATTCTCTCTTGATGGCGGACACTAGATGGGGGCTGGGCAATTGCAAAAGGAAATCCAAACTTCTTCACTTTTCCACCCCACCCTCATCTCCCCTCAAAAATATGAAAATATAATAGTCTATATCGTGGGAGACTCCAAAGCAAGTATGCAAAGTATGCATTCCGGTTCATTTCGGTACATTCCGGGTCATTCCGGTACATTCCGTTCCGTTCCTGTGTTTAGTAATGCCCCGTGTACATATTATATTTTCATCCGTTTCAGGGGATCTTAAAATGACAAGCATTCTATAAGTTAGGTACTTTATTTACTAATATTTTAAGAAAACAAAATCTTATTACACTCTAGAAAGTTTGGAATGAGTATGGACAGTGCAAATTATTCCTCTTAATACTACTTTTTAACGTTTGTCTTCTAAAAGCTTATTGTGTGAAAAAAAAACAACTATATGATTCATTAAAAAGCTTAAAAACGATTTAAAAATGTCAAAGTTCCTTTTATTAAAAATTGAACAAGTCCATTTGCGGATCGAAAACCACGCAATTTAAGATGTACCGTATCTTTTAATGTCCTTTTTATCGAAACTTTGTATTATTCCTTAGCCTTAATTGTTTCATGTATCCGCTAAATTGCAGTGTTTCGCTTACCTTCGTTTCACTTATGTTTTACTGTAGTTTTGCCATAATCCTAGAATTCAATTGTCTTGATATTCTACAAATTCTGTTGTTATTCTATTGTATTCATTACTGTAGTCTGCTCTACAAGTATTGCATAATATTGTTAGCTGTATTTAGTTACATTGTATGCTGTTATCAATTAACTCTCAGTTTGACAGTTAATTACATCATTTCCTGTTTTCAAGTGTTTTAGTCTACATTTCGTGACTCTTGTATTTTTAGCACTTTTTGCTTTGTTTTACTCTAGTAAATACCATTTATTTAGTTTAAATTGTAATTAGCTTTTGTATTTTATTTTTGTTACATTAGTTACTTCGTTCCCATTTTTATGGCTACTGCGCTTGCGCGAGTGGCCATTATTGTCGTCGTCGAAGCATTCTTTGTAACATTCCTTCGTAAGACTTTTTTGTAACAATTCTTTGAATAACTGAACATGATATGGCATTGTTCGATTGTTTCGCTTCATTGACGGTGGTGTCAAGTGCAATGATTAAAACTGGAAGATTGGCATATTTAGTGAGCTATATGGAGAGAAATTGCGTTGAAAATAAATATGAAAGACAAGTTTGTTTTTAAATGTTTCTATTTACGTAGGTGTATTTCTTTGACAACTGCCCGAACAGGGTCGCATTTGAGAAACCGCTGGTCTTTTAGAGTCCTTCGCACAATTCATTTGTTTGAGTTGTACTATCGTTATTGAAGTTTCCTGAAATACAGATAATAAATATTATAAGTTGCTAAAAAGGGAATAGGTTAAATTAAGATATTTACTAAGAAGGACGGATAATTTTTTTTTCTAGTTAGTAATGTTTATGTGGGAGCTGTATTTGCTTGGCTAGGCTTCCAGGAGACTTACGTTTAAGCCTCACGCGCGAGGGGTGAAGCCGCAGCGTTTTTGAAAATCATTCCGGCACAGCTTCAGTTGTTTAAAGGGTGATGAAACAGTATAAAACGAGCAATTGATAACTGAAGAGATAAATGAAATTTCTACAGGTAAAACTTGATATTCGTTAAGCCTTGGGTTGCGATAGACTCATTTAGTCACACGCGCGAGGGGTGAAGTCAGAGAAGAAAGTATTGCTGAGGGACCAAATAATTTTGTTATGCTAGCGTGAATTTACAACTCTTTGAAAATCTTTCAGAGCTTCAGTTGTTGAAAGGCAGATGTGCAATTTATTTTTAGATCCTGTTATGTCAGCGCGAATGCTGCTGTGTAAACAAAGATATTACATGTTAAATTAATATCGTTAAACTGTATGACGACAATCAGAAGAGTATGAGTGATGAGTGATTTGAGAATTTTGTTATGTCAGCATGAATGCTGCGAATGCTGTTGTTACAAAGATCAAAGCCGCGTATTGGATTGCAGAAAAAAATTAATTCACCGCGCTTTCGGGAGTCTGGCATTGGACATCGTGACAAAATGATATTTTCAAAACGAGGAATGATTTTAATATGAAAATATCTTCTAAAATTATAGACGAACTTATCTGCTTGGTTTGTGAGAAATATCGAGACCAATTAAATCTTGGTATGTAGACGAAAGATAAGATCATCTCATTTGAGCACAGTTTCCGTTGTTTTAAGAAAACAGTGGGTGATTGTATTCAAATTAGCTGTGTTTCAAGTCTTGTTAGATGTACTGATCAAAATGACATGAAGGTAGATAAACTGAACAGAGTTTGTTGTCCGCAACTGAGAAGTCGGCGAGCTAGTTTACGAGAGCAGAGTGTTGCTAAAAGTGACCTGAGAAATTTGTTACGTTAAACGTGAATCGTGTAGTGTACTGTAATTACCCTCTCCAGTTAGCTATGATATGAGCAGAGTCACCTCACGCGCGAGGAGCGAAGCCCGGTGTGGGGGGGAGGGGGGGGGGGGGCGGTACTCCCAAATCATTTGGGTAGGGGTGTGCCGCTGGGCTATAAAACCCCTTACCCTGCACCAGACTACAAAACGCTAATTTTGCGACCCTGTTCCACACTAAATGTTAAAAAAGATACCCAGTTCCAGGCGATTTTTTCTAACCCAAAAGGCTAAACTAGTAAGCAGCAGTTGTAAAGCTTCTTTCCTACGCGTTTCGATTCGAGTAACAATTAACGATACTTGTGCCAACTTCTAGGAAACTGATACCCTGTTCCAGACCAAAAATTGTTGTTTGTTATACCCTGTTCCAGACCAAACTGCTTAAAAACCATACCCTGTCCAGCGGCACGTTCCTATATAGCGTATATAAGGGAGTGCCCCCCCCCCCCCCTCCGGAGCGAAGCCGCGAGAAGAAGCGACCAGCATGGCTGCGTAGCTGGCGATTTTGTTGGCGCGCGATGGCAAAATACGCGCGTGCCGAAGCCATGAACGAAAACGAGGGCAAACTACGCGCGTGGCCGCCGAAACTGCCAGCTACGCAGGCTGAAATGTCTGTTTGGAGGACTTGGAGACGATTGACTTGAAGCATTTACAGTTGTTATAGTACCCTGGGTGAAAAGGTTTTTTTCCTCTGCTCAACTGAACTGAGCGGTGAGTCACGACGGCAAAACCGGAGTAAAACAAAATCGCTTTTTTTTTGCTGTCCGTTTATCTTCGTCAAGGAAAAAATATCCTCAGACGCCCTGTTGTAGTGGTGTACCAAGTCTACACATAAAGTTCGATCTACGTAGTAGTTTTAGTTAGCATTTCTGTGAAATGTAATTACCTTTTCCAGCCCGCTTTGAATTGAGGTTGATCGTTGACAGCTTCAGTTCAGTTGAAAGACTGTTGATGCAACTGTACTTATGAGTGATTCAAACAGAATCACTACATGGTGGAGTCTCTTGTCGAGCGTTTTGCTGTGTGCATGTGTCGAGGAAAGATAAGACGGAAAAATACAGATACATGTTGATCTTCGGTTGAAAACAACAGTGACGTTAGACTATGTGTTGACATAAGATAACAGAATTGCGGTTTCTTTGTAATGGATGTAAGTGCGTCTTTATTGATAAGAAGATAAAATTTAAGTTGTACCAGTCCAAATGGCTGTTCTGTGAGCTTCTGTGACTTATTTGCTGCCATTTGCAAGTTCTAATTTGTATAAGTGTATAGTGGGGGAAAATCGAGATTTTCTTTTACCACAATGCATCTTTTTGCGTGACATTATAGCAGGAAGCAAGATGAGAACTGTTCTTTGATGGATTCTTGTGTAATAATTCGTCGTCTATTTATAATATGTCAATAATTTTGCGGCGTGTAATTGGTCGGGTTATTACACAATTACAGAGATAAAGGCAAATAACTTTGACAGTTTGGCAGGGTTTTTTTTCGGTTTCTCAGGTTTCTTACTTTCGTGAAGTCAAATCCCTTCGATTTGACTGTGATTGAAACGCCTCCGTATTAAGCAACGTCTAATGACTGCAATAAAAGGCCAAGGAAGTGAAACTTTTGTGCTACGCCTGTCACGCAGGCTACTTTTGTGTGAGCACAGTGAGCAGAGAACGTTTAGGTCTACAAGGGTCAAACACCGGAAGACAGTTGTCAAACATGTCATGACAAATGAAAATATACAGTGCACAGATAAGCGAGGTTAACTTTGTATGAGAGCGGAAAAGTGTCCGTTGTCCGTATTAAGGTATCAGTATACCCCAAATGACCATCATGCGTTGGCGCTGTTTTACGGTCGGACGTTTAACAAAAACCCCAATAAAGTATATATTTCCTGAAAGCTTAAGAATCGCAGATTACGAATATGTATTCATTTGAAGTAAAAAAATTAACGTGTTTCGAATAAAGCGCTCAATTTCAAAAAGTATATTGGTCCACAAATCGAGTTCGTTTCCGGTCGGAATTGAACGGGAGAAAGCGAAAAACATCGCTACGTGTTTTTGACACCTTTCTCTAAAAAAACTGTGTCGGGGAATTTTGATTACTTGGCTGGTTAGCTTTTAACACACAGTTAAACTTCGAAGGTTGACAAAACACGTATTCTCTGTACAAAACGATTCATAACTTTCGAACGAGGGAAAAAAATAAAATTCCCCGACACAGTTTTGTTGCCCGACTATTGGAGAACATTCTCTCTCAATTTCAGCGAAAAAGGTTGAAAATTCGTTGCAAACGAACTCGAAACGTGCGCTTCATTCGCTGAAATTTTATTTTCGAGAAACAGGGGAAAACATGTTTTGGGGCATTCTTCCGGTCTGATGAGATTAAATACACAAGACGCGTGAAAATAATTATGCGTTGATCGATAAAGAGAAGGCTCGTCTTACTTTAATTAACAACAGAGTTCGTATCGAATACAAATGACCTCAAATGCGCGCTTCTTATGGCCAGGAGAAGAAAGTTCTCCTCTCACTGATCGTGCTACAAGTAAAACAAGAGTTTATGGCTTCAGTTTTTCCTCCATTTAGCCTCTCTGTGGGATATTCGCCCACATGGATATGCAACCGCGAGCGATTTTCAAGTTGTCCTAATCAGTGATGCGATCCGGTGTCACTTGACACCCTGTTGAGACGAGCGCTTCGGCTCAATTCAGTACCGAACAATTTCCCATTTCGGTATATTCTTACTTGAAAACGCGGACACAGTGTGTTATGTTTCTACGGACATTGCAAGATGCGGCTTTCGAATTTCGGATGAATCTACAAACACGTCGGCCCTCATGTTTCATGTTACGTGACTTTTTATACGTACATGTTGACAGACTGTTGACGGCTCTCGATTGGAAATAATTAATGGTGAGAATCGTTTTTTCTTCATAACTTTCTTTAGAAGCAATCTTTTTTCGTGAAACTTTTTGGAAATGAAAGGTCTTGATGTCATCTATCTGAAGATAACAAAAAGTAAAATCTTGCAAAATGGTCAAATTTGGGGTATACTGATACCTTAAGGGCTAATGTAAAATAAAATATATGAGCTTTTCGTCGGGACAAACAAAACTGTCCGTAATAAGCGGGTGTCCGTATTAAGCGGGTGTGCGAAAGGGGAGGGGATTGCGTGTACTAACTTTCGAGTGCCTCCCGAGTTTGTAGGGGGGGTCCCGCCGGTAGGAGGCCGAATTTTTAATGGCTGCTGCGCGCGCAGCAGCCAGTTATTGCCATCGTCGAAGCATTCTTTACATTCCTGTGTAAGACTTTTTGTGTAACAATTGAATTCCTGCGAAGACAAATGGTGTTGTTCGATTGAAAGGTTGGTATGACAACTGTCAGAGACTTTCGCTTCATTGACGGTGGTGTCACGAGAGAAATTGCGTTGCAAAATAAATATTAAAGACAAGTTTACATGGGAGGTGTAGACAACTACGAGCAGGATCGCGTTTGAGCCACAGTCTTGAAGCTTTTGTCGCGAAGGCGCTGGTCATTTTTCACGCTTGAGGGGAAAAGCCGCGATAATCTAAGGCGGCGAGCTTGTTTACTGGAGCAGAGTATTGCTGAATGGCCTGTAATTGCCTTTTGAAAATCATTCACTGTTGTTAAAAGGCGGATGAAACAGTATCATCACATGTACAATTAGTTTTTCAAAACGTACGAGCAATTGATAAAAAGATAAATGAAATTTTACAGCTACGTAAAAGGTTGTCGTGTGACCTGATATTCGTTAAGCTTGTCTTGGCATGAAGTCGCGACAAGAAGATGGCGAGCCACTAGTTTACGAGACCAAATATTTTTGGAATCAGTGGTGCTGTGTCAGTTTTTGACTTTTAAATATTTGAAAATCGTTAACGAAAGGTTGATGGTGCAAGTTATTAGTATGACGACTGATTTGAGAATTTTGCTATGTCAGCGCGAATGGTGCTATATAAACAAAAATATTACATGTTTTTTGCTGATGGGCCACGAGACTTTCGCGTTGGACAACGTGACAAAAATTATAGGCTTTTAATTTCAAGACGAGGAATGATTATCCTCTAAAATTGTAAACGAACTTGTCTGCTTCAGTGGTTTGTGAGAAATTTCGAGAACCATTAAGAATGTAGACGAAAGATAAGATCATCCCATTAATGAGCACTATTTCCGTTGTTTTGTAAAGAAAACAGTGGGTGATTGTAATTGTATTCAAAGAAGGGTATGTTTCAAGTTTTGTTTATACTGGTGAAAATGACACGATAGTAAAGTGAACAGAGTTTGTTGTCCGCGAGAAGGTTCGCGAAGTCGGCGAGCTATTGTAGTTTAAGATAGCAGGGTATTGCTTAGTGCCCGATAATATTTTTTTTTAATGTTGATGTGAATCGTCCTGTGTAGAATGTACTGTAATATAAGTATTTTTTATAGTACCCTGCGCAACCTGTGAACGGCAAGCCGCGACGACAAAACCCGCGGAGTAAAAAGAAAACTATTTTCGTTCGTGGCCTCAGCGCTCCTCTTCAAGGGAAAAACCCCTCTGGCACCCGGGCCGTATTGTTGTAGTTTTGTATTCGAACAGTTTGATGTCTGTCCAGCACAATTTCCTGTTTACGAGTTTGGACTAGAGGAAGGCTGCATCAGAGTTTGCTATTGTAGATCTTGGAAGAACTTGGACTTAGGTTAAAAACAACAGACTCATTTGCTGTATCGAGGAAAGATAACTCTGAACATACCACAACCCCACCCCCCCCCCCCCCCCGGGGGGGGGGGGGGGTACGCCCTGAAATTTTTGGTAGGGGTGTGCGGCCTGCTTCTTGAAACTGTTAACCTATTTCAGACCAAAATATGTGATTTTCCATACCCTATTTCAGACCTATAAAATTAGTACACATGTCTAATACATGACTTCAGCTACCCAGGAATGGGTTCCATTTGCGCAATTTGTGGCATGAAAAGGGCTTCAAATTTCCCGATGTTAATGGGAAAAATAGTTTCGTCTAAAAGCCAAACCAAATTCCATGCCAAAGGGCACAAAACATACCCTATTTCAGACCAAAATGGTCAAAATCTATATCCTATTTCAGACAAAAACGGCTCAAAAATCGTACCCTTTGGGGCCGCACATACCTATATAGCTTATATAAGTGAGTCCCCCCCCCCCCTCTCCCGACCACAACTTACTGATTTCATTGATTTGTAGAATTCTGCTTTTCGTTAAAGAAAACAACATGTCACTTAATTATGAGATCAATTTCCGCCCGCGATTGTCAAGTCTTTGTCATGTCAATGATATATACCGTTTTGGCCGTTCCATGGTCATGAAAGAGTGAGTTACATATACATATATAATACTTTATTTATACTCGAACAAATTAGGCTTATTAGGCAACTAGCTAATCGCTAATGAGTCGAGTTGTTCATCGTATGTTCAAAAAGCTAAAACATGTACGGACATGTTGATATAAGATAAGAACAGCCTTAATTGCGGTTTCTTTCTAAAAGAAACAAAGACGTGCTTGTCTTCATATTGATAAGAAAAGAACTGAGATAAACGAAAATAGTTTTTAGAACTGTGACCTTATAGTCACGAAAGGCAACGTACAATTGTAGGTCAAATACAAGAGACGGAGTTTAGGGTGGCCGTGAAGTAGAACAGAACTTCAAAGCAAGAGATGTTTGGCGTTAGCCGGGGTTATCAAATACAATACACCAAAGAAAAAAAGAAAAAGCCAGCAAAGTTGCTACATCGCACAGGTAATCAATCTAGTCAATGCACGTGGCAAACATGTAGTGCCGGAGTTAGCGTGACAAATTCAAATGCAAAATGTGTGCTCGTTCCATGTTCATACATTATATTTACATGTCTCTAGCTTAAGCCAGCTACCACCTGTAGTTTGTTTGTAATTCACGAAATTCAAGTTGTTTATTTCGCGTTACAACTTGTTAATATACAAATAAACATTGCGTTTCAAGTCTACCTGCGTTTCCCATTTGAATTGCCATGAAATTTCATGACGTCACCGGCTGCCATAGAAGCACGCAAACCCGTTCCCAGGTGCTTACGTAAACTTCCCGCTTGCCAGAGAGCCAGAGAGAGGAGGATCGGAAGAGAACGAGTTTGCCTTGGTTATTTGTCTTTTGGTTCCTATTAACGAATTATGTGTATGCATTTACAGTCCGTACTGCGTAAATACTATCCAAAATAAAAATTCCTCATTATTAACGCCAGATAGAAGAACCTCGACGAAGTGTAACAAGTAAATCAACAAAATCAAAACAAAAATGAAAACAAACCCTGAGGCCGCGCAATACGGACTGTAAATGATCTTTGATGCCGGAGAAAATTTATTTAAATTTCCCCGACACAGGCTTTACTTCGCGCAAATATTTGCTTTTGAGCTACAAATTAAATTTTTTCAATAAAATAAACACATACTGTAATATAATTATACAGTGGATTGGGATATCACAAGAAACTAACTAATAACTAAGTAAATTTATTTTTGATGAACGAAAACTACTTAACCCCAAGTGCAGGCTTTATAATTGATACCCGAGTCATCATGACAGAACAAGAATGCTTTATAAGATAATTAACACATAACACAGCACACGTGAGATAATGAAATAAATTTGTATGGATCTGGAGCGAGATGATTACAATCCAACAAGATCTAAAAACAAGTTTTTGACTCACCTCAAAATCCCAAAAAGTGTTATTAATTTCCATGAAGTCTAAACCAGTGTGTCAAACGTTTTTGAAACAGCAAAGCATCGTAGTGGGCCTTGTAAATAAGTCCATCTTCCCTTCGAATTCGCTGGGTTTACTTGAAGCATATCGTAAATCTTCCATTGCGTTAGCGTGAACAACATAGACAAGTCGTTATTAAAACGTACATGTAAGATGCATGATATTTCCGAGAATCCACCTAATACTGAGTGACATCGCAGGGTCCCAATCCATTTCGTTAACTCAGCTTAATATTATTCGCTATGCGCATTCTCCGAGTAAAAACCGCAGTAGCCATTTGAGTACGCGTCGCGGACCTATTTTTTTATATCGTTAATAAAGACGTTTAAAACACGTGATTCTTGGCTCGAACATACTTTCGTAACTTGGCCGACGGATTGGCCATCTTATATATACATAACTTTATATGTATACAATCCAGCTCTAAGGTTCTTATACGTGTAACTTCACGTTTTTACATTATGTTCAGCTTATACTTAACATTTGAGACATTCCTTTCTTAAGAAATATCCTGGGGGGGGAGGGGGGTACTCTATTACTCTGTAAATGTTTGGGTGGGGGTGTTCCTCTGGGACTCTGAAACCCTTATACCAGACCATGTTCAGTTGCATTTTGAAATCCTGTTCTAGACTAGACACCAAAAATCCTACCCTATCCCAGACTCGCTATTTTTCAGAAACTCTTTCTATTATGAAAGTTGCGCTATTAAAGTCACCATAATGATTTGTATTTCCATTTTGTATAGGGCTCTTTCAATTCCAATTAAGTGTCAATTCCTAGACTAAATGTGTTATACCACTGAACAGTTGATTCAGTTCCCAGTAAATGATACCCTATTCTAGACCAAAACTCTCTGATTTCTATACCCTATCCCAGACTAAACTGCTTGAAAACCATACCCTTCAGCGGCACATACCCTTATAGCTTATGTATGTAAGTGCCCCCCACCTGGGAGAAATATACATTACATGGGTGAGGAAAAACATGGACCCCCTTTTGGACCGGGTCCATGGACCACTAAGTATACTGTATGGACCCCATATTTTTCTTACCCCAAAATAAATAATAATAAAAGGTAACAATTGAGCTAATAAGCCCTCATTTCAGCTATGAAACATTAACAATATTTTTTCTTACCCGAAAAAATGTGTAACAAAATAAAACAGACATTAAACATGATTTGGTGAAGATAACATTACAACAATAGTCTCAGGATTTAGAAATACAATGTAACAAAAATAGATATTTCCTCCAAGTCAGTCATTCTGTGGCTACCCAAGAGTAACATGAGACGGATGTTGCGACCCACTGGGTAAAAAAAACAGATGTATGACGATTTTGCTGGACCCACAGTCAAATGGCTCTATTCTAAACTCCTTCTAAAAATACAGCCTATTGTGAGACTGGATTTATAGAGAACAGTATATATAAGGGGTAAGAAAAATAGAAGGTCCATGGACCAGGTCCATACAGTATATATATACATGTAGATGCCTTATGGTCCACATATTTGTAGCTTAAATGAGGGCTTATTAGCTCTTTGTTTATTTTTTATATTTTTGTGGGCCGAAAACTAGGAGGTCCAATGTGTCGTTCCAGAAAATATCCATACCCCCCCCCCCCCCCCACGGAGGGTCACGGAAATTCCGAGGGGTAGGGGGGTCTAAAAGTGATAAATTTCCGAAGGGGAGGGGGGTACAAAAAGAGTTTTCTTTCCAGAGGGTTTCCTTTCTGAACAAGCACATCAAAATTCGTAAGAAATACTTACGTACTTTGTCTCTATTATCGGAGAATGAAACAAAGCCAAATCAAACGTTCTGACCATTGAAATAATCCCAAACATCTTGTTCTTTCATGCATCTTTTATTTTCTTAGTTTACCGCCTCTCAAAAACTGTCTCTAGAAGTTGCAAGCTCGAACCTCCGAACTGAACCGAACCGTATCAAAATGGCCGACCAAAACTCCTTCCCGGCTGCTCAGCTTTGTTACGAACGCGAACGATTCCTTCGTCGAGTAAAGCGCTAGCAATGGCAAAATCTCTTGAAAACAAAAACATAATCAGACTTCAAGACAAGTAAGTTAAATTTTTGATTGGAAAGAAAGATATTCTTTCTTTTTTAGATTAAATTTGCGATTCACGTTCATTGTTTGTTCTTTCGATAAGCTGTGTTAGCCGTGTGGCTGTGCGTGTTGATGAAAGTGATCGAAATAAATGTTGCGCTAACTGGTAAGCTTTTGTCGCTATTTTTCAAGTATAAAAAGGGTTTCAATTTCCAGGGGGTAGGGGATTTTCAGATTAAAACTCATGGAAATTCCGGAGGGTAGGGGGTTCATCAAACACCCGCTGGAATGGAAATTCCGAAGGGGTGGGGGGTCCAAACAAAATAACCCTCCGTGGGGGGGGGGGGGGGGTATGGATATTTTCTGGAATGATACAATTATGATCCTTACCATTGGGTTACAGGTATGAAAACTGTACACTGTACTATTTGCACATCTAATTGTAAAACACAGGAAATAGTGTTTGATCTTTGAGTAACATGCAGTCAATTTTGGCTTTGACAAAACAAGAAGATGTAGGACTTACATGTACAAAATCCTGTAACTACATGTAATAATAAATCTGTCAGATGTAGAATAAAAATTATAAACTGAAAACACACCTCATCACATAATAACATACAGTATGCCTTGTACATTACATGGCGAATTTCAGCCCGGGCTGGAATTTCATCCCGGTTAGGGGGGCTGAGATTTCAGCCCAGCTTCTGAAATAAATCCTCTTGAAATGAAGTTAGCGATTACATGGATAATGTTTTAGCCTGGGCTGAAATTCCAGGCAGGCTGGAATTTTCAGCCCAGCCAAACAGGCTGAAAAAACCCATGTAATTGGAATGGAATTTTTTTCAGCCCGGGCTGAAAAGTGTACTTGCGCATGCACAGTGATTGTGTTTTGGCTAAATTGTAGAATGCCCGGCAACATATTTACAATCTACAGGTACAAACGTGCGTTCTAAAAATGTGCAAACAATATGTAAATACATGTAAGTTGCCGGGTATTTTAAAAATCGCTCCTGTGTTTTCAATGTAACAAGATGGTGGCTGCGAAGGGGAAAAGGTTTCTTCCCGCTTAATTTCAAATTTGGTGCCCAGGCTGAAATTTGTCATGTAATCACCCCCTAAGCCTAAAGTTCAGAGGGTGGGAGGTACATTTCATGTAGATATTTAGGGAATATATATAGAGAGGGCATTTGTGATTAAAAAAACCTGTTGTAGAGAGTGTTTTTTAGAGGGTGTGTCAATAAGATACCGTGTAGTTTTAAGTATCTTCTAAATATGCTAATTATTGTTATGTTGTTAAAATTATAGGAAAGACTGAGACAAAATCAGATAGCCTGAAGTCACTGATGGCCATCTATCTGTTTCGAAAGAAGGTTGCTGACTTTGAAGCAGAAGGAGTCAACTTCAGACAGCATTTGTATGTTCCAAAAGAGAATGAAAATGGTGAACCGCAGCACAAGAGGGAAGACCACAATCATGTGCTTAAAAGGATTGCAGTTTGCTGTAGATTGAGTCTTCTTCCTAACGTTGACATGATGGCTTTTGTTGGGGCCATGAACGACCCCCATACTGGGTTAACATACACAGCGTTAACTGGAAAGCGGAAGCAAAGTGTCTCTGATGCTGAAAAGTTGCTGTCAACTGCCGTTGCAGAGTGGTGCAAAAATAATGGCTATCCAGAGGAAGGTCGAGTAGTGGAAGTCATTGCTAACTGGCACAAAGCAAGTGATGGTCGGGGCCTTGATGAAGAAACAAGGAAGAAATACAACATGGCCATGTTGGATTTTTTACTGGAAGATTGGATGCCCTGGTATAATGAGAACCGGGACTTCTCAACATTGGATCCAAACAGGTTTGAAATTTATCAATGTGTAATATTTACAGTTCACATTTTACGTGTGAGCAACTGGAAGTCAAGGTAGATTCATCACAGGATTTGTTCATTGGGCCTCAGTGGAATATTTTGTTAGGCTTACTAATACAGTTGAACCTCCATTAATCGGCTACCCATGGGAACAGAAAAGGTGTCCGATGGAGGGACATGTTCATTTATAGGAGATAAAAATGTAGTGTTTGTATGTGTGTATGTTCTGTGTACATAATATTGTAATTTTCACATGTTTGATCAATAAGTAAAATTTTTTTTTTAGACCTTTCAAAGGAATCAAGGACATGACACGAGAGTTAATAGTAGCAATAACAACCAACATCGAGAGCCAGGAGTTCAGAAGGCATTATGGAGAGGAAAAAGGGCTTCCTGCAGAACACCCCAGAGCTGGTTCCACAGATGATGTTGAAGGGATTTTTGCCTTTTTCCATGAGCTGCTGGGCCCAATATTTGATGAAAAGGCTTTTCATGATACCTTCCCAAAGGTCATGCTAGAATACACCAAGAAGTGTGATCCAGACCTACCATTTTACCACTACACAGGAGTGAACGAGCGATTCAATTCTGGTTTACTGCCTTCTTTCAACCAGCCATCAGAACATGGCCGTGGAGAGCGGCTTGACCAAGTGCAAATTTCTAGGAGAGCAGACCCAGAGTTTTTGTGGCAAATAGGGCCGTAATTCCACAGCGAGGCCAGCTAACAGTCCGTGCTGCTCACTTCAGGCCAGCCGAGGATTTACCACCACCACCATTACATTAACTTTTAATTTGTAAATAAGAAAAGTTAATAATGATATTGTCAATGTCCCTCAAGGTGACATGTCAAAAATTATTGAGCACTTACAGTGCTGCTACTGTTACCGGGGCCACTTAACTAAACTAACCAATCAGATTACAGGAAACGAACAATGCATTACATCAAATTTTGTTCTTTGGGTCATTGTTTTCTCCGCGCTGTTGATTGGCTCAAACGATTTAGTTGGAATGCATGGCCCCGATAACAGTAGCAGCACTGTAAAGCAAAGACAGTTTCAAATCATGAACACTAGCACCAACAACTTGTACAACACTTGCAAGCAAAAATAATGTCAAATCTCATTTTTATTCCCTTGCTGCCCTATTGCAGCACACATGGTTCATACTTTCCGAATTTGACATGACATATATGGATAGCAGTTTTGTTTATAGTTATTTATTCCATAAAGTAAGGTACTTACACTTTCAAGATCTGATTCACTACTGAATTTACCAGGAAAATAATTATCAGAATTTTGTGTACATACGGTAATGCTTGTTACTGTGGAGTAACCAGTCAGACACAATGGAAATAGAAAAGTCTCTGACTGATTACAGAATGATAATCCAAAAATTATTGTATGGTTTTAAATTTGGACTCTTAATAAAAAGGCTACAATACATCATACCTTGACTAGTAATGCATCAGTCAATTCCAGCAGTGCCCATCCACTCCCCCCCCCCCCCCCCCCCCCGGGTTAAATTGTTTTAAACTTATTCCAAAAAAATTTGGTCGAATTTGACTTGGTGGGGATAAGCAAGCCTTTCAAATTCCCTACGGTCTGGCCAAAATACAAGGCAAACGCCCCAGACTTCTATGCAAATATTTGTGATGCAGAGAAATATAAAAATTTGACTTCTATATATATATTTAAAATATAGACTGAAAATTTTGCGCGCTCTGATTGGTTAAAAACTATGTTTTATCAGAGTATAAATCATAGAAAAGCGTGTTTTATCGTTTTGCGTGCGTAAATCTATATTTTAAAGCACATAAAGAAGCCAAAACCATGTATTATACTGTCATAAAACACTCCGGGAATTTGAGAACACTTGAGAAATATAGAAAACACTCGCCTACGGCTCGTGTTTTCTAAATTTCTCTCGTGTTGTCAAATTCCTGTCGTGTTTTATGACAGTATAATACATGGTTTTGGCTTCTTTATTTGTTAAATATATATATAGCCAGTGACCAGGCATAAAATGGACCAAAATACCTTTAAAAATATCTACAAGCTGTTGGAATAGCAAACGATGCCATGTTAGAGTTGACTGAAACTATGAGGTCATGGCCCAGGAAGGAGGGGGGGGGGGGGGGGGTGGGTGGGCACTGCTTGAATTCGCATAATGCTCATCGCGCACTACGGCATCTATACATTACATATTTTTCCACTGTCCTTTGCGCGTTATTAAAATTAAAGGGTAATATCCCATCCTTGCAAAAAAAACTCTCATGAAAATATGTTGCACCGAAACATCCACAATTTTGTCATTTGACATGAGAGGATGGAGATATTGGGTCAGTTCACTTGCAATATATCCAACTGTAAACCAATCAGTACCATGGTTCATGTCAATGGCAATGGCATTTTTGTCTTTTTCATTACTAGGCTCAGCTCGAAGTTTGACTGCAAGTTTACAATGTTCCCTGTGCAATTTTCTCTCCGCAACTTTCAGAAAATCATGTCTGGGGAGCTCATGTGCAGCCCCAATGCATTTAAACCCCAATGTGTGTCGCACATTTTCATCCTCACTGTCTTCACTGCTTGTGCCATCATATGACCCGCCAGAGAATCCTGCCTCTTCATCACTATTCAGGGGACTGTATGTTTGTGTATTAGATGCACAGTGAACTGAAAATTACAAATAAAAAACAAAGGGAATACTTTAGCATCTATACACAGTAAAATGTTATACAGTTGAAAAGCAACATACATGTACATCACATGTAAAAATCCTCAAAAGACAACATAACTTGGCTACTATATAGCATATAAAATAATAATTTATTTCTAATTTTGAAACTGGTTGTCCAATTCATCAAGAAAATATTTGAGTTAAAAAATCAAAATAATTGTTTTCATTGTTTTTTTTAATTACCTTCATCTTGGCTCTCCTCCTCCTCTTCCTCTTCCTCTGGCTGGTTAAAAAAAATCCCATTTGTTACAGGAAACAATGCACAGTTGCACTTTTCCGTAAGTGTATTGACATCCAGCAATGGAGCCACTGGGATGGTTTCTTGTGGCACGTGAGGCTGTTGTGGGGTGACTGTTTCTGTTAGAACTCGATCAACAGCAAAATCCCATATCAGTAGCATCCTTTCCTCTTCGGCTTCCTCGGGATCAAACTATAAGACACAAAAAACAATATTAAAACATCGAGCTTTACACAAGCAAATGCATAGATCAGCATCTATATGCCCATTCAGTTGGCCAGGTTTTACATCAGCCATGCTTATAAACAGAGCAGAATTTAAGGTTATGATTGTTTATTAATTCACTTCACCGAACCAGTGCGGCAATTGAAGCGTTAAAAAATTCCCGAAATTAGGAATACCAGTAAACACATACCTCAAAAATAACACTCGCTTTTACAACAACGGCTGGTGACTTCAATCCTTCCAATTTCTTCAGAAGCTGCTCGCTAAGAGGTAAAATACCCATTCGTCTTTCCGATGGCGAATCGAAGAAACTGAAGTGGACGAAAAGCCCATTCACTCTCAAAAACGGTAAACTAGGCACAGAAAAGTTGAAAAGATTAGAAACGTCGCAGCAGTGCAAGTAAATCCTACTGGAGCTATGAAAGAATTCAGCCTGTGCCTCGTGTTGCTCGATGGCGTCCATAATTTTTGTTACACGAGGAGCTCTCACTCAGACGACGGCTGGACTCAAATGACGCGAAACGAGAATTTGGTCCATGATCCTTTGCGCGCTGCTGTCCATCCTCCTCTGGTCCTCACCCACATTGCTGTATTTGTTATTATTTTCCCAAGTGGAATGTCAGACTTGCCTTTTTGCCTCTAAATAATTTCCACATCCTATAAGTTAAGATAATTTTTGACTGCATGCCTTAATTACTATTACCTTCCTAAAGAAAGTTCAAGAATGGTGTACCAATAATGGCACTTACTGTCTCTGCCACTCATGATGAAAGAAATGGCAGTTTTTCAGTAAAACAAGGGAACAAGTACAAGTTGATATAAAATTCCGGTCTCCGATAATTGTCTGAGCCTGCGGTTTTCATCCCAAAAATGCTAAGCATATCCTGATGGCATGCCAACTTTTGGAGTAACCAGTAACTCTTGTGAGCACTTGAACAAAGATTTGCCAAAAACAGCACTTGTTCCCCCGACTGTTATATTGGTTACTGCTGTTGTAAAGGCAAGCAGCAATTACAACCCAAAAAATCATGTACAAAGTGAACAAAGGAAAATTGTGCCTATTAATGACCTCAAGAATAAAGAAGGAAAGCATCAAAAGTACATGTGTACATGTATTGTTTTGTTTTCTGAGAAATGACTATGCTATGATTTTTGAATATTTTCTTCAAAAAATTAATGTGGAATTCAAAATCTTGTCAATAATATTACATGTATGTTCACAAACATCACCAATGATATCACTAAGATATCTATTGTCAGCCATTTTGTAATACTGAATGTGAACTTTGAGTAGTCGCTGCTTCAGTAGCATTTAGTATGAGCATAAACTGTCCTGATGTGTCACAAATCATTCACTTCTGATCACCATCTACAGTGTAGTCTTTTGAACAGTATGGGAAAGGGTGTGGAAGAGATCTAAGGGCCTGTTTACATGGAGGGAGGGTGATCCGGGTACCAGGGTCAACCTCCCAGCCGGGCTAAAACATAGCCCGCCTTTACATGGGCGGGCTATCATATAGGCGAGCTATCTTTTTTTGGCGGGCTCTTGTTTTGGCGGGCTCATGTTTTGGTGCTTTTTTTATTGCAACGGCACGATTTATTAAGCACTACATAACAAACATGGCAGCAAGAAGAAAGGCTATAGCGGTGAGTTTACTGTTTTTATCGCTTGTTCCGCCATTTTCGCAGGTTTTCAAGTAAACAGAGATAGCCCGCCTAGGAGGGTGACCCTGGCAAGCAGACATGGTGACCCAGGTAGGCGGGTGACCCTGTCTATCATGTAAACACTTCAGTGTGTTTTGTAAAGAAATGTATGACAAGTTGGTCCTCCCAGGGTAGCCCGGCTAGGAGGGTGACCCTGGTACCTGGGTCACCCTCCCTCCATGTAAACAGGTCCTAACAAAGAGTTTGAAATCTACTCTGCCAAACAGAAATAATAATTATATGTGACTCCAGTCTTACCCAGAGTTCTATGCGGCACGTTTTCGAGTCTCGCATGTTTATCGTCAACATACTTCTCCCCAGGTTTTGGCATAGAAATTCTGATGTAAAACCCACAGAATGTGGAGATTTCTCCAAGGATGTGAGCCGCTGCCGTCCAAAAAAACCTAAAACCAAGGAAGATGCCGTAGAAAGTAGCAAAAACTACGAAAAAAGGAAACAGGAATTTCAGAAAAGCTGGACTCAGGGGAGGCCGTGGTTTGTTGTCCAAGATAACGCGTTTTGCTCCCTTTGTAAAGAGGCGGCAGTATTAAACCGTTTATTCAAGTAAATATGTTTTTTTAAATCAACTTGAGGAAAATAAGGGCCACTTTAATTTGGCCTGGGCCACTAAGAATTCAAGGAAACTGGCCCGACTGGCCACCAAGCACTGGAGTTAATTTTTAGCCCTGTTACTAGTGGACATAATAGAAGCATCACCAAATTCAGAGAACTGTAAAAAAAAACCTGCAAGGATCGCTTCTGAAGTGATCCTTGCGGTTCACTTTACACATGTAAATTCTACATTTTAATTAGGTCATAATATTAATGACGTGAAGTAGCGTCGAAATGTCGTCAACTTTCAGTTTTTTCTGATGTATTTTAAAAATATCCTTGCGTTTACCTTCGCTATAAAATTGTACTCCAAATCTTGTCTCATAATATTAATATTATCCAAAATATGACAATTTCCAAGATCCCTGGCCAAAATAATGTTACAACAAATATCTACCACTCTACCAATCTATAAGCAGTTATAACCGGGAGGTACAGTATAAGTATATTTCTTACTTTTAGATTATGTAATATTCCAGAATTTCAAATATTTTTACAAGCAAATGTTCAAATATAGTGCCCAATTTGGCCAAATAACCGAACAATAACGCTAAAAAATTATCCTTTATCAAGAAAACAAACCGTGCACAATAAACAATAATTGTATTCTACACACCATTAAACAGAGCTATCAGCTCTGATCACAATCCAGCTCAGAGGCAGTCAGCCACAAGGAATCATACCGAATAAAACACCACATCGAGTTGCTTTCTTGCAATTCCGCTTTGAAATTACGGTTCGGGAGATCGTGGAACAGCCCAAGTTGAATTACTTGACAATCATATGTCATCTAATCCATGAAGATATCGGCAAAGAGCTTCACAATGATACCAAACGTTAACTTCACGAGCTCCAATATACAGCCGCCATCTTGTTCGTAGCCGTCATTTCCAGCATGCCTCGCGTGGCCCCTCGCGTGTCGTAGCCTGAATCTGAGCCGCCAAAATAATAGGCTTAAATCCCAATTTGCTGCAATTTGTTCTTAACATTTTTAACGATTCCTTGAGCTCTAAAATAGGTAATTTTCCATTACATGAGGTGATCTAGGATCCCGGGTCTGGGAAGCTGCGAGAATAAACATGGCGCCGAGCGGAAATGAGCGTAGATTGGGATCTAGTGAATTTTGATTGGTTCGTTCTGAGCATGCGCATGCAAGTGATGCTGGACTCTCTCTACTCCCGCTGGGTTCAGACCCTATATAGGGCGGGGTAAAGAGAGAGTTCAGGGACTGGACTAAAATATCTTCGGATCTTCCTTGAAAATCTTCAGTAAACTTCGGCAATCTTCGAAAAATTTCGGAAAATGTTCCTAAACGTTCGCACGTCCTTCGGACAGCCGATTTGGAAAATGTTCGGAAAATCGTCAAAATCTTCGTTCTTAGTGCATTATATATTAATTGTAAAATAAAAAAAATATTGCTCTCGCTCGTGAGATTGAACAAGAGAAGTTACTTACTGCTGCTGTTCCAAAATATTGCTTGATCTCCAGGTTGCTCAATGGTCAGTCTGGTCACGCTATTAACCGTCAGCAAGCAATTGTTGCTCCTGCAATTGACAGACTTTATCAGTCTTGAAGACAATTGACACAATTAGGGTCCTAAGTCGGAATGACTATGATTGTAAATCAAGGTAATAATGTTAATACTTCAATGAATGTTCAATGACAAATGCAGGAACTTTCAAAATGGTCAACAGGAAGTCTTTCGATTCGATTCATCACCAAGTGAAACTTATCATATCCATATCATCAGCGATCACAAGATTAACTTTAAGCTATTAATTAACTTACAATGAGATGAAAAACTCGCTTTGAAACGAAACTGTGGCCAAACACACACGAGACAAACTGTCAGTATACGGCTTGCACAAGCATCGAGAGGCGGAAATCGAGCCTAATTCCAGCAGTGCCCATCCCTCATCCGGTTAGTAATCTTGTCTCGGGGGGGCGGACATTAGTCCACCCGTCGCCCACCGCGGGGAATTAACAGACAACTTAATTATCGTTCGCTGATTTTATTGGCAAGAAAAAAATTAGTGTTATTACGAGTGTTATAAACTATATGATCTGGCTTTGTTCAGCGTTGCGTGACCGTTTTAATTTTAGCATCCCGCGGCAACGTTGCATAACATATGAACGAGTTTTGAATAAAAATTACTCCTTTGCTTGTCCATTTGTGTCCTGTTTGGTTTTTGGGTCTATTCGAAGCGATTTGAGGGAGGTTTGAGTAAAATGAAGCGCGAGTTATATAGACTGTGATCTCGTGCGTGTCCTGTGCACACGGGGGACTTCAGTTCAATTTGTTCGTTCGGCGGAGCTTCCCGTCAAAATATTCGTTCATATGTTATGACGTCACATTTTCGTTGTGCAAAAATGAGGTGCAAACAAAATGGTGGACATTTCATCAAGGATGTCAGATTTGCGCCTCAAGAATTGATAAAACCAGAGTTCTATTACTGATGAAACTTGGGTTTTGAATGGAGGTCAATGAGTAAAATGTGGGCCTGACAACTGTTGATGAGTCGATCGGATCATTGATTGATAAACTGATTGTTTATCACTTACATGTAAGCTTAAGCTTTATATAAGCTTACTGTGCATATTTTCCTTCGGAACACACAAGCGATTGTCTGGATTGTTGATTATTTAGGCCTGTACTGAAGTCAATTCAAGTAATCTATAAAGATTTACATTTACATTCCCTTCTGAACACACCAGCGAAAATTGGCAGGAAGTGACTTTATTTTATATGTCTCATAATTGCTTATGTTTGTACTGAGTTTGTTGAACAGTCAACTTTTGAGTTTGTTGAGCAGTCATTGCACTATTAAAACAGTCCAGTACAATGAATGTGTAGTTGACGTAGTTGTGCTTGTACATGTAGCCACCGTCGAATATATGGTATAGTAAATTTTCAAACACTCAAATAACCGGAAGATGCAAAAAAAAATTCCGCTCCAAGAAAAATACATGCCTACAAATGTACAATACCGTAAATGCAACTGAACGAGCACTGCATGCAAGGAAGCCTGAAACAACTTTGTTTACGGGAAGTCCCGAACTGAAACCAATACAAATCTGCACACATTTAAACTGAATGAAAACCTGTTTACACTACAATTTTAAGCTTAACCTATTCAGTATCGTTACCTTGTGACGTGTTTAGAAGAGGCTTGTCAATTCCAGCTGGAGTAAGCTTTCAAAATCAACACAATAAATATCGGGAACGAGAAAGCATAAATATCGCAGTCGATCGATCGTCAAGCGTTGGTGATGGTACAATCGAGGAGGACCACTTCACAGTGAAATCATCTTCGAAGATCACTCTTTTTCTCTCCATCCATGTAGATATTGACGCTTTCCTTTGCGTTTTACATCACAGTGAACGTGATTTTAACTGGCTCAGTTTCGCTGGTTTCAGCCGTAAACAACCCGTTCAGCTGTTCATTCAACTTGTGAAATGAATATAATGTTCAGCTCCACAATTATTTCTGATCTTTCCATTTTAAGCTAAACCATTTGCACAATTTTCCAGAATATACCAAACTTTAGAAGACACAGAGCGAAGATTAAAATTCTGCTTTGCTCTCTTTTCATTCACGGTGCTAACTGAACTGGCAGACCGCGCGAGCAGTTTTTGCCGCCGTTTTCATACAAACCATGCTTCATTTAGATTGAACTGAAAAATCATTCAGTCGATTTAGAAATTTTTAAAAAGTAATACTGAAGTTTTACATAAAGCTAGTGATGTTTTTAATCAAACAATAATATTATTCCATTCGCCCTTGTTGGATATACAAGTACAAGAAATTCATCATTTTTCCATATTTGGTCAACTTAAGGATAATGGTTCAGATCTATAGAGGAGGGAGCCAATCAGAAAGCTAGAAAATCATTATCCTGAGGTACAAATTTACTAAATTGTTATATTCTTTTCGGACTTGCAGGATATGAGCTGATTATAACCAACTCGGCGAAGCGCCTCGTTGGTTATATATGTCAGCTCATATCCGGCGCGTCCTCGTAGAATAACTGTTAATTACTCCATTCTGATTGGCTAAGAGCAGTGCAGTTCAAGTGTAACACCAGTGCAAAAAGTGTAACACCAGTGCAAAAAGTGTGACACCAGTGCAAATTACAATTTCCGAAGATTTCCGAACTTAGTACGAAGACCCCTAATTGCTCCCGACGGTCATACGAGGTATTCCGAAGATTTCCGAACTTCATCTGAAATACTTCTGAAGTTTACCGAAGATTTCCGAAGATTTCCGAAGATTTTCGAAGATCACCCGAAGACTTCCGAAGTTTACCGAAGATTTACGAAGATCACCCGAAAACATCCGAAAGATTTCCCAACTTTATCGGAAGGTTTGCAGCTTCCGGAATTTTTACGAAGACCAACGACTCCTCAGCCTAAGTAATCGGTAAACAGTATTTTTTCAAGTGTGTTATTAACAAGTAATCACATGATTTTTCTCGTGCAATTTGGAATAAATAAGCACTTGTAAATTTTTCAAAGACTACAAATTGCACTCGCCCTACGGGCTCGTGCAATTTTGTTAGTCTTTGAAAAATTTACTTGACTGTGCTTATTTATTCCAAATTGCACTCGAAATCATGTGATTACCTATACTAATTGAAGTGTTATACTTTTTTATAGTCTGCATACTGGCCATTTAATTGTCATTCAGAGAGCGAGTCGATCTGACTTAAACTCCGGTCATATTTAATATATTTATAATATACTCAACAAAATATGCAGCTTCTGATTGGTCAATGACGAATGCATAAATAGGTTATAGAGTGCAATACAGAATTGTGATAAACGGTTCCGGACAAGTAGAGACGTTTTTGCCCCTAAATAAGCTTTCAAGTTAATGGTTAAATGTTTTCTAAACTATAGTACTGTAATTCTTTCAAAAAGTTCCCGTTTGGTTTGCCTGCGCATTCAAATAAAACATGTGAGCACTTTGGAAACCAGTGAAGCGTTTCATGTGCAGAGTAGCGTGATGGCCGCAGCAAAATTTTGTTGAGAATATTATAAACAAAAAATCGTATGAACTGCTCGTGCAATTAGTGATTTATGGTCACTCGTGATGTTTTGAAAGTTCTCAAATTGCACGAGCCGTTAATTTTGAGAACTTTCAAAACATCACTCGTGCCAATAAATCACGAATTGCACTCGCGTTCATACGATTTCCTATACATATACACTGCCTAATATAAAACTCCGAGCTACTGAAACATTTTGAGGTTTATTTCGCCAAACATAATCATAAATGTATAAAATAACACATTGAAGGTATGTAAATTTTTCTTTGAAATTTAATCCACAGGTCAACTTTTTAAGTTTGTTCTGCTAGCATTAATGTTGATTCCAACTTCATACAGGTACCCTCTGATCGATTACTGAAACTGGGGATGTTATAAATAATTAAGTCTAAATATATGTTTTTGAGGGTGGCCAATGACTTTTCTGTTCTTTAGTTACAACTTGCATATGGTTTCATAATTGCACCGAAAGCCCAAATTGCGTTACTATTGTGTCGAGATACCCGGCAGCCGGGAAGTGTTTTCAAAAAACTAGATACCCGGCAGTCTGAAATTCTAATAGAATTTACACGAAATATCTCATTTAATTCTTCTGAGAATAGTTTATCTTTGTTTAGAAATGTCAAGCGATTTCAAACATTATTTTGGCTTCGTAGTTGAGGAATTCTTCGAGCTTGGGCATACTATAAAATCTCGATGTTTTCGACACTTAGAAGATATTCGTGCTCTTACTCACGGAATCAACTCTCAGAATATCCACAAAAATTATCATTGAAACCACCTGAGATTATTCGATCTTTGTTCAGAAATGCCAAGCGATTATAAATAATGTTTTGGTTTTGTAGTGGACGAATTCTCCGAGCTTGGGCATACTATAGAATCTCGACTCACGGCAGTTAGTTAGAAATTCATAGATGTGTTGCCAGTGCAAAGTGTACAACTTGAATATATAGAAGCCTGAAGTTCAGAAATCGCTTGGTATTTCTACACAGAGATCGAATACTCTCAGCAGGTTCGAATGAAAATTTTCGTGGAAAAACGGTAAGAGGTTATAATAATAATAATAATAATAATAAAAGCTTTATTTAACCTGGAAAAAAATCTATCAGCATTTATAAAAATGCTGGTCTCAACAAGATGTCCAGTAATAAAATCTAAGATTAAAATTACATATATATAATTTACTTTAAAATTTACTTTTAAAATATATCAACATGCATAGGTATAAAAATTAGACTGAGCATTTATGGTTCTGACTGCCGGGTATATAGTTTTTTGAAAAACCGTGCCCGTACGTCCCCGGCCGTGCTAAATTTTTTTTTACGCCCACTTCAAGATGGCGGCCATTTACATTTTGTATTTTTTTTAAGCGACTACATATTGTTTCGGGTTTATCAACAGTTTAGAATTTGAATTTAGCCAACGTTTTACTGTTTGGGGTTAAAAAATGGTTTAAATTTTGATGTTAAGTAGCGATTTTATGATTCGTTCGTAGTAAACCGGTTAGTATTGGTCAGTTTTGACGTATGTTACGGGAGCACGTTATTGCCTTAAAAATTAGTGTTTCGGGCAGCTAGCGGTTCGATTCTGTTGTGTTAGGGAATAAGGTTATTGTGGGTTAGAATCAACTCAATTCATTAGCTATGTTCCCTTTTTGTGGAAAAGTCTTAAACGCGGCCATCTTGCCGCCATCTTGAAGTGGGCGTAAAAAAAAACCAGATATTCAATGGCCAGTGCAAAGTGTTTAATTTATAACTTTGAGACTTGTTATCAAAATTTGCAAGTTAGTCGACAGTCCAGAGTCCAGAGTCCAGTATATTTTCCAGCTGGCCCCGGGCCGGAGCCCTGAGGACGAGAAAGAGTTCATCGACTATTTCCCCTCTTTTCCGTCAAATCAAACCACCTGTCTTATTATTTTTGTATTCAGCAGCGTGGCAAATTCGCATCTGGTCACTCAGAATATCGACCAATTATTTCCCGGGTTATTTTCAGACGCAAGTTGTCAAATAAGCTGTGAACGGCTATAATGCAAATACAAAGAAACAGTTAGATAAGAATGCGTGACAGCTGAAACGAACATGTGCGTTACACGGGACAACGTCAAGAAAAATATTTCATTCCAAATTTAAAACATTCACCCTTTTAGTTCGGGTTTACCAAGAAATATTCAGTGTAACAGTTTTAAAATGTGTAGTAATTAGTGAATTTTACACCCTTGTATTGGAAAGCCTTCCTGTAAGTCTGCTTCAAATATTCATGTAAATTTTATTGATTGACCTCTTGACCCTGACATACAAAACATTTATTATTCAGTAAGTGCTTGAATCTAACAACATTTAATATAACAATACACTAAAAAAATTCAGATACTTCAATTATCTTGAAGAAAAACAATTTCTTGACTTCACTGCCCACGTTAAAACCGGCCATCTGATGTTAAAAACGCACCACTGGTTTTAATTTAATTAACCAAACTCAAAGTTTCACTCGCAACCAGCTTAGTGGCCTCCTACGCAGACGCTCTTTGGGCTCGTCACGCAATCTTTCCTCCCCAAATGAAACAGGTTTTACAAGACAGAGCATTATAAATATTATTTTAACAAACTCTTTGTGTAGAATTTAGTAATTTTATTCGTAAGCAATATCACTCACTTTCCGTGCATTGTGCATTCCGCTCATCTTATGTTTCTTGGCTAGCGCTTTGGTGAAATATGAGCCGTGGGAACAGCTGAATTTCATTGGCTTAGCTTTAATATAATTACGTTTGTTGACTTAACAAAAGAACCAAACGCAAACAAATAAATCTTTGAATCGAGCGGTGAACGTAAACATCGAAATAACCGATGGAATTAAAACAATTGCTTTGAATCGGATAAAAATAATTCTGAATCGAGAAGACAACAATAATTATTTAGAACCCATATTCTTAACTCAGCGATAAAAACGACGCCAGCCAATTTCGACTTCAGTACCGGCGCTTCGGCTGTTCTTTGGCATTGCGAGTCGCGACTCAAAACAAGAGCACAGCTGAATGAAACGCGTGGAGAGCCAGAGAAATGTACGCAAACTTCAAAATTATCTAAGAAAAATATGTTCCTTCCTGAAAATTCCTTATTATCCCAAACTTTTTTTAAACTTCTTTGGAAGCTTCAGCTTTCAATTAAATTGCTACGGTGTACTTGTTGTTAGGAACGTACTACAGATCTTCGGCGCATGCGTAAATTTACATGTAGCCTCCTTATTCTAGAAAGCTACCACAATGACAGGAAAGCGTTGTCCGAAACAAATATATATTGTGCTAAATACAAGAAGTAATAGCGCAGAAAGATCACTCACGTTTTGCGTGGTGTGCACGCGTGCCCCACGCAAGAGTTATTAATTCATATTAATTAATTAATTGATTATCAAAGTTTACGGCATAGCGAACTAGCTTCTTATCACCCGGCCCCACACATCCATACCTACAGTGCACTTTGCACTAAAAATTGCCCGGGCCGTACATCACACCACAAATTTTCTAAGTGCAGAGAACAAAGCTCGGACATTTTGTCAATATCTGACCAAAGATCGAATACTCTCGGGAGGTTTCAATGATAATTTTTGTGGAAATTCATCATCTATGAATTTCTAACTAACTGCCGGGTATCTAGTTTTTGAAAAACCGTGCCCGTGAGTCGAGATTCTATAGTATGCCCAAGCTCGGAGAATTCGTCCACTACAAAACCAAAACATTATTTATAATAGCTTGGTGGTTTCAATGATAATTTTTGTGGATATTCTGAGAGTTGATTCCGTGAGTAAGAGCACGAATATCTTCTAAGTGTCGAAAACATCGAGATTTTATAGTATGCCCAAGCTCGAAGAATTCCTCAACTACGAAGCCAAATAATGTTTGAAATCGCTTGACATTTCTAAACAAAGATAGACTATTCTCAGAAGAATTAAATGAGATATTTCGTGTAAATTCTATTAGAATTTCAGACTGCCGGGTATCTAGTTTTTTGAAAACACTTCCCGGCTGCCGGGTATCTAGACACAAACATACTAGTTTACTATAAACTGTGCCTGAAGGTGAGTAAACTGTGCATAAATTGTAATTATAAATTGTTCCCGGCTAACGTTTCTGTCTGCAACTCGAAAACCCACCGTACTTAGCCTTTTGAACGCACTTTAATAATCTGTGATTACGCCTAGTTTTTAAAATAAACAAAATATTGCTCTCGCTCATGAGATTGAACAGGAGAAGTTACTTACTGCTGCTGTTCCAAAACATTGCTTGATCTCCAGGTTGCTCAGTGGTCAGTCTGGTCTGGTCACGCTAACCGTCAGCAAGCAATTGTTGCTGCTGCAATTGACAAACTTTATCAGTCTTGAAGACAATAATTATTGACACTTAGGGTCCTATTAAAGTCGAAATGACTGATTGTAATTCAAGGGAATAAATTAATACTTAAGTTAATGCATGTTCAATGACAAATGCAGGAACTTTCAAAATGGTCAACAGGAAGACTTTCGATTCGATTCATCGCCGACTGAAACTTATCATATCCATATCATCAGCGATCACAAGATTAATTAAGCAATTAACTTACAATGAGATGAAAAACTCGCTTTGAAACGAAACTGTGGCCAAACACACACGAGACGAACCGTCAGTATAGCTTGTACAAGTTATGCGTCAGTATGATTCCAGCATCGAGAGGCGGAAATCGAGCCTACCGAAATTCCAGCAGTGCCCATCCTTCATCCGGGCCATTTGCAGCCTCGTTCCCAGGGTCTCTGGAACGAGGTTGGGCCATTTGCACATGGGGTATTAGTAATCTTGGCCGGGGGGGTGGGGGGGGGGGGGGGGCATAAGTCCACCCGTCGCCCACCGCGGGGAATTAACAGCCACGTGACAACTTGATTATAGTTCGCTGATTTTATTGGCAGGCAAGGCTTCCCTAAGAGAGTTCAGCGACTCTACGAGTGTTATAGCCTGAGATCTGCAGGCTATAACACTCGTAGAGCTTAGCGTCGCTGAACTCTCTTAGGGAAGCCTTGCCTGCCAATAAAATCAGCGAACTATAATCAAGTTGTCACGTGGCTGTTAATTCCCCGCGGTGGGCGACGGGTGGACTTATGCCCCCCCCCCCCCCACCCCCCGGCCAAGATTACTAATACCCCACCCCCGGAATTATGCATGTGCAAATGGCCCAACCTCGTTCCAGAGACCCTGGGAACGAGGCTGCAAATGGCCCGGATGAAGGATGGGCACTGCTGGAATTTCGGTAGGCTCGATTTCCGCCTCTCGATGCTGGAATCATACTGACGCATAACTTGTACAAGCTATACTGACGGTTCGTCTCGTGTGTGTTTGGCCACAGTTTCGTTTCAAAGCGAGTTTTTCATCTCATTGTAAGTTAATAGCTTAATTAATCTTGTGATCGCTGATGATATGGATATGATAAGTTTCACTCGGCGATGAATCGAATCGAAAGTCTTCCTGTTGACCATTTTGAAAGTTCCTGCATTTGTCATTGAACATGCATTAACTTAAGTATTAATTTATTCCCTCGAATTACAATCAGTCATTTCGACTTTAATAGGACTCCGTCGCCTTCGAGACCGCCCCAGTCGGCGCTCGGCTCGCTTCGCTCGCCACAGTCCGCGCGCGGCCATTTCTCTCGGAGCCTGATCTCAGGCTACGAGTGTTATAAACTATTTGATCTGATATGACCTTTGTTCAGTGTTGTGTGAGCGCGTTTATTTTGAGCGTCCCGCGACAGCGTTGCGTAACAGCGAAATTATATAGCCTGAGATCAGGCTCCTGAAGAAAATTTGCGAGCGAAGCGAGCCGAGTCGCTGCCTGGGTCGCAAATTTTCTTCAGGAGCCTGATCTCAGGCTAAAATTATAAGGATTTTTATTTTTTCTCAGTGCGCGAGCGGGCGGTATCCTGCGAATCCTGCAATCTGATTGGTTCCGGGAGCGGGCGGTATTCTCCTATCTCTGACCACGGTCACGGTAACCGAGGCTTCACGGACCGTTTCAGCAACGCGCGAAGGTAGAAAATTTCGCTTAGCTTTTTAAAACTGCCAGAATCGGAAAAAAGTTAGCCTTTATATTTTGTGGACGAAAAGGACTAGGTAGGTAAATGTTAAAACCGGGGTATTTTGTTAAATTTCTTGCTTTTATTTTTCGCTACACGCCGAAATGTCTTCGGCCGTCCGAGGTGGGATTTTAGGCCGATCCAGAAGTCGAAATTTGCGTTTTTTCTGAGCCGCGCTGCTTCAACACAGGTAAGTATAGTTAAATATCAATCACACCACAGTATTTAGGTACATTTGACGTGCTTTGCAACAACATTTTGTAACGATTGGATAAAAGTTAGATAAACCAGGCGAAATCAAAGACAACCTACCGTGTCGCTGGTCAAAAGGAACCGAAATTTAACT
Source organism: Desmophyllum pertusum (assembly GCA_029204205.1). Classification (NCBI taxonomy): domain Eukaryota; kingdom Metazoa; phylum Cnidaria; class Anthozoa; order Scleractinia; family Caryophylliidae; genus Desmophyllum; species Desmophyllum pertusum. The sequence goes on from MU825917.1 coordinate 143,166, forward strand.
AAAAGCAAGAGTCGAAATCTCAAAAGTGGCACCTAAGCTAGGACTAAAATGCCCTTTAAAGCAAAGATGTAACCTTATTCTCACAGATTCTGAAGTTAAACCTCCGGGTATCGTCCTGTGTTGGACGCGAGCGAACGTTTTTTAGAGCTTATGTACAACAATGTTTACAACAAAAGTACAAAGGTCACGGCTAGGATGGATGGTGCCCAAACGCAAATAATCGAATAAGAATGGTATTTTAGCAGTCCACAAGTACCTTCAATATTCCGAATACCTCATGTATTTCTCCTAAGTGCCCTTTACCTTGGATTTTTATCAATCTAACGGTTGACAGTGGTAAATATATGCCTGATTCTCTTCTTTGTCGATTACCAGTTCAAATTAAATTTCGCACGCGACTACATGTAATCGATTTCCGGCCGACAAACTCCACAGTAATAAAATACATTATTCCGAGTATAAAGAAAGAAGTACATTAAGCACTTATTAAAAGTCACTGGTAGAATATCCTGCTCGCTTTGCAACGGACTTTTTGGTCCAGTCAAGACAAGTAGCTTCAAGTTATTTAGCAGGTGCCTGAAATGTTAAAATTCCAACGTCAGACTAGCTGGTACTTACCATCTAATCGGATTGCTATGATGATCTTCCACTATAGTTTGCAGATCGGGGTCTTTTACGTAAACAAGTTGCCATTTTCAAAATCAAATTGGCTTCTGCTGCCTCTTAGTCTCCCACGGAGAAGCGTTGCGTGACGACACAAATAACGGCTGCGTGGGAGACTAGCTGCCTCTCAGTCCGCCAAGAACGGTGTAGCGAAATAATATGCTAATTAGCAACTTTCTTATGAGAGATCATATTACAGATGTCACGCAAAGTGGATGGGAACTGCCGACTTTGGTGGCGCGCGATGGTAAAATATACGAGTGGCAAAGCCACGAAAAATTGCAGTTAATATAAATCTGTTTCCTTTCTTATAGACAAACCCATCCGCCAAGGATCGCCGAGAGAAATAGTAAATAATATGCTAATTAGCAACTTTCTTATGAGAGATTATAATTACAGATATCACGCAAGGTCATAACTTGCACGCACGAGTAACGGTTTTGTGCACGCTTTTAGCGATATCTTTTTTTTCCTTCCGAAAATGTTTATTTTTTAATTTATTTTTTTACTTAAAGAGGATAATTTGAACATCAAAATTATGCAATAAAAAATATTGGTCACCGTGCTGGTTTACGAGAAAACGATTATTTACCTTCCTGGCTAGCATAGCCACAAAGAAAAAGCCGCCATGTTTTTAATGTGCGCGCGCTATAAATTACGCGCAAAATTCCTACTCGTTTAACGGATAAGCGTTAGTGTACGTTCGTTTTACCCCTTTTTGTGAGGGAATGGGGTGTCCAACGAAAAAAAGGAAAAACTCTTAGAAGTGTCAAAAAAACTTTTAAAGCACAAACGTTTCGGGCTTAGCCCTTCTTTAGTGTGATGATGAAATACAATGTACTGTAAGCGCGCACACGTAGAATGCGCGCGCAAGAAACACAGTAAAAAAAAACTCCCATGTAAGCGCGTGCATGTGAAACACAGAGAGTCGACGAAAACTGAAACTAATGTTCAGGCCTGAGGGTACCAAGCTCAAATATCAACGTCATTTCCTGCTGCTTGCGGCGGGTGTTACTGCCGGTGCACTGTTTGAGGCCACAGACCATGACGCCATCCAGTGAGTGGGAAGCTGAGTTGAAATGCTCAGCTACGGCAAAGCCAGGAGACTGGTTGCGAATACTACGCAGGTGCTCACTGAAGCGTTCCCGTAGCCGCCTCCCAGTCTCACCGATGTAGGAACAAGTACAGCAGTGTGCAGTACACCACATTCACAGATCGACTGGTAAAGCGGTCACGGATGGTATATGCGTTCTTGGGCCTTGTAGATGTGATGTTCTTGCACGGAGGCAGCGAGGACGACGGCAGGTAAACGATCCGGCATCAGTGTGTGCGATGTCTGCATAGTGCAAGAGAACATCCCTGAGGTTTCTGTCTCGACGATATGACACAAGAGAGAACTGAGGGAAAATCCTGTGTGTCACGGCTTACGGGGAGGCTCCGCCCGAAAGGGGTAGCTTTTTCAGGCTGGAGGAATATAAAAGGGTAAGGATTTCACGAGATAGAAAAGTATAGAAAAGGGTAGGGAAAACTGTCATTTAGGTGTTTAAAAGGACCTTTCAAAATATCTCGAACAGACGCACCTAAGGGACTGTGCAATAATTATCAGGAGGGGTGGTTGGAAAATGGGCTTCATGTAGGAATATATTAGGTAATACCCCCCCCCCCCCTCCTAAAGTGTGAATTTAGTTATTGCCCCCCCCCCTTCTAATCAGACAGAAATTATGTACGACCCCCCCCCCCCCCCCCCTCACAGTATACACACACCTTTATACAAGTACCCTGCATTTTCTCTACACGCACCTGTGGATTAAAATCTTATAACAGAAAGAAGAGCTAGCTCCTACTACATGTTTAATTGTTGGACATCCGCATCCAGGGGCGGATCCAGGATTTTTTGGTAGGGGGAGTCCCAGGGTTTTCCCTAAAATGTGAAGTAGATTGAAGGATATTTTTTGGAAGTAGACGTCAGTAGTAAAGGCGCAGAGGGGGGGGGGGGGGGGGGGTGTTTGGGGCCTCCCTCAGAAAAAAATTGAGATTTCAGGCTCTGAAAAGTGCATTTTGGTGGATCCTGGAGATGGTTTTGCTATGGATAATGGAGAAAGCAAAAAAACCCTAAGGTCTGATGGGGGATCCGGACCTCCCCCTGGATCCGCCACTGGCATCTGGAACAAACATCACCTCCGTTGCAATGTACAACAGAGCCATAGCAGAAGGAAAAGAGCATGTGTGTTATTTCCAGGTCCGGAAAATATTTCGGTCCCCACCTTATAAATAGGTATGGATTCGCCAATGTAATATGTACTTGAAATAAAATGTTAAGCCCCCCCCTCTCTTGAGTGACTTATTTTACTTTGAGCCCCCCCCTCTACTTGCTTTGATTTTACTTTATGCCCCCCCCCCCCCTCCTGGTAATTATTGCACAGTCCCTAATGGCTGATTCGTCCAATATTTTAAGGGGCTACTCAAGCGAAAAGTTTAGTAAAAGTCGTAAAAAGGATGCAGTGTTTCAACTGTAGGTATGTGAAAGGGGTACCATTTTCTATGGAAGGTATATGAAAGGGTTACCTTTTCTGTCAAAAATGGTATATAAAAGATTAGGGTTTGGACCTCGGGGCGGAGCCTCCCCGTATAAAACTTTGTTGAGTACCCCCCCCCCCCCCCCCATCCCCCGTAGGCCGATACATGAATATCAGTGTTACACTCAGAAAGAGGTACTAGTTCCCTTTAAAATCGCCGCATCCGTGGGTATCTCTATAAGAAAGGAAACAGTTTGCATTTATATTAACTACGATTTTTCGTGGCTTTGCCACTCGTATATTTTACCATCGCGCGCCACCAAAATCGGCAGTTCCCATCCACTTTGCGTGACATCTGTAATATGATCTCTCATAAGAAGTTGCTAATTAGCATATTATTTCGCTACACCGTTCTTGGCGGACTGAGAGGCAGAGAAGCCAATTTGATTTTTAAAATGGCAACTTGTTTAAATACATAAAAGTCCCCGTTCTGCAAACTATAGTGGAAGATCATCATAGCAATCCGGTTAGATGGTAAGTACCAGCTAGTTTGACGTTGGAATTTTAACAGTTTCAAGCACCTGCTAAATTAACTTGAAGCTACTTGTCATGACTGGACCAAAACGCCCGTTGCAAAGCGAGCAGGATATTCTACCAGTGACTTTTAATAAGTGCTTATAATATGTACTTCTATCTTTATACTCGTTATAATGTATTTTATTACTGTGAAGTTTGTCGGCTGAAATCGATTACATGTAGTCGCGTGCGAAATTTAATTTGAACTGGTAATCGACAAAGAAGAGAATCAGGCATATATTTACCACTGTCAACCGTTAGATTGATAAAAATCCAAGGTAAAGGGCACTTAGGATAAATACATAAGGTATTCGGAATATTTAAGGTACTTGTGGACTGCTAAAATACCATTCTTATTCGATTATTTGCGTTTGGGCACCATCCATCCTAGCCGTGACCTTTGTACTTTTGCTGTAAACATTGTTGTACATAAGCTCTACAAAACGTTCGCTCGCGTCCAACACAGGACGATACCCGGAGGTTTAACTTCAGAATCTGTGAGAATAAGGTTACATCTTTGCTTTAAAGGGCATTTTAGCCCTAGTTTAGGTGCCACTTTTGAGATTTCGACTCTTGCTTTTAGTTAAATTTCGGTTCCTTTTGACTAGCGACGCGGTAGGTTGTCTTTGATTTTGCCTGGTTTATCTAGTTTTTATTCAATCGTTACGAAATTGTGTTGCAAAGCACGTCAAATGTACCTAAATACTGTGGTGTAGTTGATATTTAACTATACTTACCTGTGTTGAAGCGGCGCGGCTCTGAAAAAAACGCAAATTTCGACTTCTGGATCGGCCTAAAATCCCACCTCGGACGGCGGAAGACATTTCGGCGTGTAGCGAAAAATGAAAGCAAGAAATTTAACAAAATACCCCGGTTTTAACATTTACCTACCAAGTCCTTTTCGTCCACAAAATATAAAGGCTAACTTTTTTCCGACCCGAAGTTGACCGGACCGCTCTTAGCGGGACTGCCTCTTAATACTGTAAGACCAACAAAAACATATTAATCAAGCCAATATTGGTCCCGGGAGCGGGAAAAATTGCCCGTGAACCAGGGCGGGAGAAGGCGAGAAGGCTACATTTTAGCGCCCTGCCGTGAACCCAGCGGAGACCCGCGGAATCGTAGCGTAGGCATGCGCTACAAGCGAAAACATTTTAATTCAGCATCGTGCGAAGGTCGATGCGAAGAAGCTTTTTACTGAATTTCTCGCATTATTTTGCTCTCTTATCGTTGTCAAGTGAATGGAGAACTACGCAGTGGAATTAAAGAGCTTGCATTTCTTCAAAAAGGCGAGTAGTCATTTGATTTTAACCGACAGAATTTAGTTTTAGTCAAGTTTGTTGTTCGTTTTTGGAAATCAGTTTCACGTTCAAACTTGCGGGTTTTAAATTACAATTCACCGTGTTTAGACTCAATTCCTTCGTTTTAATTGTTTGCTTTTCGTTTCTCTGTTTTCCTAAACAAACCTTCCGTTAATTTTCATTCAAGAAATAACTTTGTGGCTACCGGTATTCCCGTTTATAATTCTCGGCACGTATCAATTTTATGCCGTCGGCTTTGAAAGAGCTTATGCAGGCGAAGTTTGTCAGGGTTTCGCGGGTAGGGACAAAACGTGGGGTAGGCCATGGGGTAGGCCATGGGGTAGGCCATGGGGTAGGCCATGGGGTAGGCCATGGGGTAGGCCATGGGCTACCGGTGGTTAATTTCCTAAAAAAAAATAATAATTTGGGTAAAAAAAATCGCTTGAATACAGTCAAATTCCGATGGAAAGCTTTCTGAAGCCTCCAAGCCTATACCTAAATGGTTAGTGGATTTATTTCCAGGTGCAAAACGATCTAAAACGATGTTTTAGTAACTACAGCAAGTAAGGATGTCTGGTGCGTGCCGAATTTTCCGGGAATTTTGGTTGACTTTTCTAAGAAAACGACCGGCTTTGAAAAATTACATTACGGGTTTCTGAAGCAAATATTATATACACCCAACACAGTAAATTAAAAACGCTTTTTTGTGTACAACTCATGGAATTTGCATGCAAGGAATGGATCGTTCATTCGCTGCGAGGATCTTAATTTACTGACTGAGTCAGTTCAAGCTTGGGCGTTATATGATGCAAATTCTGCCGAGAGTATTGTGTCAACAAATCCAACTGGCGAGGAATACAATACAATACAATACAATACAATACAATATTTATTACTCTCCCCGAGGGGCTTTTCAGAGTTTTCAGAGGAAGACATTCATTGCTTATCACTAGTATAAGGGATGGATCTACAAGTGGCCTTACAGTTTTTTTTATTTGGAGTACTTATCTGAGATCGCGAGCTCATGTTTATAGCCACTGTTTTGTTATGTTGTGTCGTCACGCAACGCTTCTCCCAAACTAACTTGATGGGGACTACTGTTTCACGTAATCGCACACATCTTTAGCTTTCCATCGGAATTTGACTGTATTCAAGCGATTTTTTTTTTACCCAATTTTTTTTTTAGGAAATTAACCACCGGTAGGCCATGGCCTACCCCATGGCCTACCCCATGGCCTAGGCCACATGGCCTACCCCACGTTTTGTCCCTACCCGGGTTTCGCCAACCTCGATTCCAGGCTCTCTCTCCTTTTCCTCCCTGGTTGCGGCTGGTCACGTGACCATGTGGTTGCAACAATACCGCAGGGAGGGTGGGTCTTTGAGGCCGTTTTGTCAAGGTGAACAATAATTACTAACAAGGGGATCGAAGGGGCAAATCGAGCTTGGTTCAAAATGGAACAGCCTTGCTTTCTGCTGGTTTATACGGCGAGATTATGTTAAAAGTGAAACAGGCTATTTGTATGGAACGTTTGTTTTTATTCTGTACAACTTCGAATTCATGACATGAACATGTATACGTGACGGATATTTTCGAGCCACAAAAGCAGCATCCTCGGAGACCCAGGGGCAGATAGTGGGGACGAGTGAAAAAAATCGGCAAAGAAAAGTAGGAGCGAACGAAAATAGCCCCTGGGGTCGATTTCTTACCGCACTAGTTCCAACGGCTAATTAAATGCCGCTTCCTGATTGGGCAGAAAAACCTTTGTATTATTCTGCCCAATCGACGAGCAGATAGGTCTGCGGTCCGTTTCGAGTGTTCTAACACGAAGCCTAAGAAGGCTGTAGTTCGATCGCCATATTTGTCTTGTTCGTTGTGTTCGTTCATCAAGATGATTTTGCTCGGGAAGGAAAGTTTCAGTTACAGCTTGTCTCAAGGCCGAAAAAGTAGGAAAATCGATTGTCATGTCCGCAAGGAAACCGTCGGAAAATCCACACTTTGGATCGATCGCAGGTATCGTAATACTAGCTTGCTTTAAAACATAGGCACGCAATGCGTGCAGAAGCGATTACGTTAGATAACTAGTCAGAGTGATATTGAATTTGTCAGTCACAAATAGGGTCCTTTCGATATATTAAAATTCAGCTTGATAACGAGGCTGAGAGGACACAAACAATGGAAATTGAACAAGCATGGTTTACAGTTTCTTTTTTTTTTTTGTCCTCTCAGCCTCGTTATCAAGCTAAATTTTAATATATCGAAAGGACCCTATTGGGGCAAGTAAAAATGTTGGGAGTGGAAGCGAGGTCTGAAGAAAGAGGAAGGACAGGGGAGGGGGGAGAGGGAATTTAGCGATCGCTTGTAATGGCTGAAGTGCAGGCTGTTTAATATGATATGAAAATGACTATGTCACTTTTTGCAGAAAGTTGCAGTCAATCTCATGGAAATATTTGTTTCCAATTTTCGAATTGAAGAGGGGTTGAACAACAGAAGCCAAGGGGTACATGTATGTCGTTGATCAGATATGTTTACAGAAGTGTGCCTCTATGACCTCTAATCCTGTGACAGTCATAGAACGTCAACCTACAGATGATGCATTTATATACAATATACAGTACACGGTGCAGTGTAAACTCGTTAATCTGACCACCAATGGGCACCAAAATCTGGTTGAATAAATGGGTGGTCATATTAATGGGATTCTTAAATAAGAAAAATACTACAATGTAACTTTGCTGTTATTCAGACAAAAGTGACCGTAATAACGAGGTGGTCGTATTAATAAAGTGGTCAAAATAACAAGGTGGTTGTAATCGGGTTCTACTGTACATGTACATTCAACAACTGTTGTACTCAAAAATGAGCTGCAAACAAGTTTGTTGTAAAGCAAATATAATAAATACTTACATGTATACCTCAAGCTAGCAATACATCACAAGATATTGATATTTTGTAGAACAAGTTGTTCTGTGGATATAATGTACATGCACACAAGTTTGTGGCACATGTATCCAGTTCTCTGCTAGGTTACAATTAATACAGTGATTCTGTAACATTTGCAAAGATCGATGTCCAGCCTGTATGAAACTGCACGATTGTAAGCTGTCATTCTAGACCAGTCCTACTGTCTGGGTACAGATGTTCTGATGTACTGTTTACAATGTAGCACTGTCATGCAAAATATAGAGCCAAGTGCCGAAATTTGTGAGACTGTCTAAACAACAACAGCAAGTATGCTTCCTTCATATACATCTACAGATGTAATAGTTTGTTATGAAGGTTGGGTCCAGTTCTGAATATGTTTTGATGGTTTCAAGGCAGCTTTCTTGGCAGTTTTCTTTGTGCAAATTCCCTTCCTTTTCAATTCAAGATTGTTTGCATCAGGTGATCTCTTGAATGCTGTCACAGCAAGGCAGTCTTCAAGTACTTGCATGAAATTAGTGAAGATTATACAGCAGGCACTTTTATCTTCATCACCATCTTAAGTTGATATCATCACTGATTTATGGAACTGTATACAGGCTGTGTACAATGTAGTATGGGTAGTTGACTACCTTGATGTATAAAAAAAGAAAAAAGTTAAAATAGAAGGCTTGGCACACTGCTTTTTCTTACTGTGTGAATTTTGTACTACTTATATCTTTGTAAGGTCATTAAAAAATGAGCCCTTGTGTATCTCAAATTCTAACTATCTGATAAATTGCTAACTTTAATACCCAACAGTTCAAATGAGAAGACACTCTTTTCACTATAAAAGTTTGGAAGATATTGCACTATTTCCTCTATACTGTTCAATTCCAACATAATGGCTTTTCCATTTACAGTGAGATATCCATACATATCTTGTGAATGAGAATCAAAAATTATGTAATGACCTTTATTGTCAAAGATAATGGCAACTGTGTTGCTTTCAATAGTCAACAGAAAGGAATTATTGTCTTTTATTAACATAAGTTAAGCACATTTTGGTAGAAAACAGTCTCTAATATCAGACATATGTAAGTCCCCACTGCAATTATCATTGATTGACAAAGCAGAAGGAATCTCAGACAGCAAATTTCTTGCTAAATTACTAATATGAGAATAAAGTTTATTACCTAGCATCAGTATTTCATTTAGGTTATCTCTACACCAAGTAGATGCATTGGTTTTTCAATTAAGCTTTTAAGCAACTGCAGTTGAGTACATCGCCACGAACTGTTTATCAGCATTTCATATCACCTTGATGGTAGTCAGCTGTAATTGTTTTAGACGAATCCACAAAGTAGAAAGGGCCAGGATTCATTTCCACATCATTAGCAAGTCGAATCAGCAAGGGAATGTAAAAACGATACAACTATACTGAGTGAACCAACGCCTGGCATGATAAGTCATTTGCCACGAGCGGATTACTCTTTTCAACGTTGGAAGATATATTATCGGCATAAACAACGTACATAGACCAGAATTTCCCTCTCACGCGATTTGAGTATCCTTTGGCTTCGGTATGAATAATTTTTATGTAACCGTCCCCACTGCGGCTCTATTATGCATTAAAGACACAATGATCTATGCATGAACGCACTTACCTTTTCAATCTTTTTAAGGACTTGTCTCTAGTCCCCCATCGCGTTTGCGTGTGAGCTTGTGTCGTACGGTATGTGTGCACGAGATTAAAGCTTATATGTGTTTGTAAGTTAGCAAAAATATATCCGATACGTGATGAAGTACCAGAGGCACCTTTGATTACTGGCTGAGTCCGGCTCTGGAGGTTACTTTGCCGATAAACCTCCAAGAAACCAAGATGGCGGATCGCAAAGAAAATCAACCAAAACATCACGTGACTTTAGCTCGCTTCCAGTGCTTTTCGGTTCAATAGTAATCCATATGCACCGTACAGGCACACAGCGGTCAAACGTACTGCGCGCGCGCAGTTCCCGCCAAAACTTTGCAGTCAAATGTCTTAAAATTGCGATGTCGTCCGCTTAAAAGCTCAAACTTAAGAAATGTACTGAAAACTTAAGGTTTATACTCGGAGTATGCATACATAATGTAATAATTGTTATCCAAAAAGTGTCTCAGCTCGTATTTTGGTTTACCACTGCATGTTCTATAACGTTTCCTTACAAACTTCGCGGCCATTACGCTTCCATTCTCGTCCCCAGAGCTACGCGGTTTTTTTTAAATGTTGTGACCAGTAGCTCTGGGGACAGTAAAAAATACGAATTTTTGGATTGGCTGATGAAAACTGCATGCGTAATGAGGAAAATAATAACACACTAGTGCGCACGGCATTCTGCTTCCGGTTTCCTCGAAAAATGGCGCCCGCGTACTTGGCTGCGATCGCGCGCGAGCAGGCTCACAATGTATCGATCCATTTCCAGTGTGACGGTTGCTCGTTGGTGCAAGAACAAAGCAAGCGATCGATCGCTTGCTTTGTTCTTGCACACTATTTTGTTGCAAAGAAACAGAGGGTATTTGTTTAAAATTCGAACGTTATAAACCACGATCAGCCAGTTCTGCCCAGACGATGCATTCCCAAGGAAATTTGTCTTCGCTACAAAGACCTTACAAAGTTGGACAGTCTTTGCGGTAGAAATACGAATACAAGATCAAGAAATTCGTCAACATTTGACTGTACACGTACACAATGTATCACGTCCCTAAAAAGCCGATCCTTTTTTCTGCTATTTGACTGCGTTTTTTAAAAGGTACTCTGTTTATGCTAGAATTGAGTCTTGTTGGGACTCTGTTGTTCAGTTTGGTCTTGGTGGAATTTGAACAAAAATGGTATGTAACCTATTAACATACAGTTCACTGTGATTTATATTGCCATTATTAGTACACGCAGAATAATAATGTACAGCCCTTGGCACTGCTTATTTTCAAATAGAACATTGTTTATATAATCTTAGTTGCCATTTCCTTTATTCCTATGATTTTTCTCTCTCTTCCCAGAGGAAATTAGATCCTGATCAGTATAAGAAGTTCTAAATGTCACCTCTTATAGTTCAGTGAAATACTAATGTTTAACATGTCTGACCATTCATTTGTTCCAGGCGTACGTAGTCAATCGATAAACCGATAATCGATATCAATCGATAACAATCGAAGATTGATATCGATTTCCAATATCAATCGATAGAAATCGATAAAGAAAAAAAGTTGTGAGTTCGATTGATATCGATTTCCGATAGAAATCGATAACGATTAATTTATCAATTGTTATCGATTGTTATCGGAAATGATTTTTGTCATTTTACAAGTTAATCATTGACACAATGTTGTCTGTATGGTTTTATTGAGTCATTCAATCATCATAGCATAGCATGCAATAGTTTAACAATCAACAAAATACTTATAGGAACAAAAACAATAACAGGAACAATTTGGTCTTTTTATCGATCTTCAGCGCAGTTCATAATACCGGAAGAAGAAGTTGCGGTGTGCAAAGTAGCGGCGTGCAACCCTCTAGTCTCGTTATAGCAACGCCATAAAGATGAAGCAGAATAAACAACAAAATCAGTGTTTTTGTGATTTTAATTAGTCGCATTAAAAAAGAAACGTAAGAATAAATCACAGAGTAAGCAAGAAATAAAAAATAATCCAGTAGCACAGCAGTAATCACTTTGGCTCCATAAATATCGACCAGGAACAATACATGCAAAAGAAGAAGCAGTTTTCTGTGTTTTTCGTCGTCATAAAACAAGGGTTCGAATGAATGGACATGTTCAAATCTTTTAAATCCCAGAAAACCAAGTGAACGCGATGAACACTCTGCCTGGACGAGCCACGCCATCTTCAGTAATATGTTTGAAACAAATACTCCTTTGGATTATCGATTGTTATCGATTATTATCGATTGTTATCGATTTTTGCCAATCGATAACAATCGATAAATTTTTTTTTCTGTGAGTTCGATTGTTATCGATTACCGATATCAATCGATAGCAATCGGCGATTGATATCGAGTGTATCGATTGATTTCCGATATCGATTTCTATCGATTGACTACGCCTGGATTTGTTATACAGGGGTGGGCTGGAGGGAAATGTAACAATACCCAAAAAAATTTCCCTGCCCCCCTTGAATTTTAAATATTTTTTCAAGACCCCCCAATCATCTTGAGTTATACAGTGAACTCTCTCAAAGCGCACACCACTATAAGGCGGACACCTCTCAAAGGCAGACATGGCTGGCTGGCTTATCCTGGCCAAATTTAACTTGTTTGTCTCAACTGAATTCTCTGTAAGGTGGACACCTCTCTTAGGCAGACTAGAGCTGGTCCCGAGGGTGTCTGCCTTAGAGAGAGTTCACCGTATTTGAGAACTCCCTCCCCCCCTCTTCCGCACCTTCCCCACAATTTAAAACCCAGAAAAAAACAGTGATTTTAGTGAGCCCAGGGGGGTTTGTGGTGACTTTTTGGGGGTGAAAGATTTTGGTAAGAACCTTTTTTGGGGGAGGGGGTGGGGGATTACAAAAAGAGTAACCCAGGGTTCTCATATCAAGAGTTCCGTTTGTTGTTTCCCTGAACAAAAATGTATCGCTCCCCAATTTCAAAGAATGACTGCAGTCTGACATACATATGCTTGACGAATAAAGAAGGGTGGACCCAAAAACTGTCTGAAACTCTATTTATTTATTTTTTTAAATTCAGAGAAAAAAGGGACTTTTGGGGGTTACATTCTGGGCTGTTGGACTTTTTGGGTGTCTGGTTTTAACCTAATAGGACTTTTGGGGGGTCCAATAATTTGGCCTCATTCGCACCTCCCTGTCACTATTATACCAGGGTAGCCTCTGTGGTTGAAAGCCTACCAGCCTCTCTAACAGATGGGGGGGGGGGGGGGGGGGGTATAATTTCCTTTGTTTTAACTTGATGAATTATTAATGAGTTTGAGAATTTCATTCTCAATGTTGTTTTTTATTTTCAACAACATCATATACAACATTTGCTATAAAATTAAGCAACTGGCATATTTTAATCATGATTCATATTATATAAATAATCAATCATGTTCTTGCATAGAGTGTAACATTAAAAGACTGTTTTTGTTGTTGTCATCTTTACTTGTATATTTATCTCCTCCACTTGCTTCCTCCAATCCCCGGGAGGGAGGGCACTCCCCGAAAATTTGGGTGGGGGTGTGCGGCGCGCTTCTTCAAACCCTTACCCCATTTCAGACCAAAATATGTGATTTTCCCTATTCCCTACATCAATCAATAAAACACAACTTTCCACTGGTAAATGGGGTACTGGTTGCTGCACCGGATTAGCTGTGTAGCCCAGCCTTTAGTGAGGAACAGCCCCCGTTTATTGATAACTTCAGATAAGTGCATACACAACTGTACAAATACATTAGAAACTAGTATGCCTGCTGCCCGCCAGGAAAAACCCCCTTTACTTTAGGAGGAAACCCGATCCCTTCCGAATGCAGAGCCAGGCACATAAGAACCTCGAGGGAGAGAGGTTATGAGGTACACTAATGCACTATTTAGACAGGCTATCTGAAATGATATGTATACAGAATACTTAATAAAATAAAATTAGCACATGTTGGTAGCAGCGCCAGTCTAGAATGACTCCCCCAGTAAAATCCCGCCAACACACGATCTCAATTCTGATGTTGCCATGACAACTGTCGAATCTTCGGCGAACCATGAAAACGTACATTTGCTGCTATTCTGCGAACCGCAGCAAATAGCAAATTTTCCCTACCCTATTTCAGACCTGACCCTTAAGGTTGCCCTATTTCAGACAAGTAGGAGAATATATCCATTATTTGAGACCAAAATGTTCAAAATCTATACCCATTTTCTGGACCAAAACGGCTCAAAAACCATACCCTTTGGCACTGCACATACATATATAGCTTAAATAGGAGAGTACCCCCCACCCCGGGCTCCAATCATTTCACTTACAAACCTGTTTGCAGTCTGCAGTGTTTGTGAAGTACAAAACTGGACAGGACTTACCAGTACCTACCACCTGCAAGATTGTGTAGCATTCTGTCACATAATAGGCTGAAGAGCATGTTGACTGTTGCTTATGTCATACAAATAATTCAGTTCTGATACTGTTCAATTTCCATTTATTTATGTCTTCGTTGAAAAAACTGTTGCAGTGTATGTGAGACCAATGTTAGTGGCAGATCTGGGGAGCTATCCCCCCTCCATTCTTGAAAAATGTTTTGTTCAAATTTTTTGAGCAAGAACAGACCCACCTTCACTCCCTGACTTTGTAGCAAGGAAATGCCCATCTTAACTTCACCCACCCCACTGAATGTGAGTAAATAAATCAACTTGATTTATACACGGTTTGTGTTAAAGCTAGAAGCTTGTGGGCCGTGAATCACTGTATCTCCAGTTGACACATACATGCCAAACCCCAAGGCAAATTACAGTGTAACCCCGTTAATCCAACCACCGACAGGCCACCAAAATCTGGTCGTATTATCGGAATAAAAAAATTACTGACATAATTTTAGTTCGGGACAAAAGAAAGTGGTCGTATTAGTGAGGTGGTTGCATTATCGAGGTGGTCGTAAGGTAGCGGGTAGGGTTCCACTATACTGTAACAAAGAACTTACACTCATGCCACATAAGTCAGTGAACATCAAGCTCTTAACCAGACCATAACAGTACATTTTGTGCATGGTATTGCACAAAGAGAAGATTAATTAAATTTGCATACAACCCAAGAAGTCAGATAAAATTGATGTTGACCAAGTTCTTGTTCAAAGTAACAGTAATCAAGGCTGCTATAGACAATATTATTATAATGTTGTCTATAGCAGCCTTGATTACTGTTACTTTGAACAAGAACTTGGTCAACATCAATTTTATCTGACTTCTTGGGTTGTTGGCAAATTTAATTAATATTCTCTTTAATTTAATCACTTTTATAGCACTATTTACATATACTGATCAACAGCGCTTTACAATAATCGGAATAATTAATCTTAATATTAAAAACAAGTTAGAAATAAAATTGTCAGGGGAGTTGCAGTCAACTTTTCTTTCAGTTAAAATGCAGTTCAAATATCAACTTCTCATCACCCCTGTTACCCTTGGGTAAAACTTTTTTACTGGCTTTAACTGTAAAATTTAAGAAAGGAAAATTTATAAATCTTGCGAGTAAGGCATGTACTTGAAATCAATGTGGCAATAAAAACCACGTATAACTAATAAGCTTACAACACAAATTTTTTTTAAATGCGATAACAGCACCAATAACAATTTATTTAGCAACAACAGCTTTTATTCCGATTTCTATTAACATCCGAGTGTTGAGCTTACCACTGATTAATGATGAAATCAACCTCATTCAAACAACGGTCTAATCGAGTGTCTATAAAACGACGATCGATCAGGTTTTCAACAAACATCAACCGACGGATTTACGTCGTCAAAAAACAAAAACAGCAGCATGTTTATAATTTTGGCACTCATACCTCGATCAGAATTGACACACGAGACGTTCCAAACCCGTTGATAAAACACATGAGCAATCTTTCTTCTGTAAGGCAACGGCATGTAGGGCTGATTTTTGTTCTTCAAACCGAAATCATCCAAAGTTCAACTTGCTTTCGCTGGCCAGTCGATTTTACTTCTTCGTTCGACTTCTTTCCAGAAGAAGTCGTCCCCAGCCTTTCCCTGTCCTATTACTGAGCACGCGCAGTTGAACATTTATAAGCGTTGAATACAGTGGGCATGCGCTACCGGATGTCGTGAATTTCACGACATCCGGTTGTCAGCGTTACCAGAGCCTACGTTTCGCCAACCACGTGACCAAAAGAAACGGAGGATCTGGGAACGAGAATGTTACGCTTCAAACTCATGGAAAAGTCAAGGCCGCGGAAACCGGAAGTGGCGCGCAATTTTTGCGTTTGACCGCTGTGTGCCGTACAGGGGGGGCAGAAGACTTCTGAAATTTTCGTATCTGAATCATCCAACAAAATATGACGTCACATCCGGTAAAAAATCCCCGCAATGCTCGTTCGGCGAACTACAGAAATCCAGTTTCGAGTAGGCATGATTTCTTCGTTTTTTTGAACCTATGGTTTGGTTTCATTTTATACTGTGGATATAAAGAAGTTGCAGAGATATTGCTTCGACTTTTCAGCAAAAATTTCGGCAAGAGAGAAAGGTTTAGTATTGTTTTGAAGGCAAATAACACAACGCGAAGTGCCGTGTCATGGCGGATATTTCACGCTCTCAAAACAAGTTCGTTCCATATTTTAGCTATAGCAGTTCCTGATTCAATAGTTACATCGATTTCTATAGCCTACGAGATTTACAACATCATGGATGAAACATTGCTGGTCGTAGTTTGCACTGTTCACTTCGGGAAGGTAATTATCTCTTGCCGTAAAGTGTTAGAAGTCGCTGTTGTTGCTCTTGGTCCTTATGTGTTCAATTGAAGACACAAGCGAAATCTTTATACTACTGAAGGTTGGTTTTTTTTTTACACCTCCTTGTTGATTATTGTTGTTTCCAGTAATACACAATACATGTATATTTTATTATTCTAGTTTTGGGGTAATCAGTTGGTTTTGTTCCCTGAATTAATTTTAATTATTGAATGAAATTTAATAATAATAAATTTATCACAATTCGAGTCAATTTCTAGTTTCTTGTTCGTTTCTTCTCTACAAAACTTTTTTTGAATCATCACATCCCTTAAATATTATGTAATTAATTTATGGCAAAACGGTCAGTATAAAATGCAGACTGCAGATTGTATAAAAATATGCAGATTATATATAATTTTAATTAATAGGTATATAAAATTCCTGGCCAGGGTATATTTTATAAGGGTTTTGGCATGGGTTTCAAATTAAAAGTGTGTGGCACATTTATTATGGTGAATGATCGCAGTCTTTGGCATTTACCAGCGCGTAACCAAATTATAGGCAGTGGTGGATCCAGACATGTTTATAATTAAGGTGGGGGCCCGAAACATTTTGCCCACAAATGGGGGGAAGGGGGAGGGGCCTCCCCTAGTTTGAGTAAGCTGACGACCGACTTGCATTGGCTTCTTGGCATATATTTGTGAAAGTCTTAGGCCATGTTCACATTGTGCGGTTCCAGAAAATATCCAAACTCACCCCAAGGAAGGTCATTGGAAATTCCGAGAGGGAGGGGGGTCTCAAAAGCCAAAATTTTTAAAGGAAAGTATGAAGCTTAACTGGAAATTCCTGGGGGGAGGGGGCAACCTCATTCCCAGGGGGAAGATGAGAGACCCTGGGAACGAGGTTGGGGAGGGGGGTTCAAACCAAAAAACCTTCCGTGGGGGAGGTATGGATATATTCTGGAAACACACAGGCTTCAATTATATGATCAAATTATAATCAAATTATATTTGGAAAGGGTTCACATTATAAATTAATATTACATCAGATGCAGTCCCTGATTGTGAATTGGATTATAAATTACTTCAAACAACCTCAAGGGGGTTGTTTGAAGTAATTACAGTGCATGATTGAACAAAATGGGGTGGCACAAAGAGACCAAACTTCTCATCACTTTATGTATAGTGATTAGAGGCGAAATTTTCTTCTTCTGGCTAGCCAAAGTTTCTTCTTCTTCAGATTGTGAGGTTACCCTGCCTATTTCTATTATGTAATATTGTTTTTATATTTCCACAGATGTGAACTGAAACATAATTGAACAACATTGAATAGAGAATTATAGCATTGATTATACTTCAGTTGAATATAATTAAGGTTTAGTGTGAACAGACTTAGCAATATCTGTACATTGAATAAATATTGGAATGCATCCTGTAAAATGCTAGCCTGTGAGAGCAGCCGGTTTTATCGGGATCTTGTTTTGAAACTCGAGCCGAAAATTACGTCTGCGTTCGGTGCGTTTGCAGGCTAGTAAAATGGTCATTTAGTAATGGAACAAATCTGTTCTTTTTTTAATAAAAAATAAAATAATGGAGCCTTCATACTTCTCGTAATTTTATTAATAGCCAGTTGCATGTACCAAAGTGAACATTTCACGAACCTCGCCTAGAAAATAAAACTTTGTGGAAAAATGTTATTGCTATAGGTCTTCCTCTATGTCCATGACTGTTGATTTTGTTGATGTTTTATGTACATGACTATACTAGCAGTATGCTGAATTAATACTGCTTGTAAATACCAGAATGTCAATAGCCCACTTTTGATATATTACAAATTATTTTATTCAGCTTGATAGTGAGGATTAGAGGACACAAACAAAATAAATAAATTAAACAGCTTGTTTAATTATCCTTTATTTATTGTTTGTGTCCTCTCATGCCTTGCTAGCAAGTGGAAGTTTAATATATCGAAAGTAGGCTTATATTCAAAGAGTGTGAATAATATGAGGCTGGTGTGAACTCATGCTCAGCTCATTCTGTTCGGTTTGACTAACTCAACACTAACCTGAGTATCCGAGGCCTTCCTTATTAGCTAAAGGGGACAAGGGTGGGGAGACGAGGGAGAGGAGAGGTTTTTGAACTTCAGAATTTGTGTTATTCAGAAAGGCACAGTATAACATCCATTCTTTGATCTTTGTACATGTTAGTTTGATCATTGAGTACCAGAAATATAACTACTATTTTTGCATTTGTTTTCTGTATTCTAGACACATCAAATAATAATTATTACAGTTTATTGAATTGGCCTTCATCTACTGATGTACAGTCTGCAGATAATTAGGCGGTGAAGTGAAATTGACAAAAAAACCTACCTGTACTTTCAACATCACTCTCACATCACGAGTACAATTAAATGAAACAAAAGAATACTATAATATAGTGACCTACATGTATATAGTCTATAATATTATCAAGCAACAAAACATAACCATTATAGCCATGTAAGTGCAAGAACCCTTTCACTCTCACAGTCAAATCTTGAGTCAATAAATGTGGTTCTAATTTTATGTCTGTGGGTGAAACCCCAGTGTGAGACCATTCAAACAGATGTGATTGAACAGAAAATTTTGCAAAATGAATTTTAAGATTTTTTTACTTAGTTTTCAGCTAAGCACTCTTGGGAGTGAAAGGGTTAATACTGTCCGTGTTCATTTTTACTTGACTGTCTAGTGTGTGAGAGACAAACTAGACTACAGTAGGGGACACTGATACTTTAAGGGAACAGTGTCAACCATTAATTTTGTCCTGGCAAAACGCTCATAATAATCTTTGTATTTATGACCTATATTAAATTAATAAATTAAAAAGGCACCTCTATTAAGGGGATGGGAACAGTTTTTGAGTACCGAATGCCATTTCAACCTGCTACAAATATGATTGATAAGATTTTGTTGTACAACTGATGACAACTTTCAAAGCTTATTCTAAATGAACAGTCCATTAGATAGCTGTTGCAAGTTAAAATCATGCATTTTATTGCTGCATTCCAAGTCAAGAAAACATGCATTTTGAATTGGCTACGTGTAGACCTTTTTGATGATTTATTAACATATATATTATATAATTTATATGACTAATATCAACTTTATTGTCCTATGTTTTTGGCACAACCATGCCACCAGGCTTCTTGGGGATTCGGTGGGGGCAATTAGACCAATTTATATGTATACTAGCTGATATGATCATTATAAATGTTCTCGTAAGCTGTACAAATAATTTATTATTCTGTCCAGACAAGATGGAAAATAACCCTTCCATATAAAGATTATGACTTCTCTGGAATCAATTTTTCTTTTTTTCAAATCCTATCATTTTTTCTTGAGATGTCATCTGCTAATCAGTTAGCGAAACAGGAAACTCTGAAATAAAAAGAAAATAATTCAACTTTTACCTTTAGTTTGCCCTATCCTTACAAATCCCTCAAATTGCTCACCCTTCTTGCTCTAAAATTTCCCCCTCCCCCTAATCTCCCTCCCACTCTTTATAAGAAATTATACAGTCGAAGCTCTCTGAGCGGACACTCTCGTAAGCAGACAGCTCTACTTATGGCCGCCATGACAAAACCCTGTTTGAACTATAGCTCATACAAGCTCTGTATTTACACATATTGTAGTCCTGTAAGCGGCCAGCTCCAGCTAGTTGCGGACACTTTTTCTGCTTCCCGAGGGTGTAAAGGCTTACAGGAGCTTTGGCTGTACTGTATATATTATTTAAGTTATTTTTTGTTTCTTTGCTGATATGTAGCCTCCTACGCAGACTTTCTTTGGGCTCGTCACACAATCTTTCCTCCCCCAAAAGATTGCGTGACGAGCCCAAAGAAAGTATGCGTAGGAGGCTAGCTGATATGCAGACTACTCTTCTTTCACTAATCTAAATTAAAAAAAAACATATCAATTTTTCTTTTTTCAAAAATAAGGTATACATAATCATATGCATTTTAACCAAAATGCACTAATTTTTAATTATCTGCATATTTTTATGCCTAGCCTGCATTTTATACGACTGTTTTGCCATAAATTAGTTACATAATATTTACCCTAAGGGATGTGATGATTAAAAAAAATGTTAAACTTAAGGATCTCCTTTGTGTAGAACAAACGAACAAGAAACTAGAAATGATTCGAATAATTATTATAAAAATAATAGAATTGTGATTATTATTAAATTTCATGCAATAATTAAGATTAATTCACGGAACAAAACCAACTGCGATTACCCCAAAACTAGAATAATAAAATATACATGTATTGTGTATTACTGGAAACAACAATAATCAACAAGGAGATGTAAAAAAAATACCAACCTTCAGTAGAATATAAAGATTTCGCTTGTGTCTTCAACTGAACACATAAGGACCAAGAGCAACAACGGCGACTTCTAACACTTTACGGCGAGAGATAATTACCTTCCCGAAGTGAACAGTGCAAACTACGACCAGCAGTGTTTCATCCATGATGTTGTAAATCTCGTAGGCTATAGAAATCGATGTAACTATTGAATCAGGAACTGCTATAGCTAAAATATGGAACGAACTTGTTTTGAGAGCGTGAAATATCCGCCATGACACGGCACTTCGCGTTGTGTTATTTGCCTTCAAAACAATACTAAACCTTTCTCTCTTGCCGAAATTTTTGCTGAAAAGTCGAAGCAATATCTCTGCAACTTCTTTATATCCACAGTATAAAATGCAACCAAAACAAAGGTTAAAAAAAACGAAGAAATCATGCCTACTCGAAACTGGATTTCTGTAGTTCGGCGAACGAGCATTGCGGGGATTTTTTACCGGATATGACGTCATATTTTGTTGGATGATTCATATACAAAAAATGTGCCAGGCGTCGCGGAGTGTTCTGCCCCGCCCCTGGCACCGTACCAAAATCGATAACGGTGTGCTGACATATAAGCGATGACGTAATGACGTCATCGCTTAAAAATATGCGAGTGCTAGTTTATATGCGACTCGCCGATCTGATGTTTACACTCTCGTTCTTTCATGGAAACGTAACGTAACGTAACTTTCCCTAGCCTGAGTAATTATTTTTCTTCTTCAAAGATGAGAAAATAGAAGAATTGTTATCTTTAGTATTAAACATTAAACATGGAAAGGCATACTTCGTTCAGTGTTATTTCTTTTGATGATGTGATAGTATTTTTATTTAAGAAAATATATTTTTAGTGGGAATGGGGGTAGAAAGAGAGAGAAAGAGGGGTGGAGGGGAGAATGTTAGAAGAACAATACAGATATAATAGTAGTTGATACAAACAATAAGCGAACAATAATTGTTTGTATATCAACTACTATTATATATCTGTCAATTATTGACCCCATATACCTCTGTTATTATTTTATGGTTTTCCATGATCATCCCATATAATATTTAATTCTACATTTTACATGTATAAAATATATAAAACTAACTGTCTGATATAATTTCTTGAGTACCCCCTTTTGAATGGCTGTTTCTTGTATGACCTTTACCAAGTGACTGTCTCCTATACGATTGCCTAATATATGTAGTTTAGTCAAGATATGATTGCCAGCTTTTGTTCTTCCAAGCCAAGACATTAAACATGGTAGAGACAATACCATTAAAAAAAATTATGTTATGTTATTTAAGGTAGTACAACTGGCTAAAATGCTCCGAAAAAGGACCCTTTTTGAGAACTGTTTCAAATCCATTTCAAATTCCATAGAAGAAGTTGTTAAGTCATTTTTATCAGAGAAACAGATTCTGAAATCGACATTTTCATTTTCGTAACGGGAATGT
The DNA here is from genome assembly GCA_029204205.1 of Desmophyllum pertusum. Lineage (NCBI taxonomy): Eukaryota > Metazoa > Cnidaria > Anthozoa > Scleractinia > Caryophylliidae > Desmophyllum > Desmophyllum pertusum. The sequence goes on from MU825917.1 coordinate 165,377, forward strand.
GTGAAATTGATTACCTCGCAAGCGGTGTAAAAATCAGTTTTTTCTAATTTTTAGGTTTATGTTTTAATTAGTAGTCATAATTTTTGTTTTATAAACAGTTATGAAGAAAATACACGAAATATGAGTTAGCCGCAGTGAAACAGCAAATTCTGTGTTAATTATTAACAGGCATTAAAATCAAGGACATGACTCCCTTAATTTTATTCAAATTGAATGTTTTTTTGCGGCTAAATGCAGGAAGATTACTTAACATGTGGACAAAAACTGTGCCAAATTTCGTCAGCATTGAGTTTTTCCTAGTGGCAATTTGTTAAATTTTATCACATGTAAGTAAAAAAGACGCCGAATTCGACGAATTCAGCCAGTTTTTCATCGCGATTTCTCTGCAAATTGATCCGCCATCTTGAGCGTTGTACTTACCAGCATGATCAACATGAGCACACACGAAAAATAATCTGGAATGTTGTGCGAGACTCCCGTGAACAAAATACCAGAGCGCATGTCCTTAGCTTCCACCGTTCGATACTTTCGTCTGCAAATCCAAGATGGCGTCTTAAAATGGCGCCCCAGACAACGAAATTCAATCTCCGCTTTCTCCAAAACCCGCAAACGGTGGACTCTTATCTTTTGGAATTGATCATAATAATGTTTTTATCTACCAGCTGGCTGAAAACGAAGGCAACTTTATATTTTACGACTCACCCAATTGTACTACCTTAATGATGGGAAGACATTTGTATTGATGTTTAGATAATTTAATTTTGTAAAATATTTTTTTAATGGAGGGGGATGGAGAGAGGAAGGAAGGGGTAATCTAGAAAAGGGAGGGATGAGGAGAGTTGAGCGCGAGCACGAAGCGTGAGGAGAGAGCGGGAAGTGCACTCAAACTACTCACCTCATCCCTCCCCTAGAAAGAATCAAGTGACAACTGATGATCTCATACATGTACAATGCCCCATAAACTTAACATATGGTAATACATGCAGGATATCATTAGTACTCAATAATATGTTACAAGAAACATCTGACTGTATATTAAAGAGTAGAATGTAATCTGAGAAAATGAAAAAATATACAGCTGTCTCATGATTATTCTATTTACTTACTTACTTAAGCCTGTTTACTCTGCGGTGGAGCATAGGCTGCCGACAATCACGATTGTTTAATGTCCCTTCAGATTGATTGCCTCGTGTAACTGTCTCCTGGTGATTCTGGACAGCCTTTCGTGAATGATTGTCTCTTGTGTGATTGTCACATGTTTAGCGCCAATATGACTGACAGCTTTTTTCTACTTTTATGATTAGATAGTTTCACTGGAAAAGACCAACACTAAAGTATTGTTATCAGCTCTAGCATTGATACATGGGGATTTTTTATTTTTGTTTAGGTTGACTTAAATCAGAAAACTACGGCAGTCCCATGATCTTTCTTCTCACTATAATTTGAACTCCGGAATATATTTCTTGCGACTGTCTCCCGCTGAATCCTAAAAGATCCTTCTGACTAATTAATAAATGTATCTTGTTTAGCTAAGATATGACTTAGATAAACAGGGTTTGTTTCAATGAGGTACATGTATGTAGCACTGGGGTTTACGTAATCTATAATAATAGGCTTATTATGATGACTATATAATTATTTTATTTTAATTTATTTTGGCTTCCAAAAATTAAAATCTATTTATTATTTTTAAGAGACTTATTTTGATTGAAATGTAAATTTAAAAAAAATATTGTTTTTTATTATATAGACACGAGTGTTTTACTGGAAAATAGACCACTCGTAAAATTCATACGAAACTACATCCGAGACCCGAGTGGCGTATTTTCGATATCCTCACTAGTGAGGATATCGATGACGTAATTTCCCGCTTTTGCATGGCTTTTTGTGCAAAGCTGCCAAACGCCGGTTGAAAAATGAGGGATTATAAGGACAATATATTTTGCTATTTTTTTTCCTTTCACAAAACACATATTGCCTGTTTTCTCTAACTGATATGAAGACGAGATGTACAGGTTTTCAGTATTACAGATTTACAGTCTAAGAAAAATAATATGTTTTGAAAAAGAATGAAAATAATTTGATTACAGAGGAAGTCCTACATGTAATAGTTAGACTTATTTTCACTCTAAGGGGGTGATTACATGGCGAATTTCAGCCCGGGCTGAAATTCCAGCCCGGTTAGGGGGCTGAGATTTCAGCCCGGCTTCCGAAACAAATCCTCTTGAAATGAAGTTTTACATGGACAAGGTTTCAGCCCGGTTTGAGAAACCGGGCTGGAATTTTCAGCCCGGCCAAACGGGCTAAAAAAAACCATGTAATCGGAATGGAATTTTCAGCCCGGGCTGAAAAAGTGATCTTGGCCATGCGCAGTGATTGTGTTTTGGCTAAATTGTAGAATGTAGACTGTTCGCAGCCTCTCTATTTTCTCGACGCTTAGCTAACAGAAAATAGAATGCCCAGCAACATATTTGCATGTCATTGAATAAGAATGGTCCTTTTGTTTTTATATACACATGCAGCTGGTATGTAAATAATAAGTTGCCGGGTATTGTAAAATCGCTCCTGTGTTTTTAAACAAAATGGAAAAAGGTTCCAGTGGAACAAGGGAGATAAAATCGAAAATCTTATTCGATGTGTCGCGAATTTCAAATAGAAAATGGAATACAACAACAGCTTCGTACTTCAAACGTTCAGCCGATATGTAAATAAGTTGCCGGTTATTCAAATCGCCCCTCATTCTCTGATGACTCTTCCCGCGCATCTTCCCGCGCAATTTCAAATTTGGTGCCCGGGCTGAAAATTCGTCATGTAATCGCAACAAAATTGCAGCCCCCTAACCGGGCTGAAATTTCAGCCCAGGCTGAAATTTGCCATGTAATCACCCCCTAACTTGATACATGTTGATAGCTATTAAAAATTAGTTTAATTTTTTTGGCCAAAACTTTAACAAGGTGGCATGGCCACACCAAAACACTAAGGCCTGGTTTAAACGTCACATTTTACATGTGCCAAATCTAATACCTATTTCAATGGTTATCGAAATATAATATGGAGTTAACAATTTATTTTTTATATTAATCACACGATATATTGGAGACATAATTCACACGATAAATTAGAGACATAATTCATAATATAGTGTACATGTAAGAGACTTGATTTCAATAAGAAATAACAATTTTTATTTGCATGTATTTTTGATGGCTTTGATTACTGTATTAAATTGCCCTGAATTCTTTATTGACATGTATCTACGGTGACTTTAATTATAGCCTTAATTCTTTGGATAGCAGGACCATTTGTGCTGCGAGTTTTTTTGTTTTACTAATAATTAATCTTGTAGTACAAACGTAAGCTACAGTAAGCAATTTTTTTTTTCATTCCATTCAATGGTTCTCTGAAGCGCTGGATTCCTTCTGTTGTCGCGGGCCTGACTGGCCCGTGCCTGAAATAATTACTCAGGCTAGGGAAAGTTTCGGTTACAGGAGTGTCCATGTTTCCATGAAAGAACGAGAGTGTAAACATCAGATCGGCGAGTCGCATATTAAAACTAGCACTCGCATATTTTTAAAGCAAGCTAGTATTACGATACCTGCGATCGATCCAAAGTGTGGATTTTCCGACGGTTTCCTTGCGGACATGACAATCGATTTTCCTACTTTTTCGGCCTTTTTATTTTTTTATTTTTTATTTTTTATTTTTTATTTTTTTATTTTTTATTTTATTTTATTTTATTTTTTTTATTTTTTAAGTAAAGACTTTATTGAGTATTATGATTACTTATGCTACTTTATACAATTGGATGCTCTACTTACAATTCCTTACATTACATACAATACGATACTTACATTACTTACAATACGATACTTACACTACTTACAATACATACTACAATACTATTACAATGCGGCAATTTACAAAACTCTTACATGATTCCCTTCGCTATTACACACAATAATTTTTACTACTATTATACTCAAGATCAGCGGCTTTACAATGACTGTGATTTCTTTACTTGTACGGCATAGCTTTTTTAATACAAAACAGATAAATGGTAATAAGGAGGAGTCAGTTTCTCGGAAGGTTTAGAGTAATTAGATTATGATTAGAGTGTTTTGGAAAAAATTTGTTAGTTTAAGTTTCCGACGCAGTATTTCGGGAGGAATTTATCGACAAACTCTGGAAGAAGAATAGCCTTATTATGTAGTTTACATGTATAGATGTAATATCGCATAACTAAAGATATGAAATTAAAACTATTCTTTATATTATTGTCGAGAGAGCTGTCATGAATGCCGAATAATTGTTCTTCTATTGTCGGATTGATTTGGGATGCATATGTTTTGTTGAACCAATTAATTACGTTTTGCACAAAAGACTTGACAAATGTGCAATCTATAAATGTATGATTGATAGAATCATGTTCCCCGCAGTACAGACATTCATCGTCTGCCTTAAAACCATATCTGAACAGTTCTTTCTTTGTTACTATGATTCTATGTATGAATCTAAATTGAAAGTCTTTTAACTTATTTTCTTTGCAGATGTTTTTCAGAAATTTAAAGATAAGTGTCCAGGATTGTTCGTTTAATGAAAGCGTTTGACTCCATTTCCCAGGACCGGTTTGACTTATACAGTGGGTTTTATTATTCAGTAATTGATAGAATTCTCTTGATTGAGCTTTTTCCAGGTTTATTTGCGTTGTCTCATTTAATTGAAATATAGAGTCGTTTTCGACATAGGTTCTTAAAAATTCCATATTTTTCGCTTTTGTTAGTAGGTGCTTCGGTATAGCGCTAATGATTTGGTAGAACTGAAGGTAATTCGTTTTACATGGATATTTATGGACGAACTCACTGAATGAAAGAAGTTGACCGTTGGGTTTCAAAAGGTCTTTAATATAAATGATGCTTTTATTGAACCACTCCCAGATGAACACGGGCTTATTATCCACAAGAATTTCTTTGTTATTGAATAGGATTAAATCGTCTTTGTTATAGCCATAGAGGGTTTTAAGTTCAGTGAAGATCCGAAGTATATTTTTATAAAAAGTTGGAAGTTGCTTTAGATGTCCTATGTCATAATTGCATCTTAAGAGGAAATTTAGGCCTCCCATTTTCCTAAAGAAATAGTTTGGCACAGTTTTCCAATTCTGGTTACCTGGAATTATGAGTCGCGGAATCCAGGCAAGTTTTAGAGCTTTTAACATTAAACCTACATCCGTCATTCGTAGTCCACCGCTGTAAAAATCCTGATAGAGGCCCGCCCTTTTAATTTTGTCACGCTTACCATTCCAAAGAAAATTGAAAAGTTTCTTTTTCGCTATATCAGATATTTCCTCAGGGACATTGAGGTTTGAAGCCGAATAGACAAGTTGTGACAGTCCCAAGGTTTTCAGTATCAACACTTTTCCAAACAAAGTGAGATCTCTTGATTTCCACAGATCAAGATTAGTTTGCAACTTTTTTATTTTTAAATTGAAGTTTAGATTATTGTTTCCGTTCTCATCGTACGAGAAATAGATTCCTAAAATTTTTACCGGACTGTGTAACCATTTTATTTTCAAGGGGTTATTTTTATTATTTGCCCAAGATCCAAGCCAGATCGCCTTTGTTTTTTTAACGTTTAGCTTCAGACCAGCTATATTTCCGAATTCACCAACTATTCTCAGAGCGTTTTCTACCGAGTTCAGGTTAGCGCAAAAAAGATTTGTGTCGTCCGCAAACTGACTTAGTTTAATTTCATTCCCTAACAGTTTGATTCCTTTTATACTTGAGTCTTGTCGGATTTTTTGGGACAAAATTTCAGTTGAAAGAATGAACAAATAGGGTGAGAGAGGGCACCCTTGTCTTACTCCTTTTGCTGGCCTGAACCAATTCGTTGCAAATCCATTGTTGATCACTGCACTCTCGATGTTTTCATAGAATGTGCTGACCCATCGTTTCATGCTTGAACCGAAGTTGAATTTATCTAACGTTTTCATTATAAACGGCCATTCTAACGAATCGAAAGCCTTCTGGAAGTCTAGCGATACTAAAATTCCTGGTATCTTTTGCGACTTGGTATAATCCATTATATCGCTAATTAATCTAATATTTTCACCTATATATCTACCTTTTATAAAGCCTGTTTGATCCGAGTGTACCAGTTTTGGAAGAATTGGTTCTAATCTTTTTGCGATTGCTTTAGCTGCTATTTTACAGTCAACATTGAGCAGAGTTATCGGCCTCCAATTTGATAATTCCAGTAGCGAGTCACTTTCTTTAGGGATCAAAGTAATAGGGGTGGCGAATGGTAAATCCGAGACTTGCCGAGACGCCGAGACCCTGTTTTTAAAATCCGAGCCCGAGACTTAGCGCTCCAAAAATCCGAGCCCGAGACGCAGTGATCTAAAACTCCGAGAAAATAGAGTATATAAGATGCTGCATTTGCGAGATTCAAAATTCGAGACTCCGAGACCGTCCTATTTCTGGCGAGCCCGAGATTCCGAGACGCTTTTTTTAAGCGCCGAGATTCCGAGACTCGGCTTAAATTTGCCGAGATTCGTTATTTTTGATGGACCATTCGCCACCCCTAGTAATTACTCCCCTCCGTTGTGAAATGGAGAGTTCGTTTGCTGCATGGGCCTCGTTAAAACACGCAACAAGGTCATGACCAAGCATATCAAAGAAAAATTTGTAAAACTCAGCCGTGAAGCCATCCTCGCCTGGAGCCTTATCACTTTTGAAGGTTTCCAATACTTTCTCGCATTCTTCATAAGATAAAAGACCTTCCAGATTATCGCGATCTTCATCAGATAGTGTGGGAAGTTGCAAATCGTTTACAAGTTCGTCATAATCTGTTTGTGAAAAGGTGTTGTCCGAAGTGTACAGATCCTCATAATACGATTCAATTGACTCCAAGATCAGTTTCTCGTTATTTGTTGTAGTTTCATCTTGTAAGCGGAGCTCAGAGATAGTCTTTTTATTATAGTTTCTTTTTTCTAGGTTGAAGAAATACTTAGTAGACCGTTCTCCCTTTTCAATCCAGCGGCATTTCGACCGAAATATCGCCGCTTTCCCTTTGTGCTCATAAATTGACCGGAGTTCAAATTTAAGTTTATCGTATTCTTCTAGAATTTCGTCGATATTTGGTGCGTCAAAGTTATCACAAATAATGTTATCCAATTCGTCTAGCTGCCTTTTAATTTCAACTTCACGAGTGTTTGACGTTTTTGCTTTGTTTTTAGCGTAAACAATGGTTGCAGCTCTAATTTCCATTTTCAGCATCTCCCAAAAAAGGCGCCTATTTTCCAAGTGAGAATAATAGTCACGAGTTCTTGAGTATGTTTCCTTAATTTCTGCAACATAGCGTTCATCATTTAACAACGTGTTGTTGAATTTCCAAAGTCCAGGTCCACGGGGAGTTTCGCATTTAATTGACAAAGAAATGTAAATTGCATTGTGGTCGGGTGCTATAGCTGGAAATATTTCTGTAGATTTCACATATTTCGTCAAACTTTTGGCAACTAAGAAAAAGTCAATTCTAGATTTAACCTTGAAAAATTTTGACTCATATGAATACTTGCGGAGTTTGGGGTGTCGTTGTCTTTGAATGTCTACAAGGTTGAAAACATCCATGGTAATTAATACGAGATCTCTGTAGTTTGTAGGCTTCCAAGTTGAGCCTCCTATTTTGTCCTTTTTTGACAGGGTGCAGTTCCAATCACCACCGACAATTAGTTCGCTAAGCTCTGATTTGTCTATAAGACAATTATTTAGTTCCTGAATAAATTCTAGTTGTTCTGCCAGACTATTTGGAGCGTAAATATTACAGAGTGATAATTTTACGGAATTATGGACAATAGTTATTAGCACTATTCTTCCAGAGTTATCGCGAAATATATTTTCAACTTTGATTTGCATAGTGGTATCAATAAGAATACAAACACCTTTACTATGTTTAGTGCCGTGGGAATAAAAAATGTCACCTCCCCATTCGTTTTTCCAGATAATTTCATCATTGAGGTCAGAATACGTTTCCTGAAGAAAATAAAATTTACCTTTTTGATCTTTCAGATACGAGAAAATACTCCTCCTTTTTACTTGGTCTCTTATTCCTCGGACATTTAGTGATAAAATATCATACTTTTGCTTAGTGCACATAGCGAAAAAAAAAAGAAGAATATATTAGATTAACACAAAAGGTATACAAACAATATTTAAACAAACACAAACGTATACAAACAAACTTACAAACTAATTAGTAGTTATGAAGCTTCCTACTTCGATAGCCCTCGTTGTCCCTCCCCTAATAGCTAAATTACATGCAATGGACATAATGAAAAACTTTATAGAGTATCGAGGTCCTCTAAGTCATTGATGCGAACTGGTCGCCCTTCAGGCGATGTTTTGATGTAGATTTTACCGTCCATCGACCACGTACTACATAGATTGCCATCACGGCGCATTCCATTTGCTTTTGACATGATCTTTCGTCGGTACGATGTTAGATTCTCGTTTATAAAAATTCGTTCAGCTTGCACAAGTGTCGAGGCCGATAGATTTGGGAATAAATCGGATACACTGATATTCTTTAATTTGGTTCGTTCACGTTCGTTCGTTGGCCATTTTCACATTTTCGCGTAGAATATTGGACACAGTGATTTGTATGTCCACGAGTATCTCCCTTATTTCTATTAGACTTGGTTCAATGACGGTTTCTTCTTCTTCTTCATCTTCTTCGGTGTTAACATCTTCCTCGGCGGTCGCCATATTTGCTCGTTTTGGCGTTTGTTGGTTACCGGTATCTTCCGTGGAACCTCTGGCCCCTCTCTTGTGTTTACCCATATAGTCCTCGTATACTTGTCATTACTTTCCATGCATGGTTGTTGAATTTATCCTCGAAATTTGATTATTGCGGGAAGGCGAAACGCACCGTTCAAAAGTCGTGCCAACGCACGTCGAGTCCACGCATGCTCTCGGCCTTGAGACAAGCTGTAACTGAAACTTTCCTTCCCGAGCAAAATCATCTTGATGAACGAACAAGACAAATATGGCGATCGGACTACAGCTTTCTTAGGCTTCGTGTTAGAACACACGAAACGGACCGCAGACCTATCTGCTCGCCGATTGGGCAGAATAATACAAAGGTTTTTCTGCCCAATCAGGAAGCGGCATTTAATTAGCCGTTGGAACTAGTGCGGTAAGAAATCGACCCCAGGGGCTATTTTCGTTCGCTCCTACTTTTCTTTGCCGATTTTTTTCGCTCGTCCCCACTATCTGCCCCTGGGTCTCCGAGGATGCAAAAGCAGCGGCGCGAATATTGTATTACAAGAATGGAAAATTCGCTTTGCGAACACAAATTCTAAGTAGAAAATCAGAATATAAGTAGACAGGTTCATGATCGTAAAGCTAAACGAGGTTGTAAACCAGACACCTTGGTCTCAAACCAAGTTTGAAAACAACAATAAGCTTGGCGAGCTCGTTCACTGACCCTGCGAACTCCGGTAAATTAAAACACAACGGCATTTATTTACAAATTCATTTGGAGCGAAAGCAGGAGCGAAATAGTCCAAATTTTAGGATAAAAGAGTAGCTTACTATTTTCTCTAACTGATTCTGTCGTTAGTTTGACCGTAATATATAGTTTTCTTGTGTCAAAAAATCTACAACAACAACCGCTCGAAGCCGCCCGCCGGCGGTTCCTTGAAAATCAACAACCTTGTACGGCACGAATGTCAAACGGACTGTACGAAGGAATTTTTTTCCATCGGCAGTTTTTGCAGTGAATACAATTTAACGATCACTTAAACTCATTACCTTAAAGCTGTTCACATACCGAAATGATCGGCTTTCTTCCATGGACTAAATATTTCCGTTGTAAAACGTCCGACGTAGTTGTGTAGTTCTGAGAATTTAACACGCAAGCGGTTTCCAAGAAAAGATTATCGCAGTGATCTTCGCAAACGGCCTGGCAAAGCCTGTAGAAGCTTGAATAACCGCAAGTAAAGCTTATGTACAAACTTTTTTGGTGCTTGCTTTGCGAGTTGTTTGAAGACCTGCATCTGCGAGTTTGGACTCAGAGTCAACGCTCTCACCCTCGCATGGTAGATTTGTCACAGCAACAACTCTAACACTCTACCACCCCTCCCTCCGAATATATTTTTTTACCACCCAGAATTTGGGTGGTCACGTGACCAGCCGCAACCAGGGTCTCTCTACTCAACGACAAGGGAGGAAAAGGAGAGAGAGCCTGGAATCGAGGTTGGGGTTTCGCATAAAATGAAAACTGCAAATTGCCACCGAATGGCAAAAATCAGATTTAACATGTGAAATAAAATTGTAGTATACGTAAAGACTGTAACTGGGAACAGTTTTGCTCGAAAAATGCTTTTCATGATATTTGTTTACGGCAAGAGTAAGTTAATGTATGGAAGATTGCCGAAGATTGTCGTAGAATTTGACGGCGGCTTTGAATGGTTTTTGTGAAAATGGAAGTAGCTTCTCGTTTCAGCTGCTTTGTGATGAAATGCCGCTCTAGTCTCCATTTCTGTAATTACATATTTGTGGTGTAAAAATTAATCGTCCGGAGTTTCATGTTACTTGGGTTATTTCTTCGGTAGTCTTCTGAGCTACATGTACTAGCGCGCGTGAAAAACAGATTTTGCAAAACAAGCCTGAGATTTCAATATTTCTTTATCAAATTCAAACGAAGTACGAAAAAAATAAAAAGGTTATTGGCCGGCCTAGGTCGGTCCGTATTGAGAAAAACTGTGCCCTTGGTCTTGAAAACGGCCTCGGGCCGCACTCAAGACCACGGGCACAGTTTTTCTCAATACGGACCTCCCGGCCGGCCAATAACCTCTATGTATGTTTCCTACTTGAATTTAAAAATATGAATGAGTTTTGACAAAAGAGGATGATCATCCTCTCTTGGTTTTGAATACAAATTACAAACCTGAACTCCTTTGCTTGTCCATTTGTGTCCTGTTTGGTTTTTGGATCTATTCAAAGCGATTTGAGGGAGTTTTACTTTTGGTTTCACTCTTTCTCCTTTTCATATTGACTTGTGAGGCGAACGCGCGAGAATACGATTTACGAGCGGCGCGCGCCGCGAGTAGCGACATCATAAATCGTGATATTCTCGCGCGTTCGCCTCACGGACTTAAGCGAAAAATAGAGACTGCTCGCAGTATACTTATATACATCTTTTGAATCGTTGGAATTGTAGCAGAACAGTCAGCAATCCTTTTTTTCCTGCTAACAGCCTGTTCCAGGCGTTCGGACAAGATTGTCGAAAAGGCGCGCGAGGAGCGGCGAGGGAATTGGGGAGAGGGGGCGAGAGAACTTTCTTTCGTTCTTTCGCCTCGTCTCCAATCCCCTCGCCACTCTTTGCGCTTCGCGCGTCTTTTCGCATCGCTACCCCAAACGCTACCTGGAACAGAAACAAAATAGAAAAGCTTCAACTGAACCGCCGCTAGGACGCCAAAAACGCCATAAGAACATAAGAAACGACAACACAGGTGAGTTCAAAGAACGACTTTATTAGCAATTTTGTACATTTACGATCAACAGGAATATTTCTCAAACAAATCCTTATAGTTTCGCTGTTACGCAACGGTTACCGTGACGCTCAAGTTACAGCCTCTGTATTAACCTGCGATCAGGACCATTTTTCGCGCTCCTTATTCTCTTTACGGAGGTCGCGCACAACCACGTATAAAAGACGAAGAGAATAATAGAGCGCGGACAAATTCGCCTGATCGCAGGTTACCTCAGTCGGCTTGCCAATTACTACCAACCAATTAGCCTACTACCTAAGCCGAGTCACGTTATCCGAAATGAATGCTTTTGGTAGGGAAGAGATAATGAGAGAATAGTGCTAAAATGTATAAAGAAACCATCGTATTCAGGTATATTGCCCCCTTAAGTCCATCTTGGATGATCTCCAACAAGAATTGTCGCCTGAAGTAAGGGGTGTGCTTGTAAGACCAGTGCCGGTCAAAGCCGGGTTAATTCACCATGGAAAAAGCTTGTCGCTGGCACGAGAATAGCCACACCACAACTTAGTGACATGTAGTGACCCTTCTCCAGAACTTGGTTGAGATGGCCTGATACCAAACTGCTTCAAATTTGATCAGACAAGAACTGAGTTTTTATTTAAAGAAATGACATCTGAAGTCTCAGAGGAATTTTCAGCTGAGAATTTCTGCAAGATAATAAAAAATAACACTGCGTAACATTAACTAGACTTCTTTCGTTTCACAAGTATAAATTTAATTTTAAGGTGGAGTGCTTACAAAGAAAACATTTTTCGTTCATGTCAGGAGGACAGTCGGCTAAAATTTTATAAACGTGGTCTGAAATGCGTTTACCGAGAATGGATTCATTAATTTTAATATCAGTTTTAACTGAAGGCATTATATTAACAACTTTATTGTTCGGTCCGTAGTTGGGGAATATTGGTGGAGTTCTTTTATTAAAAACAGAACTACAGTCATGGACAGAAGTCTTGGGACACTTGACTTGATTTATTTCCTGCCTGCATTTAAAAAATACCCTTGTCGCCCCCCCCCCCCCCCCCCTTATTTTTTGGTTGTATAAATGGTGGATTCAATTTCATTTCCTCGGCCATTTCCCAGTCTATGCTTTGAAAAAAATAAGGGATGGCTTCTGATAAAGGGAACACATGATCCCTTATACCCAAGCCTTCTAAGCGGGTTTTTGTCTAATACCTGCAATAAAATAATCATCAAGTGGTATCATAGGAGTATATTTTATCCCTTGTAGCCGGATTCGGTTGAAATCGTTTTTTTCCCCGGGGGGAGGGGACTCCCAAGCCACGCTCATAAAACGAAATTCTGTGGTAATTGTATATTGGTCACGGAAGCGAAGAATGCAAAGGAAGTAAAGGAAATCTAAACTCCTAAACTCCTGTAAGTTTTCTATGAGTCACACCCCCATATAAAAGTGACAGGGATAATCGGGCGACCGTGTGCCACCTTAGACCTCCTGACATGTGACCACACAAACAGAGGAAGGTTAGCCTGTGCAATACCACACATATAGATACTGAGTTACCTCAGGTGCCATGTAAGGGACTGTTCCGCAACTTCATTCAATTTCTCTTGGCCAAAGAACACGCCAGACAATCCAAAATTGGAAAATATGACGTGTCCTTTAGCATCTAAAAGCAAATTGTCTGGTTTGATATCTCTGGGGAAATAATTCATGAAATAATCATGTTAGTTTTGTTATTATGCTATTCAAATACATACAGGTATAGCCTGCGTAGTCAGGCGAATACAGGTATAGTAGCCTTATTTTCCAAGAGAATATAATTTCTTAACGACTTACATCTCGGAAACTAAAGATAGCAAGGTTAGCTGAGTGAATTTTTGGAATAGTATAAACTTCCTGAAAACCCTGCAATTTATAATTAGACTGAGACAAGGAGAAGTTAAACAATAAAAAAAACCAGTCACTTGGGGTTTGGCTAAAGCCCCCACACCGGAGGGTCGACCATAAAAAGTGACGGGGGTGACCGCGCGACCGTCGGCTATTTTGAAAGGAACCCCTCAAGTACCAGAATGCAGTTTTGTGGGTGTGGCTCGAATTAATTTTCAGCCCTGTACCAATTCTAACGGCAAGTCAGTTCCTGTCATATTATTTTCAGGCTTAATACCCTAAAAGACATCGGGATAACTGTAGCGGAGGTCATTTTAGATTTTAACACCCTAGTATGTTGTACCAAACTACAAATTTAACTCCTATAAAGTACGACGATCACTCTCGTCACTTTTACATGAGACTCCCCCCCCCCCCCCCCCTCCCCCCCTCCCACCTCCACCCGAGTCCCGCCCAGGTATGTGGCATGTAGCTTAGTTAGAGAGAGAGAAGCTAGGAGAATACGGTAAAAGCTCTATTTAGCCCCCCCCTCTCTATTAAGCCCCCCCCCTATCTAATAAGCCCCCCTTTGGAAGTCAGATTTTGTAATAAGCCCCCCTTTGGAAGTCAGATTTTGTAATAAGCCCCCCCTCTCTATTAAGCCCCCCCCCCCTCCTTCCGTCAGGCTGATGTAAATGACTTTTCAGCAATATTTTCTGGCATTTCAGTCACTTTGTATTGAAACATGGTCTTTAATTTCCAGAACTATCGTCGAGTTAGGGTATATAAATGACGTTTCCTTTGTAAGATGGTCATACATAACCCATTTCTTGTTCTGTTTTATTTAGTGGTGTAATAGTTAAGTTTGAAAAATTAATGTGAATTTTCCTGAAAATTTATGATTTGAAATAAGCCCCCCTCTCTATTAAGCCCCCCTCTCTAATAAGCCCCCCCCTTCTTGAGGCCTGAAATTAAATAAGCCCCCCGGGGGCTTAATAGAGCTTTTACGGTACATACTTCGACGTTTGGTGACGAATTTGTTGTTGTTGGCCAGTCGAAGGAGAGTGTGCTCCTTGTACTTCATGAGTGCGTCCATCTGATGATTTAGCAGCTTTACCGCGTACTCTTTGTTGGTAAGCCGAGATGAGAAGTGGGACACCTGGAATGTAAAAGGTCATCGCATGGCATTATGGGGCATTACAGTGTAACACCAAACAGCACCAGGCGAGCATCTGGTTTATTGATGTCCGGGCACACACAGGTTACAAAATCAGAGAAAAAATTATATGACAACTCCGGAACACGGCTAATTATAGAAGTTCCATCAATCAAACAAAATTTCAAGCGAAAAGAAAACGAAAAGAAAAAAATAAGATATGCCTTCGCAGACTCGTACCCAGTCGCTATTTATGTGTTTTTGGAGATGAGAGAAGATTGGATACGAGGGAAGATGGAGGCGCGCGGGGAGTCATGGGAAGGGTAGAAGGAAAATTAGCTACTTTTCCATTGTCCCTTCCCAGAACGCCCCACGCGCCGCATAATTAATCTCGCTCCAGATTTCCTCGGCTAAAATTGTTTCTAATCAGATAAATAGCGACTGGGTACGAGTCTGTTGCCTTCGAATGGTTTCTGCATAAACTACAACCAACAAATCTCACAGGAATTCTTATAATAAAACAACTAAAAGCATCTTACTCTGATGTAAGCGAACTCTGACACTAACCGCGGTTTCTTACCTGACTGCCAGTCAGAGAGTTAGTGCCCACAGATCTTCAGTCAGTCAGTTAGTCCTGATATAAAGACAGTGAGTTGAATCGATCAGGGAGTCCAGCAGGAGTCCATCAATGAATGAATGAGTTTTGCTTCACAGCATTCAAGCTTGTAGTCTGACTGCTGTAGTTTTCTTTGTAACACGTGTTCTCTCCACGTTTTTTGCCTTCAAAGCAATAAGAGGAAAAACAATCTGAATTATTCTTGTGCAAGTCGCTTCGCAGCGATCGATGCTGAAACCGCTCCCATTATCTTCACAATGAGCCAAAAAGTCCTTCATGTTGGCTTGAAAGTTTTAGCTAAACTTGAACAGCCGATTAAAATCCATATTAATTGATCTAAATTGATTTACCTACCGAATATTTCCAGCTTGATGAAAATATTTTTCTGTTTTCACTCCACTGTACGGCGATGCGAAGGATTCGTGTTGGAACAGGGCGCCCGTGTTTTCCCGCCCTTCGTGACGTCAGTCGTCCGTCTGTGCCAATCACAGCGCGAGTTTTACACAGCAAAATCGAGTGTCAGTGATTATGGCTCCTAGACATGTTTATTATAATCTTGTTTTAGTAATATAGCGATTTTCAATTGAGTATCGAAAGTAATCCGAAATTGGTTTTGCTTTACTACGTTCTGTGATTGGTTTAAAAAACTCGCGCCACCTACTCAACCAATCAGATGCTAAACCAAAACCAATCATTTTCAAAAAATGATCATTGGGACCCATGTATGCTTCTCTTAGATCATCCTCTCTTGATAGAATCTACAAAGAAAAAACAACAAATGAAAGTCAACAGAGAAAGGAATCACTTTTATTGACATTTGACATAAAACTTTGATCGGCAAATAGCTTGGCATGCAGAAAAACGGAGGACATTTTACACAATACTTCTGCTCTGACAGAAAACCAGAAACGTAATATATATTCATTTTAATCAGTTACATCATGTACGTAAATAAGTTTGTTTTCGTAGATGAAAGTGAATGTAGTGACTACACTGTAGGTTTACAAATCAACAAATGAAACTATTCCTCTGAAAGTCCTACATGAAGCTTGTTCTGGCAAATGATTCCCGAATTTTTTTCAGCTGATCTTCCATAACCATAAGCGCTTTTAAAGGAATAATGTCAATAAGACCTGCGACCTAAAATTCAACGAAGCTTCCCAAAGCTGAGTCGCCGGGATAAAAAAATCACACACGTTGCCACATTTTTTCCTATCACTACAGCATAAATCGCTTAGCTGTTCTTCAGCTCGAAACAAAGTTTAAAACTCCGCATTTTTTCTGAAAACAAAATCAATAGCTTCTAAAAAGTTTTCATCGTACTCAGAATCGAACTGGAATTTGAAGCGAACGCAAAGCGCCCGCCATTACTAGAAGCCGCTAAACAAATCAGAGACTACCAAATTAAGATCTCGAGATGCTTGGTGTAACCTAAAGGATCGCGGGCTCTCGGGACGGGATTGCGTTTTGAGGGGTTAATCTACTCGTTACGCTACGCAACGGACGGCGGGGTATGGCTGGAGATGCAAAGGGTTGAGGCACCAATGGACTGGTCCCCGAAGCGAAGGCCGGGACCCGACAGAGGGATAGCTGCTTGGACGGTTGCTATGGAAACCGACCCCAAACTGACGAGCCAAAGGCGAGGAAGGCTCCAAGCAAAGAAGAGGGGCCAGGTCCCTGTTGTCCGAGACTTTGCATCCCTCGATAGCAGTGTAAGCGAGACACGACCGAATCGACAGGAACACGGTAAGAAACGACTACTACGCGTGAGAAAATCTCAGTATCTATGAAATAAAGTCACTTTCTCGCCGGCTCGCGCGTGATTCCTGCATAGTCCTGAGGCACGTTGGCACGTGGGCCGCGGTCAAACGCACTGCGCGCGCGAAGTTCCCGCCAAACTGCCGCTTACAAATGTCTTAAAATTCGCTTAGTCTTCTACTTAAAGGCAAAAGTTAAGAAATTTAAGTTAAGCTTTGTACGCCGCATATGCATAGAGAATTTAATATTTGTTATCCACCAAGTTATCCACCACTGCATTTTTAGTCACGTTTCCTTACAAACTTCTTGCCCATTACGCTATCAACTTTTGGAAAAGGGCTTGGAAAAGTCAAGGCAGCAAAAAGCGGAAGTGGCGTTAAATTATTGCGTTTGACCGCTGAGAATATTGAACCGCAAGCGGCTGCCTTGTTCGGCACAGCGGTCAAACGCAAAAAATTAACGCCACTTCCAGTTTTCGCTGCCTTGACTTTTCCAAGAGTTTGACGCGTAATGGGCAAGAAATTTGTAAGGAAACGTTACTAAAAATGCAGTGGTAACCCAAAATACGAGCCGATAAAGTAGGTGGGCAACAATTATTACATTATCTATGCATACTCAGCGTACAAAGCTTAACTTTTCAGTAAATTTCTTAACTTTTAGCTTTGGAATGGAGTACTTAACAAATTTAAGACATTTGGCAGCGGGATTTTGGCGGGAACTACGCGCGCGCAGTCCGTTTGTACCTCTCTAAGGGCCCCGTTTACACAAACGCGGTTTCAAATCTACACGGATACACGAATTCGTATCCGTGTTCAAAAGTACACGGATACGAAACGTTTACACGAAAACGATTTTTCCGTTTTCGGTAATGTTACGTCATGGCCGTGATGGGCTGGACACGAATAACCTTGAAGGTTCGCGCGCGCCAATCGTTTTCAAATCTACGCGGTTATATTAACCCGTTTACACGACACTCGTAACCGTATCGTTTTTAAAACGCTTCAGTTTGAACAGCGTTTTCAAAAGTATACGGTTACACATCGTTTCCGTGCAAACGGAGGGCCTAACCGTATACAAAACGATACGGTTACAAATGAAACCGTGTTCGTGTAACTCGGGGCCTATATATAACAGCAAGTTTTTTCATCTCACTGTGCGCCATTCAACAGCCACCTCTCTACAACAGCCAGTTAATTCTGCCCAGAGTGGCCTTTGTATAGAGTGGCTCGAAATAAATAAATAATTAAATAGACTGTATTTTTCTCCATTTTGAGGCACGTGTACTTCCTTTCTTTTTTATTTAATTTTTTTAAATGATTGAAAACAGTTTATTGATAGATATTGTAACGAAACGTTTTGCGGCACTGCGCGACTATGGGACGAATTACAGTCGAAGCTCTCGTTGTGACCACTCTCGTAAGCGACCAAGCTCTACTTACGACCACCATTGTGAAAACCCGTTTGAATTGTCACTCAAACTCTGTAATTAAAAGCTCTCATAAACGACCGCGGCCACTTTTTTGAATTACCAACTGGTCGTTTCCTTTATTTTTTTAAAGCTCTCGTAAGCGACCATTTGTTGTGCTACACATTTATGAGACATTGCATTATTTGTAATCATATGAATAAGAGAAGTTTTCAATCTCTGTGGATTCGTGATCTATACATTCGCTTTCGTAAGTGGCCAGCCTCTATTGTTTCAGCACTTGGTCACTTACGACAGTCCATTCTCGTAAGCGACCAGCTCTAGTTACGACCACTTTTTCGAATTCCCGAGGTCACTGGTCGCTTACGAGAGCTTCGACTGTATGACTTTCAGCGAGGGCGCTGTTGGACGGACTGAGAAACGGATTGAACGGGGGAAAGGTGGCAGAGCACAGGCTCGCTGCGCGGCACTCGTTACTATGCCGGAGGTACTGGGCCTTTGTTTCTTGTCAGTTGGACAGCATCTACAGTCAGTAAGGACTCACAAAGATCTGGAATTCTCTCGTCTTCTTTATTGTTCGTTAATTAAGCCTCGTAGTTTACATATAGCACTGGTAGGTGGCTGAAGGTAACTCAAATGTTCTACAGTACAAGCCTGCTTATATATGCTTTTGACTTCCATCGATACTGATCTCTGGAATGGAAATTGCTCAACACTTAAATCATCCGTTCACGATAAGTTCCAGGATATTGCTCAAGACGTAGGTAAATAATGGTGTTACTTGCGAATGTGCTAACTTCGCACTTACAACAAGCAATTTACGTCATAAATCAAAATACAACTAAAAACTGTTCGTAAGACTTTTAAAGAGAAATTCCTTTTACGTTAATTATTTCGATTATACTTGCAATATTCCTTTATGATAATTCTAAATTTAACATGATCCGAGTTCAGCTTATTTATCATTAAAAGGAACCTGCTGCACAAACAGCAAAGCTCAGCAAAGTCATAATTGTAATCTGCATTTCCTGAGGCAGATGTTCTAAGTTTACATTTGTTGATTGCGAGCGGAACTAGCTCTTACATGTGTAAGACAACACATCGATCGGAAATCTTACATGATTTAACACAGCAAATATCATATTGAAAACTGCGAAAGGTCTAAGCTAAATAAACAAACATCGCAAAAGAGGATATATTTACAAAAACATCACTTTCCTAATTCTTCGATTATATTTCAAGCATACTGAATTTGAAGAATCATATAGGGCGAATTAGTATCGTGACAATATGATCAAACTATAGAGATAATGGAGTCTGCCCGACATGTGGATCCAATCAAATCGAAGACGATATTTACTTTCTTTTCCACTGACTCTTAGGGCCGGGTTTTGTGCCGGGTTTTACAGCAAAGTACAGTATCACTTCCCGGATATCAAACAATTATCCAGCAAACTACCAAAGAGTTCATGAACTCTCCTATTTATTTTGTTACTATGCATTGATGAAGTTTATCTCATCATGCTTTATTTACATGACAAATTATTTATAGAGTGAACACCAATGGTGAATGCTCCAGTGTCCGCTTAATAGAGGTATTATTTACAGTAAATATGGGAACTGATAAATTTTGGGACTATTGCTACTGTACGCTTAATAAAGTGTGTACGCTTAATACGGTGTCCGCTTACAGAGCGGACACTTTATCCATGAACGCTATGGCTTTATTTTTACTTATTTTCTACTTTTTTCAGAACTAGCCAAATACAGCCGTGATTCGAAGCAATGGTCGAGACATTTTTTCTACCTTTTTCCGCGTTTTTATCAAAGTACCATCGCGGTGGTCTTACTTTGATAAAAACGTGGGAAAAAGGTAGAAAAAATGTTTTGGCCGTTGCTTCGAATTACGGCTGTGATTGGCTAGTTTTGAAAAAAGTAGAAAATAAGTTTAAAAAAGTAGAAAATAGTAAATATAAAGCCACAGCGTTCATAGTTCGGTGTCCGCTCTGTAATACAGGTTTGACTGTACTGTTCTTTTTATGTAGATTTCAAAAGCCAACATCCTTTTTTCTAAGACTAAACTAGTTCAGGTAACCTTAAAGTTTCATTTGGGTAAATACCGTAACATTGCAATAATAAACCCCCACCCCTCGAAAAAAGCCCCCACCAAACACAAAAATCTTTCCGATAATAAGCATAAGCCCCGCCCCCCTCTGTGATGTTCATTTCACCACTGTATTTAAATTTGTTTTGTGCTTGACATCGTTATGTTTAGTAGAATACGAACAGTCCCTCATTTTTCTCTGGGATAGTTGAGTGGGAAATCACGCGAGCGCGCGCGAATATCACCTCGAGGACACACGACGCGCGGGACTGCTCGTAGTCTATATGTTTAGAGAGTTTTCTAAACGGTATTCCCACGGTGTGCACCTGAACTTTTTCAGATGCAAAAACCCTTCCAAATATTAGCTGAAACATTTTTTAAAAACTTAATGCCTTCCGATAATAAGCCCCCCTGCCCCCCTCTGCCTCCCCTCTGTCCCCCCCTACCCTACCCCCCCCCCCCCCCCCCCCCCCCCCCCCCCATAATGAAATCCCCGCCCGAAAATACGCTCACAATAAAACTCCTTTTGGACAAGCCCAGGGCGTATTCACGGAATATTTTACGGTAATGCTGTACACTTGAGGTACGTAGTGAAAAGCTAACTACTCCTCAATTTGTCCTCTATAAGCTGTTAAATTGGATGACAATTGGTCGACATGTAAATAATTCACTTCCCTCTTTAGTTAATGTTTTTCCAGCTATAAAACTTGTTTCAAAACAATCAGCAGTTTCTTTTCATCGAGCTTCGTCCTCGAGCTTCCCTTACTGTTAGATAACAGTTCCTTCCTTCTAAAATACAATGCCCGCGTACGAATATCGGCTGAGCATGTTTTGTAGCATCATAGCAGAAACAAACGACAGGGAAAATACTCGCACTGAATAAAGGATATAACTGTTTACTGCTCGCCGAGTAGTTTTCTCTGTACTTGATGATTCAGCTTCTGCAACAATAAACATGCAATCTGTATGAGAGGCAATAAACATGTGTCCAAGAATTTTATGTTAAAAATAAACTGTCATTAAATTAACCTGTCTGCACTTCGGCGAGGCTTGTTCCGCTTCGAGTGATGGTGAAAATTTGGGTGAGGCAAATGTATTTCGTATCACAATGACTGCGTTTGGTTGTAAGATGAGAGAACAAGAACACTGGAATGGGACAAAAACTTTCAATAGTTTTGGTATTTTCAAAAGTAACCTGAGAATCTGAATTATGACGGCAAGGTAAAGGAAATTTTCCTGTTCTTGACATCGCTACTGAAATTTGTGACGGCTGACCTATAGATGCAGCAAAACTTGAAAAGTTACTTTTGAAGCAGTTTTTGCTGTCTACACGAACATGGCATTTTAAATTTGAGCACTTATAGACTTGTTCTTTGACAGGTATACATTATACAAACGAACTAAACAAGCATACCTTCAGAAAGTAGTTTCATTATGAGCTTATGTTGTTCATTTTCAACATATTATTCATCATATTTATTTTTAGACATGCCGTACTTGATCTTAATAATTTAAAACAAAAAAGCCTCGAAAAATTCAGTCAAAACGTTACGTTTTTCAAGTAAGAATCTTTGTGTAGACCGATAACCACATTAGTTAACGCTGTAAAAATGAAATGTAGAACAAATGATTGACTCTCTCCAAACTCTATCGTGACGTCATCACCAATGAGAACAAACGGAGCCCAGTATTTTTCGGCACAGAACTTCTCTGACTCTCTGAGACATTTCATAGCCCGTTTAAGAGCCACACTGGCGCTACATCCACGACCCAGATGCTCGTAGAAACGTTTCATGAACTCCATAGTGGCCTCGTCATCAATTGCCCAAAGTGACACCAAAACAGAACGAGCACCAGCACTCAGGAAAGCCCGTCCAATACCGACCACACCCTCAGCTGTTATCTTCCCTTGAGCACTGTGACAGCAACTGAGCACAACAAGCCTCGCTCGTAGCTTAACATCTTGTACATCTGACATTGTCAATAGGAAGTCTTTCTCTTGAGGGATCTCGGATGACCGTGTGAGATTTGGAGTTAAAGCAATTTCACCAGCTTCCATATCACCGTGTGCTGCAATGTGTACCAAAGCAACGGAACCGATTCGCTTTAGCACCTCAACTTTAGTTGCATCTCTTCCTGTGAGTGGTTCGGTGTTAAGGATCTCGCCTATCATCGCTACTTCTTCCCTGGCCCCTGGCAAACTTGTCAATTCGACACACTTGTCCCGTATTGTTTTAATTTCCTCCACACATGGATCTCCCACCAGCAGCGCCCCAGTCTTTTTGTGATAGTCCTCAGGACAATGTGTGATCAGTTGTAAACTGGTAAGCGAGGGTAGAATCCGGATCCTGATAGATTCACTGAGGTATCTGGAAGCCTTATCCACAAACGCAGCATAAGGAGCCAAGCATAGCGGACCATCTGGGACAATGATTAACTCATCGCCTTCAAGTATGTTTGCAATAGGGCTGATCATAGAATCAAACAAGAGGCGCAGAGATTTGCTTTTGCAGTCCGCTATTTCCTGACAAGATTCTTCACTGACCGGTACGTAACCTTTTCGCTCTGAATCCAATGAACGATTCTCGCACTTAACACGAACACCAACGCCAATTTCTTTGAAAGCATTTTTCACCAGTAAGGTGGCATCTTCGATCCTCTTTTTTGCAAAATGGACATCTGTACCCTTGAGTAGCCATAAATTAATCGTGTCGCTTTCTAGTGCTACAAAAACTGTTTGTGTAGATATATTAGTTACTATGTCAGAGATCGCACTTTTAGATTCAAACGCTAGCAATTCAGAGTCATATTGTAATTTCATGAGCTCCATCAAGGACTGTGCTCGTCCTTGCTCAGCAACACACAAAGCTTCGTCAGTTTTTTGAAGCTTCACCAGTGTTCTCCAAAGAGAGGTGTAAACTTGTTGACACTTATTACGAAATGATATTTTCCACGCGTCTTCCGACTGAAGAAGAACTCTCACGTCATTGTAAAGTTTTACACTGGATCGATAATAATCAAGAGCCTCATGCAAAGCACCCGAGAATTCAAAATCACAACCTAGAGAATAACAGGCAAGTCCTTCTCCATCTGTCTGCCCCAGTTCTTTGGCAATGCTAAGATGTTTCTCGTGGTACTCTATGGCTTGTTTAAAATCACCCAGGCTGCGATAAGCATTGCCAAGATTACCATGGGCAGTTCCTTCTCCAGCCCTATCCCCCAGTTCTTTGGCAATGTTAAGACATTTCTTGTGGTACTCTATGGCTTGTTTAAAATCACCCAGGCTCTGATAAGCATTGCCAATATTGCCATAGGCACGTCCTTCTCCAGCCCTATCCCCCAGTTCATTCGCAATGCTAAGATGTTGCTTGTGGTACTCAATGGCTTGTTTACAATCACCCAGGCTCTTACAAACACAGCCAAGATTGCCATAGGCAGTTCCTTCTCCATCTCTCTGTCCCAGTTCTTTGGCAATGCTAAGATGTTTCTTGTGGTACTCTATGGCTTGTTTAAAATCACCCAGGCTCTCATAAGCATTGCCCAGATTGTTATAGGCACGTCCTTCTCCATCTCTCTGCCCCAATTCTTTGGCAATGTTAAGATCTTTCTTGTGGTACTCCATGGCTTGTTTAAAATCACCCAGACCCAGATAAGCATTGCCAAGATTGCAATAGGCAAGTCCTTCTACATCTCTCTGCTCCAGTTCTTTAGCAATGTCAAGACATTTATTCTGGTACTCTATGGCTTGTTTAAAATCACCCAGACTCTTATAAGCAGTGCCAAGACTGCAATAGGCACGTGCTTCTCCATCTCTCTGCTCCAGTTCTTTGGCAATGCTAAGATGTTTCTTGTGGTAGTCTATGGCTTGTTTAACATTACCCAGGCGCCGATAAGCAATGCCAAGATTGTCATAGGCAGCTCCTTCTCCAGCCTTGTCCCCCAGTTCATTAGCAATGCTAAGATGTTGCTTGTGGTAGTCTATGGCTTGTTTAAAATTACCCTGGCGCCGATAAGCAATGCCAAGATTGTTACAGGCAGCTCCTTCTCCAGCCTTGTCCCCCAGTTCATTAGCAATGCTAAGATGTTGCTTGTGGTACTCCATGGCTTGTTTAAAATCACCCAGACTTTGACCGGCATTGCCAAGATTTCCATAGGCACGTCCTTCTGCAGCCCTGTCCCCACGTTCTTTGGCAATACGAAGATCTTGCTTGTAGTTCTCTATCGTTCTTTTTTATCATTTTAATAGATACAATTAATGTGAAGAATTTGCTTGCCTTTTGTCAAGTACATACCTAGTAGACAAACATTAAAGCATATCTGACCAGAGTTGAAAGAACGTGGCTGCACTGTGGAACTAAAATGCACTCCAACCGCTTCAAGTACCCACCCACCTCCCAGCCCTCCAGATTAGCACATGACCTGCAGACACGGGCTGCGCAACTGCAGGACTGACCAATCTCTCGCTCCTCATGGAGCAGGGCCGCAGCTATCCAGACGTGTGCTCTCATTGGCCGTATCGCAGAAACAGTAGAGATAACGTAGGCAAATTCAATAGGATCGTGTGTTGTATTTATTATATCTGTTATAAATTGTCTGCTTTCTAAAAGGGCGTTAATACGGTTATGTCATAGTTGCGTCGTAAATTTTCCTTTGAGCAGTTTATGTTTCCAATATTCTAGTGAGACCTTTTTAGTAACGCCTCGGCGATACGGCCAGTGCGAGCGCGCGTCTGGATCGCTGGTTACTTGATTCGATTACGTTAACTGTACCTTACCGGCTTTATACTGTACCGAACCATACCGTACCGTACAGACTGTACCGACTGTCCTGACTGTAGCGACTGTACCGAGGATACCGACTGTACCGACTGTACCGGATAGACAGGATAGATTTGGATATTGATGTGCATAAGTAGTGTATGTAGACAGTTAATATTTGCAGGTAACATAATGGTCTTTCGAACGTATTTTAGCGTATCTTGTGCATTACAACACACTACGAATACGTCGTATGGAATCTTGAACAACAATTAAAAAAGACAGTACACTGTATCACAATGTACAATAATGTATCTTAAAACTAAATATCTGTCAACTACCAAATTAAAAGGTTTATTTGGATGTATTTGAGAAAGAGGGAGTTTTACCTTTCTGGAGTTTTGTAGTTTGTGATTGTCCGTAATAGTGTCTGTCAGTGTTAATACTGCGTTCACGCTAGGCCGAAACATGTTTAGAGTAAACATGTTTTAGGAAACTCGTTTGACCTAAACAAGTTTGTAATTGCATTGTTCACATATTAGTCCGTTTAAAACACGTTTCATGCCTGGTTCTATAATTTATGCGTGCTTACTAAACCACGACGGCAACAAAAGGTTTAAGGTCAATCCTCAGTATTGCACTGCGCATCTTCTCTGCGCATAATTTTGCGCGTAATTAGGGCGCACATTAAAAAATGGCGGCTTTTTCATTCAGTAGCTATGCTCACCAGAGGTAAACGATCGTTTTCTCGTAAACGAGCGAGGTGACCTGTCATTTTTTTCGCAAATTTAAGTCTAGTAATCATCTTCTTTCTATGCAAGGAGTATAGACCAATTCTCAGTGCAGAAACATAATCACTGGAAACATGAAAAATACGTGTTTTTGGTTGATTTTGTAAGGAATTATGAGGTATTTTTAGTCGATTATATCTCTTTCGCGGGGCTTGTGACAATTCTTTTTATTCTATATTTTGAAATATTACATCGCAATGTTCAACTAGGGAAAGTTTCAGAAACTTTCCAGTGCAACTTTCATTTCGATGGAATTACCTTAATGAGCTATGCGCGTGCGGTATAATTTTACTGGTTCTCTGCAAAACAACAACGTGAAATCACCACATTTTGTGTTTTGTGGAGAATGTCAATCATAAGGCGAATTTTTCAAGTTTTTGTTTAGCGCGATCTTTACATACATGTATTCAGCCGAGGATAGCTCTGGCACAGATAGACAAATAAATTCCTTTGTACATTCACCTCGGCGTCACCGTAGTGGTTGCTCACGGTCCCTATTTACACTTAAACCGACAAATGGAGCTCGAACTTGCTGTTGCATTCATTCTGTGTTTTAATCTCACCGTGGCAAGCCCTTCAGGCACTTGCTTACTCTCCGCTTTCGGCGCCATGTTTAACGTGTTTCGTTTGGCTTAGATCGAAACTACTTCGTGAGATTGTTGCAATCATGCTAAGAATAAACATGTTTCTATCATGATTCGCGCAATGCACCGCCTGATGTGAACACTTTTCATAGCGAAACATGTTTCATTCGTGATCAGACTAAACATGTTTCGGCCAAGTGTGAACGCAGAAAGGTTGTAATACGGTAAGTGAAACATAGAAACTGCAGAATAAAACTAAGTAGCTCATATTCAGAAGTGTTTACTTGAAGGGTGGAGGGCGGGGTGGGGGGGGGGGGGGGGGGGGGGGGGGAGAGATCGCAGTTCCCAGCCCAAATTTTACCCCAACTCCCATTCCTAGTGTCTAAACTACGTCTAGTTTATTTATAATACTATTCTGTAATCGGTATTCTCGAAAGATAAAATAAATGGCCAAATATACTTGGAACCTTTATCCACTCCAATCCGGCCATGTGATGGCCACGAACCGAAGAAAGGAACGCGGCCGGGAACTCGAAATGTAGAAACTCGAGGTTATATCCCGGGGTATTTATTCATGCAAAATATTATCTATTTTTACAAATCACAGTTGCAAACTGACGTGCACAGAGTTAAAAAAAATTGGAATTGTGCCGAAAAAATGGTTTGTATTTGCCAAACATTGAAAGAAGAACAACAAATAAGGAATAATTAAAGACAAATGGAGACCCCTGCTCCGACAAATATGAACGTGTAAGCGAGAAGAGAGCTGAATTTTTTCTCTCCAAAGAACAATGGCTGCCGGAGAAAGTTGTTTCACGGCAGAATTGACTGAAGACGAAATGCAACAAAGTTTGGAACGAAATATTTAATGGGAAATGCATGTAAATCATGGTACAACAAATGCAACTGAACGAGCACTAAGGAAAACAATTTACGGGAAGTCCCGAAAACCAAATACAAATCTGCGCAAATTTAAACTGAATGAAAACCTAAGCTGCACTAAGCTGGACTAAGCTTTTATAAATAAATATCGGAAACAAAGCATATCGAAAGCATAAATATTGCAGTCGATCGTCAAGCGTTGGTGAAGGTACAATCGAGGACCACTTCACAGTGAAATTATCTTCGAAGATCACTCTTTTTCTCTCCATCCATGTAGATATTGACGCTTTCCTTTGCTCTTTTGTAATACTTTAGTGAACGCGATTTTAACTGGCTCAGTTTCGCTTGTTTCGACACAATTAATTCTGTAGTCGTGCACGATTTGCTCGCCGTAAACAACCCGTTCAGCCGTCCATTCAATTTGTAAAATGAATATTATGTTCAGCTCCACAATTTTGAGCTAAACCATTTGCACAGTTTTCCAGAATACATGTATACGAAACTTTAGAAGACACAGAGCGAAGATTAAAATTCTGTCTTGCTCTCTTTTCATTCAACTTGCTAACTGAACACCGCGCCAGCCTTTTGCCGCCGTTTTCATACAAATCAGCTTCATTCAGATTGAACTGAAAAATCACTCAGTCGGTTTATAAATTTTTAAAAAGTAATACCGAAGTTTAACCTAAAGTTAGTGAAGTTTTTAATAAAACAATTATTCTATTTGCCCCTGTTGGATACATATCCTCTCATATCCAACGGGATTGGATTTCTAGCTTTTGATTGGCTACTGTAGCTTAATAGCATGTGTTGATCGATCAAATTTTTATGGGAAGTTTAATACGTTGTTTGAGACGTACCTTCAACAACAGTTTCTCCGCATCGTGCGACTTGGTTGGACATAAGTGCGGGACATTTAATTGAGCCAAAAACAAAACCGGCTTAATTAAAAAATCCGGTATAAGATAGCAAAAACAACCCCCTTTTCTATACTCCAACTTGTGAAATCGTTCCCAGGGTCTCTCTAAGAGAGACCCTGGGAACGAGGTTGCTTCCCTCGTTGAAAAACAAGATCGTGAACAGATGTCAGAGGACTAACGAACTCCAGTCGACCTCTAAAGCCTGGTTATCACCATCGCATCCCAAAAATAATTAATCCCCATCCCAGCTTCACAAGGACCTGTGAGTCACATATTTCTAGTACAAGTTATATGATCGATCTAGCAGCGGTCACACCGAATAGCACTGATTGTCACGATATCTCATTTGCATTTTATCAAAACATATTATCAAATTATTATAATTCCTGACTTTTTTCCGGTTTAAATGATGTCACGTTTACTCGCGAGTTTGCCATGTTTCAAAGCTAAATGAGCCAAAATTTGTCTATTCCAAGTCGAAACATCTTCGGATCTTCCTTGAAAATCTTCATCAAACTTCGGCAATCTTCGAAAAAGTTCGGGAAATGTTCCTAAACGTTCGCACGTCCTTCGGACAACATTTGGAAAATTTTCGTAAAAATGATCTGAAATCTTCGGAAAATCGTCAAAATCTTCGATCTTAGTGCATTCTATGTTTTTAAAATAAACAAAATATTGCTCTCGCTCGTAAGATTGAACAGGAGAAGTTACTTACTGCTGCTGTTCCAAAATATAGCTTGATCTCCAGGTTGCTCAGTGGTCAGTCTTGTCACGCTAACCGTCAGCAAGCAATTGTTGCTCCTGCAATTGACAAACTTTATCAGTCTTGAAGACAATTGACACAATTAGGGTCCTAAGTCGGAATGACTGATTGTAAATCAAGGGAATAATGTTCTTCAATGCATGTTCAATGACAAATATAGGAACTTTCAAAATGGTCAACAGGAAGTCTTTCGATTCGATTCATCGCCGACTGAAACTTATCATATCCATATCATCAGCGATCACAAGATTAACTTTAAGCTATTAACTTACAATGAGACGAAAAGCTCGCTTTGAAACGAAACTGTGGCCAAACACACACGAGACGAACCGTCAGTCAGTTTCCTTTCGATATAATATTAAAATTCAGCTTGATAGCGAGGCTGAGAGGGCACAAACAAAAGAAATGAATAAACAATAAACATGCTTGTTCCTTTGTTTGTGTCCTCTCAGCCTCGTTAGCTGAATATTGATATATTAGCAAGGACCCTATTCCAGCATACGATCGAAGACCGGACTCGAGAGAGTCCATACAGGGCTCGTTCCCAGGGCTTTTCCCTTCAAAATCCAAATTTAGAAGGGAAAAGCCCTGGGAACGAGGTAACGAGGTTGAGCCAGTGCCCATCCCTCTTGGGGAGGGGGGGAAATTAGTCCACCCGTCGCCTACCGCGGGGAATTAACAGGCACGTGACAACTTAATTTTATTGGCAATCAAAGGGTCCTATGAGCCACTCATGAATGATAAGGCATATTAGAAAATTCTAACAGAAAGCCAAGTGCTGCGGATGGAAATTGATAAGCAAGTCAAACAAGAATTATGAACATACAACTGCCTGATCCCCCATGACCTGACTAAATTAGTATTGTTTACATTTTGTGAATACATGTACATGCCACCCTTCAAAGTGATGTTAAGAAGCGTTCCAAAATTATTTTTTCCATAGTCCAGTCCTGATCAGTTCCTAAAAATTCAAGATGGCTCCTATTGTTGAAAAGTCTCAAATAAACTTGTCCGTGATTCAGATAAATATGAACTTTACTATATTCTTGCAATTGTGACCCTCCTCGGGAGAACAGGGATAAAGGTGATAGCACATTCACAACACGCTAACACAGCTCGCTTGGTGTATCCAAGGACACGCTTTATGCGCATATTTACTAGTATTAAGTCGTAGAACGTACAATGAAGGACACACCAGGACCACCAGGTTTTGTTTCGGAGATGACACGTTTTGTTTGAGTTAGCGTGCTAATCTTGACACGCTTAGCGTGCGAATTGGCACGCTAGAACACGCGTAAATGTAGTTTATAGAACTAGAACCGGAAATATATTTTTGGAACGCCGACTAATACATGTCATCACGCTGAGATTAGAGATGGAAACGTCGCTTTGGTCTCCGCGGAGTGGTGCACTGACTTCAATCCAAGTTACATTCGTTTCGCATGTATAAAAACGTCGAAAATTGGAGTTCAAACTGAGCTCAGAACTGAGCTGGAACTTCAACGTTTTTACTTTGGGGCAATTTGAATCTGGAAACGTTCTTAATGACCTTTCATTAGTATACGTGAAAATAATATATTGTATCATCTTTGTGTAAAGTAAAACCATTTGTTTCAGTTTCCGGTGGCTATGTATGTACATGTATCATGTATGAGCCATTCATTGAGAATTCATTGTTGCACGCGTTATTCAACTATACTAAAATGTAATACAGTTTAGTATTGTTTGAGGTTCTATCCGTTTTTTGATGAAAAATTAAAATGTTCGGCAGGCTTTGTAGTGTTTGGTATGGTGTTAAAATTTGGGCAAATACCAGCCTCAATGATCTTATAAAACAAAGTGTTTGTCCAAACCCCGATACATAACGAATATTGGGGAAGCGTGGGTGCAAGAGGTTTATTTTTTCTTATTGAGGAGCGCGTAAGCTAAGAAAGTGAGTGACGTCGGGCAATAGAGCAGCGATTAACAGAGATGGACATCCTGTTAACAGCTCATTATTGCTGCCGCTGTGAGTGAGCCTGAAGCGAACGAACAAGGCAGCAGACCTAATCGGCAAAAAATTACAATATAGGGCCTTGAAACCAAATTTTCTAAGACCGCATGGAATTGTGGTTATGCGCGAATGGAACAAAGTAAGATGCGCGGCTCAGACCGCATGGAATTGTGGTTATGCGCTAATGGAACAAAGTAAGATGCGCAGTTCCACGTGCTCTCTCTTTCTCGACAGCTAGGCTCAGAGGTGAGTTATTTCGTTGCTCCGGTTTTTGCTGCTACGCGCTACCTGTCAAAATCATACCCTGCGTATATATTCCCCGTTTAAGACCAAAAAAAATCGTAAAATATATAACCCGTTCAAGACAAAAAGAAGACAGAAAAAAATAATAATTATTGGGGAGTCTCACCCCCGTGGGGAAAGGTTTCAAAAGAAGATCACTGACAGAGAAACCTGGAGGCGGTGAAACGTGAGCGTTCGCGATAATAATCAATAATCGACAACTGAAAGTTCGACGAGGTCGAACACAGGCTGCTCTATTAAAACGAAAGCTGCACACTTCGCCAGTGGCTGTTGGAGTGAACGTAGCAGATAATTATTCTTTTGCATTGGAGCCAGTGCAAAAAGGTCGTCTTGGAGTACGAGTCAGTAGCGGCAACAGCGACACTCGTTGTCAAGGTGTTGACGTGAATGCAATTAAGCCACTAATTTAATGCGATCAAAAGATATACGGTCGAGTATTTTTGGCTCCAAACAACTCAATGAGTCATGCGATCAAAATATATTCTTTCGTGTTTTTTTCTCTTGGCAACGTAAAAATAGTCAATATAAGATTAACATCAGCGAGAATTAAGGCCTCGCACAAACCTCTAATTTTCCTACCCTGTTTTATCAGACAGAATTACGATTTTTGAGAACCCGTCTAAGACATTTAAGTCAAAATCATACCCTGCGTATATATTCCCGTTTAAGACAAAAAAAATCGTAAAATATATAGCCCGTTCAAGACAAAAAGAAGACAGAAAAAAATAATAATTATTGGGGAGTCTCGCCCCCGTGGGGAAAGGTTTCAAAAGAAGATCACTGACAGAGAAACCTGGAGGCGGTGAAACGTGAGCGTTCGCGATAATAATCAATAATCGACAACTGAAAGTTCGACGAGGTCGAACACAGGCTGCTCTATTAAAAGACAGCTGCACACTTCGCCAGTGGCTGTTGGAGTTAACGTAGCAGATAATTATTCTTTTGCATTGGAGCCAGTGCAAAAGGTCGTCCTGGAGTACGAGTCAGTAGCGGCAACAGCGACACTCGTTGTCAAGCTGTTGACGTGAATGCAATTAAGCCACTAATTTAATGCGATCAAAAGATATACGGTCGAGTATTTTTGGCTCCAAACAACTCAATGAGTCATGCGATCAAAATATATTCTTTCGTGTTTTTTTCTCTCGGCAACGTAAAAATCGTCAATATAAGATTAAACATCAACGAGAAGGCCTTGCTTGTTGAGAATGTAAGCAACGGCTTTTGTTGTTCGTTAACTCGTTGGGTGCTCCATAAGCAGTTGCAGATGTTTTATGAAGAGCTTGTTTACATGTAGGCTCGATTACTAGCCGCTGTTCGGGAAAATGAGCCCACGCTCATCCCCTCATCCCCCTTCTCGGGGAGGAACGAAGACCGGACTCGAGAGATCGGCGGAAATCGAGCCTAGTTTACATGGGGCTGATTGCTCTTTGTAAAACTCTAAGAAACAGATTTCTAAGGAGTATCATTAAAGTGAGCGTATACCTTCACTTAACTGATAACGACATTTTTGAGACTTAGGTTACACAATTAACATATAGTAATAAACCAGCGTCATGTGTAAACCAGCGTCATGTGCTGTGCACTCAGTGAATGAAGAAGCTTCCGAAGGAGTAATATTGAATCTGCTCGCTGATCTTGCTGTTTGGTAAGTTTTGTTGCGTTCAGGGGTTATAGTTCATCCGAAGAAATAAATTATATTTTCCATTCAAACTTCTACTTATGCGCATACTGTTACATTTTCCTTTCCCCCGGCAGCATTTTCTACCTATCAGGTATACTAGTATAATATATATCTTCTAATATCATTTCCAAAACTTCACTGGCATAAAACACTACAGTATACGAAGAAGCAAGATCTGTCTTTCCGTGCAATTACGCAGAATTACGCCATCTTGAATTGTGACTGTCCCTTTTTTTTGAAAAACTCTTCATGTAGCGTACATTGAGGTTTCAACTGGCTCACACCACGGAGGTGGTGGTGGGGGGGGGGGGGGGTGGGGGGTGGGGGGGGTGGGTCACGCTATCTGAGGACAAAGTGCAGGTGGAATGGTTTTATCAATAAAATAAAATTAATTCGCACTTCCTAACACATTTGGAAACTTTTCGGAAAATGATCTGAAATCTTCGGAAAATCGTCAAAATCTTCGTTCTTAGTGCATTATATGTTTTTAAAATAAATAAAATATTGCTCTCGCTCGTGAGATTGAACAGGAGAAGTTACTTACTGCTGCTGTTCCACTAAATATTGCTTGATCTCCAGGTTGCTCAGTGGTCAGTCTGGTCACGCTAACCAAGCAATTGTTGCTCCTGCAGTTGACAAACTTTATCAGTCTTGAAGACAATTGACACAATTAGGGTCCTAAGTCGGAATAACTGATTGTAAATCAAGGGAATAATGTTAATACTTCAATGCATGTTCAATGACAAATGTAGGAACTTTCAAAATGGTCAACAGGATCGAACAGGAAGTCCGCTTTCGATTCGATTCATCGCCGACTGAAACTTATCATATCCATATCATCAGCGATCACAAGATTAACTTTAAGCTATTAACTTACAATGAGACGAAAAACTCGCTTTGAAACGAAACTGTGGCCAAACACACACGAGACGAACCGTCAGTATTAACTTGTA
The DNA here is from genome assembly GCA_029204205.1 of Desmophyllum pertusum. Taxonomy (NCBI): domain Eukaryota; kingdom Metazoa; phylum Cnidaria; class Anthozoa; order Scleractinia; family Caryophylliidae; genus Desmophyllum; species Desmophyllum pertusum. The sequence goes on from MU825917.1 coordinate 199,431, forward strand.
CAAGTTTATATGCGTCATGCAATAGGGTCCTTTCGATATATAGAGGATATTACACGGCGGCGCGAATATATGAATTTTATTTTCGAGTGTTTATTTTATTTTCGAATTCATTTTATTTTCGAATTCATATCTTCAAGCCACCGTGTAATTTTCTTTTTATTGCGGGCGAGCAAAAGCGAGCCCGCAGACTAATCTTGAGAACGGTCAGCGGCATATGAACATTCTTTTGTTCTTCCAACTGGTATGATTGGAATGTTCGTTTGTAGTTGACGATGAGTTAAATACGAGTCATAGGAGATCATACTGAGGAGAAAGTTACGCCATATCGTCACTTGTGAAATGATCGAAGGCTACGTATGTTATAGTTAAATATTACGGCTATTATCCTAAGCTTTTCATGTCAGTTCAACTGAAATCAATTTTGCATTATCTGTCAAAGCATATCGGACACGATGGCTACAGTGTCCTAAATCAAAGTCAATTAAATATTCGTAGCTGCTTTTCATATGTTTACGTTGTGTAGAACAAACAACAAAAGCTAAAAGAAAGCCCGTCTATACAGGATTGGGAATGAAGAAAATAATATTTGTAGTAAATTTTATTGGAACGTGACTAAAGTTTGATTACATAACTATAGACTGACCGGAAATATGATGTTTTGTCAAACACGTACGATAAATAATTTATCTCTCAGATTTTATTATGACATACATCCTTTGAATAGTTGGAATTGTCGCAGAACAGCCAGCAATGCTTTTTTCCTACTAACAACCTGTTCCAGGCGTTCGGACTAGAGTGTCGAAAAGACGCGCGAGGAGCGGCGAAGGGATTGGGGAGAGGGGGCGAGAGAACTTTCTTTCGTTCTTTCGCCTCGTCTCCAATCCCCTCGCCGCTATTTGCGCTTTGCGCGTCTTTTCGCATCGCTACCCCAAAGGCCCAAATGCTGTTTGGAACAGGGTACTACAAAGTACAAAATAACTCAATAGCACCCTAAAACCAACCCGCTCAGAAAAGCTTCAACTGAAACCGCCGCTAGGACGCCTGAAACGCCATAAGAACATAAGAAACGACAACACAGGTGAGTTCAAAGGACGACTTTATTAGCAATTTCGTACATTTATGATCAATACGAATATTTCCCAAACAAATCCTTATAGTTTCGCTGTTACGCAACGGTTACCGTGACGCTCAAGTTACAGCCTCAGTATTTACCTGTGATCAGGCCCATTTTTCGCGCTCCTTATTCTCTTTACGGAGGTCGCGCGCGACCACGTATAAAAGACGAAGAGAAAAATAGAGCACGGACAAATTCGCTTGATCGCAGGTTACCTCAGTACTAGCTTTTTAGCATACTACATATAAGCCGAGTCACGTTATCCGAAATGAATGCTTTTGGCATGTGCAGCCACGCAAACGCCCTGTGTACAACACAGTTACCAGCTTCTTAAAAATTGAATGAAAGTCGAGGAAGGATTAAATTGGTTAAAACAAAAACACCACCAAATAGTCTGCCCTCAACACGAGAGCACTTTCGCGAACAAACATCTTAAAAATCCTCAACAAATTCTTAACATTCAGATGGGACCTTTCACTGTGAACATATGGCATTTTTAAATTGCATGAAATCTCAAAGAGATAATGAGAGAATGGTGCTAAAATGTATAAAGAAACCATCGTATTCAGGTATATTGCCTCCTTAAGTCCATCTTGGATGATCTCCAACAAGAATTGTCGCCTGAAGTAAGGGGTGTACTTGTAAGACCAGTGCCGGTCAAAACCGGGTTAATTCACCATGGAAAAAGCTTGTCGCTGGTACGAGAATAGCCACACCACAACTTAGTGACATGTAGTGACCCTTCTCCAGAACTTGGTTGAGATGGCCTGGTACCAAACTGCTTCAAATTTGATCAGACAAGAACTGAGTTTTTATTTAAAGAAATGACATCTGAAGTCTCAGAGGAATTTTCAGCTGAGAATTTCTGCAAGATAATAAAAAATAACACTGCGTAACATTAACTAGACTTCTTTCGTTTCACAAGTATAATTTTAATTTTAAGGTGGAGTGCTTAAAAAGAAAACATTTTTCGTTCATGTCAGGAGGACAGTCGGTTAAACGTTTATAAAAGTGGTCTGAAATGCGTTTACCGAGAATGGATTCATTAATTTTAATATCAGTTTTAACTGAAGGCATTATATTAACAACTTTATTGTTCGGTCCGTAGTTGGGGAATATTGGTGGAGTTCTTTTATTAAAAACAGAACTACAGTCATGGACAGAAGTTTTGGGACACTTGACTTGATTTATTTCCTGCCTGCATTTACAAAATACCCTTGTCCCTCCCCCCTTATTTTTTGGTTGTATAAATGGTGGATTCAATTTCATTTCCTCGGCCATTTCCCAGTCTATGCTTTGAAAAAAAGAAGAGATGGCTTCTGATAAAGGGAACACATGATCCCTTATACCCAAGCCTTCTAAGCGGGTTTTTGTCTAATACCTGCAATAAAATAATCATCAAGTGCTATCGATCATAGGAGTATATTTTATCCCTTGTAGCCGGATTCGGTTGAAATCGTTTTTTCCCCGGGGGGAGGGGACTCCCAAGCCACGCCCATAAAACGAGATTCTGTGGTAATTGTATATTGGTCACGGGAAGCTCTGACACAAACAGAAGTAACGTAAAACAAGAGAAGAATGCAAAGGAAGTAAAGAAAATCTAAATATATAATTCCTGTGAGTTTTCTATGAGTCACACCCTCATATAAAAGTGACAGGGAAAATCGGGCGACCGTGTGCCACCTTAGACCTCCTGACAAGTGACCACACAAACAGAGGATGGTTAGCCTGTGCAATACCACACATATAGATACTGAGTTACCTCAGGTGACATGTAAGGGACTGTTCCGCAACTTCATTTAATTTCTCTTGGCCAAAGAACACGTCAGACAATCCAAAATTGGAAAATATGACGTGTCCTTCAGCATCTAAAAGCAAATTGTCTGGTTTGATATCTCTGGGGAAATAATTCATGAAATAATCATGTTAGTTTTGTTATTATGCTATTCAAATACATAAACTACGGTATAGTCTGCGTAGCAGGCGTAGTCAGGCTAATACAGGTATAGTAGCCTTATTTTCCAAGAGAATATAATTTCTTAACGACTTACATCTCGGAAACTAAAGATAGCAAGGTTAGCTAAGTGAATTTTTTGAATAGTATAAACTTCCTGAAAACCCTGCAATTTATAATTAGACTGAGACAAGGAGAAGTTAAACAATAAAAAAACAGTCACTTGGGGTTTGGCTAAAGCCCCCACACCGGAGGGTCGACCATAAAAAAGTGACGGGAGTGACCGCGCGACCGTCGGCTATTTTGAAAGGAACCTCTCAGGTACCAGAATGCAGTTTTGTGGATGTGGCTCGAATTCATTTTCAGCCCTGTACCAATTCTAACGGCAAGTCAGTTCCTGTCATATTATTTTCAGGCTTAATACCTAAAAGGTACCAATTCTAACAACAAGTCAGTACCTGTCATATTATTTTCAGGATTAATACCCTAAAAGACATCGGGATAACTGTAGCGGAGGTCATTTTAGATTTTAACACCCTAGTATGTTGTACCAAACTACAAATTTAACTCCTATATAAAGTACGACGATCACTCTCGTCACTTTTATATGAGACTCCCCCCCCCCCCCCCCCCCCCTCCCCCCCTCCCACCTCCACCCGAGTCCCTTCCAGGTATGTGGCATGTAGCTTAGTTAGAGAGAGAGAGAGAAGCAAGGAGAATACATACTTCGACGTTGAAAGAGCCATAAAGTTTGGTGATGAATTTGTTGTTGTTGGCCAGTCGAAGGAGAGTGTGCTCCTTGTACTTCATGAGAGCGTCCATCTGATGATTTAGCAGCTTTACCGCGTACTCTTTGTTGGTAAGCCGAGATGAGCAGTGGGACACCTGGAATGTAAAAGGTCATCGCATGGCATTATGGGGCATTACAGTGTAACACCAAACAGCACCAGGCGAGCATCTGGTTTATTGATGTCCGGGCACACACAGGTTACAAAATCAGAGAAAAAATTATATGACAACTCCGGAACACGGCTAATTATAGAAGTTCCATCAATCAAACAAAATTTCAAGCGAAAAGAAAACGAAAAGAAAAAAATAAGATATGCCTTCGCAGACTCGTACCCAGTCGCTATTTATGTGTTTTTGGAGATGAGAGAAGATTGGATACGAGGGAAGATGGAGGCGCGCGGGGAGTCATGGGAAGGGTAGAAGGAAAATTAGCTACTTTTCCATTGTCCCTTCCCAGAACGCCCCACGCGCCGCATAATTAATCTCGCTCCAGATTTCCTCGGCTAAAATTGTTTCTAATCAGATAAATAGCGACTGGGTACGAGTCTGATGCCTTCGAATGGTTTCTGCATAAACTACAACCAACAAATCTCACAGGAATTCTTATTATAAAACAACTAAAAGCATATTACTCTGATGTAAGCGAACTCTCACCCTAACCGCCGTTTCTTACCTGACTGCCAGTCAGAGAGTTAGTGCCCACAGATCTTCAGTCAGTCAGTTAGTCCTGATATAAAGACAGTGAGTCGAATCGATCAGGGAGTCCAGCAGGAGTCCATCAATGAGTGAATGAGTTTTGCTTCACAGCATTCAAGCTTGTACTCTGACTGCTGTAGTTTTCTTTGTAACACGTGTTCTCTCCACGTTTTTTGCCTTCAAAGCAATATAAAGAGGAAAAACAATCTGAATTATTCTTGTGCAAGTCGCTTCACAGCGATCGATGCTGAAACCGCTCTATATCTCGTATTCTCGTCACAATGAGCCAAAAAGTCCTTCATGTTGGCTTGAAAGTTTTAGCTAAACTTGAAAAGCCGATTAAAATTCATATTAATTGATCTAAATTGATTTACCTACCGAATATTTCCAGCTTGATGAAAATATTTTTCTGTTTTCACTCCACTGTACGGCGATGCGAAGGATTCGTGTTGGAGCGCAGGGCGCCCGTGTTTTCCCGCCCTTCGTGACGTCAGTCGTCCGTCTGTGCCAATCACAGCGCGAGTTTTACACAGCAAAATCGAGTGTCAGTGATTATGGCTCCTAGACATGTTTATTATACTCTTGTTTTAGTAATAACGCTCCGCTGTTGTTTCTTCGTAGTAAGTTTGGACGGCTTTACTGAAACTGATATCGTAAAATTCTGAATATAATCTCTGGACTTATATTCGCGGAGGGCTTATTATCGAGGGGATGGGGGAGAGGGTTATTATCGAGGGGATGGGGGGAGAGGGTTATTATCGAGGGGATGGGGAGAGAGGGTTAATTATCTAGGTGATGGGGGGAGAGGGTTATTATCCGACGAGGGATTTTACGTCTAAAATGTTTTACTTGTATGGCAAAACTCTCTACTGGGACAAAAACATAATGGACTCCACGAGTCTTTGGTCTCTTTGAGTATTCTGTAGCAACAATTAATACAATAGTTGAGTGGGAGAGCACGCGCGAAAATCACCTCGAGGACACACGACGCGCGACGGCAAGAAAAGACGTCGTGTGTCCTCGAGATGATTTTCGCGCGAGCTCGCGTGCTCTCCCACTCGACTATCCCTGAGAAAAATGAGATACTGCTCGTAGTCTAAGGTTCCAGAGAGGCCGGTGGCTTACTTTGTTTTTGCACCACGTTCTACGGCAAACGGCAAACGTCAGCTTGCACTCGATTTTCTTTACTTTTCTTCCAATCGTTAAATAAATCCATCAGAAAAATCGAAAATAATTCACACGTTCACGATAAACGTGAAACTACTCTCCTTGACGCCAACGCAAACGCCAGACGGCAATAGTGGGATTTTTGCCGTTTGCTTGAAAAACAAACGTGATGCTTAATCTCTCTATTGTCAAAAAGCGGTGATACTCAGCCAGCTTTACGTAAAGTTGTCCGTTGTCTGTTGCGATTCACGCTGATCATGCATAATAACTTTGTTCACAAAACCAAGAGAACATGATCTAAGAGAAGGATTCCCCGCGCCCCTAGTCTCATCTTACGCAGCCGTTATTTGTCACGTTCGTCGCGGGGAGAAGCGTTGCCAACCCAAATAACGGTTGTCATGGAAGGTTCCCCGTGCCCCATGATAATTTTTTGAAGTTTCGTGCCATGCTGTGAAAGTTATTTTTATTTCCTTCTCATCGAGGCTCCCACATCACATTACTTGAACTGACCAATCAGGTAGCGCTCTTAAAATAGCTCAGCTATGGACTGAAAATTAAATTTTTTCCCATGTATGGGGGAATGCTTCTCTTAGATCATCCTCTCTTGATAGAATCTACAAAGAAAAAACAACAAATGAAAGTCAATAGAGAAAGGAATCACTTTTATTGACATTTGACATAAAACTTTGATCGGCAAATAGCTTGGCATGCAGAAAAAACGGAGGACATTTTACACATTACTTCTGCTCTGACAGAAAACCAGAAACGTAATATATATTCATTTTAATCAGTTACGTCATCTACGTAAATAAGTTTGTTTTCGTAGATGAAAGTGAATGTAGTGACTACACTGTAGGTTTACAGATCAACAAATGAAACTATTCCTCTGAAAGTCCTACATGAAGCTTCTGGCAAATGATTCCCGAATTTCTTTCAGCTGATCTCCCATAACCATAAGCGCTTTTAAAGGAATAATGTCAATAACACCTGCGACCTAAAATTCAACGAAGCTTCCCAAAGCCGAGTCGCCGGGATAAAAAAAATCACACACGTTGCCACATCTTTTCCTATCACTACAGCATAAATCGCTTAGCTGTTCTTCAGCTCGAAACAAAGTTAACTCCGCATTTTTTCTGAAAACAAAATCAATAGCTTCATCGTACTCAGAATCGAACTGGAATTTGAAGCGAACGCAAAGCGCCCGCCATTACTAGAAGCCGCTAAACAAATCAGAGACTACCAAATTAAGATCTCGAGATGCTTGGTGTAACCTAAAGGATCGCGGGCTCTCGGGACGGGATTGCGTTTTGAGGGGTTAATCTACTCGTTACGCTACGCAACGGACGGCGGGGTATAGCTGGAGATGCAAAGGGTCGAGGCACCAATGGACTGGTCCCCGAAGCGAAGGCAGGGACCCGACAGAGGGATAGCTGCTTGGACGGTTGCTATGGAAACCGACACCAAACTGACGAGCCAAAGGCGAGGAAGGCTCCAAGCAAAGAAGAGGGGCCAGGTCCCTGTTATCCGAGACTTTGCATCCCTCGATAGCAGTGTAAGCGAGACACGACCGAATCGACAGGAACACGGTAAGAAACGACTACTACGCGTGAGAAAGTCACTTTCTCGCCGGCTCGCGCTTGATTCCTGCATAGCCCTGCGGCTCTCGCTCTCTTTTCTTTCGTTCGCACGCGGGCCGCGGTCAAACGCACTGCACGCGCGAAGTTCCCGCCAAACTGCCGCTTACAAATGTCTTAAAATTCGCTTAGTCTTCTACTTAAAGCCAAAAGTTAAGAAATTTAAGTTAAGCTTTGTACGCCGCATATGCATAGAGAATTTAATATTTGTTATCCACCTTGGAAAAGTCAAGGCAGCGAAAACTGGAAGTGGCGTTAATTTTTTGCGTTTGACCGCTGTGCCGAACAAGGCAGCCGTTTGCGGTTCAATATTCTCAGCGGTCAAACGCAATAATTTAACGCCACTTCCGGTTTTTGCTGCCTTGACTTTTCCAAGCCCTTTTCCAAAAGTTGATAGCGTAATGGGCAAGAAGTTTGTAAGGAAACGTGACTAAAATGCAGTGGCAAACCAAAATACGAGCCGATAAAGTAGGTGGGCAACAATTATTACATTATCTATGCATACTCAGCATACAAAGCTTAACTTTTCAGTAAATTTCTTAACTTTTAGCTTTGGAATGGAGTACTTAACAAATTTAAGACATTTGGCAGCGGGATTTTGGCGGGAACTACGCGCGCGCAGTCCGTTTGTACCTCTCTAAGGGCCCCGTTTACACAAACGCGGTTTCAAATCTACACGGATACACGAAACGTTTACACGAAAACGATTTTTCCGTTTTCGGTAATGTTACGTCATGGCCGTGATGGGCTGGACACGAATAACCTTGAAGGTTCGCGCGCGCCAATCGTTTTCAAATCTACGCGGTTATATTAACCCGTTTACACGACACTCGTAACCGTATCGTTTTTAAAACGCTTCACTTTGGACAGCGTTTTCAAAAGTACACGGTTACACATCGTTTCCGTGCAAACAGGGGGCCTAACCGTATACAAAACGATACGGTTACAAATGAAACCGTGTTCGTGTAACTCGGGGCCTATATATAACAGCAAGTTTTTTCATCGCACTGTGCGCCATTCAACAGCCACCTCTCTACAACAGCCAGTTAATTCTGCCCCAGAGTGGCCTTTGTATAGAGTGGCTCGAAATAAATAAACAAATAAATAATTAAATAGACTGTATTTTTCTCCATTTTGAGGCATGTGTACTTCCTTTCTTTTTTATTTAATTTTTTTAAATGATTGAAAACAGTTTATTGATAGATATTGTAACGAAACGTTTTTGCGGCACTGCGCGACTATGGACGAATTACAGTCGAAGCTCTCGTTGTGACCACTCTCGTAAGCGACCAAGCTCTACTTACGACCACCATTGTGAAAACCCGTTTGAATTGTAACTCAAACTCTGTAATTAAAAGCTCTCATAAACGACCGCGGCCACTTTTTTGAATTACCAACTGGTCGTTTCCTTTGTTTTTAAGCTCTCACAAGCGACCATTTGTTGTGCTACACATTTATGAGACATTGCATTATTTGTAATCATATGAATAAGAGAAGTTTTCAATCTCTGTGGATTCGTGATCTATAACATTCGCTTTCGTAAGTGGCCAGCCTCTATTGTTTCAGCACTTGGTCACTTACGACAGTCCATTCTCGTAAGCGACCAGCTCTAGTTACGACCACTTTTTCGAATTCCCAAGGTGGTCGCTTACGAGAGCTTCGACTGTATGACTTTCAGCGAGGGCGCTGTTGGACGGACTGATAAACGGACTTGGACGGAGGAAAGCTGGCAGAGCACAGGCTCGCTGCGCGGCACTCGTTACTAGTATGCCTGAGGTACTGGGCAGTTGTTTCTTGTCAGTTTGACACCATCTACAGTCAGTAAGGACTCACAAAGATCTGGAATTCTCTCATCTTCTTTATTGTTCGTTGATTAAACCTTGTAGTTTACATATAGCACTGGCAGGTGGCTGAAGGTAACTCAAATGTTCTACAGTACAAGCCTGCTTATATATGCTTTTGACTTCCATCGATACTGATCTCTGGAATGGAAATTGCTGAACACTAAAGTCATCCGGTCACGATAAGTTCCAGGATATTGCCTCAAGACGTAGGTAAATAATGGTGTTACTTGCGAATGTGCTAACTTCGCACTTACAACAAGCAATTTACGTCAAAGATCAACTGATACATTTAAAAACTCGATTATACTTGCAATATTCCTTTATGATAATTCTAAATTTAACATGATCCGAGTTCAGCTTATTTATCATTAAAAGGAACCTGCTGCACAAACAGCAAAGCTTAGCAAAGTCATAATTGTAATCTGCATTTCCTGAAGCAGATGTTCTAAGTTTACATTTGTTGATTGCGAGCGTTACAGTAGCTCTTCCATGTGTAAGACAACACATCGATCGGAAATCTTACATGATTCAACACAGCAAATATCATATTGAGAACTGCAAAGGTCTAAGCTAAGGGACTGTGCAATAATTACCAGGAGGGGGGGGGGGGGGGGCATAAAGTAAAATCAAAGCAAGGATAGGGGGGGGGGGGGGGCTCAAGGTAAAATAAGTCACTCAAGAGAGGGGGGGCCTTAACATTTTATTTCAAGTACATATTACATTGGCGAATCCATACCTATTTATAAGGTGGGGACCGAAAAGTTTTCCGGCCCTTCGGGGCTTCAACGGACCTGAAAATAACACACACGCTCTTTTCATTCTGCTATGGCTCTGTTGTACATTGCTACGGAGGTGATGTTTGTTCCAGACGCGAATGTCCAACAATTAAACATGTAGTAGGAGCTCTTCTTTCTGTTATAAGATTTTAATCCACAGGTGCGTGTAGAGAAAATGCAGGGTATTTGTATAAAGGTGTGTGTATACTGTTAGGGGGGGGGGGGGGGGAGGGGGGGGGGGGGTCGCACATAATTTCTGACTGATTAGAGGTGGGGCAATAACTAAATTCACTCCTTTAGGAGGGGGGGGGGGGTATTACCTAATATGTTCCTACATGAAGCCCATTTTCCACCCCCCCTCCTGATAATTATTGCACAGTCCCTAAAGAAACAAACATCGCAAAAGAGGATGTATATTTACAAAAACATCACTTTCCTAATTCTTCGATTATATTTCAAGCATACTGAATTTGAAGAATCATATAGGGCGAATTATTATCGTGACAATATGATCAAACTCTAGAGATAATGGAGTCTGTCGACATGTGGATCCAATCAAATCGAAGACGATATTTACTTTCTTTTCCACTGACTCTTAGGGCCGGGTTTTGTGGCGGGTTTTGTAGCAAATCATTTCCCAGATATCAAACAATTGTCTAGCATAGAAACTACCAAAGAGTTCATGAACTCTCCTAATTATTTTGTTATTATGCAAATGATGAAGTTTATCTCATCATGCTTTATCTACATGACAAATTATTTATAGAGTGGACACAAATGGAGAATGCTCCAGTGTCCGCTTAATAGAAGTATTATTTACAGTAAATAAGGGCCGGGACTGATCAATTTTGGGACTATCGCTACTGTCCACTTAATAAAGGGTGTACGCTTAATACGGTGTCCCGCTTACAGAGCGGACACTTTAACCATGAACGCTATGGCTTTATTTTTACTTATATTTTAAACTTATTTAATTTCTACTTTTTCCAGAACTAGCCAATCACAGCCGTGATTCGAAGCAACGGTCGAGACATTTTTTCTAACTTTTTCCCGCGTTTTTATCAAAGTATCATCACAGTGGTCTTACAGCGTTCATGGCTCGAGTGTCCGCTCTGTAATACAGGTTTTGACTGTACTGTTCTTTTTATGTAGATTTCAAAAGGCAACATCCTTTTTTTTCTAAGACTAAATAAACCCCCACCAAAGACAAAAATCCCCTCCCCCCTATGTGATGTTCATTTCACCACTGTATTAATTTGTTTTGTGCTTGACATCGTTATGTTTAGTGGCTACGAGCAGTCCCTCGTTTTTCTCTGGGATAGTCAAGTGGGAAATCACGCGAGCGCGCGAGAATATCACCTCGAGGACACACGACGCGCGGGACTGCTCGTAGTCTATATGTTTAGAGAGTTTTCTAAACGGTATTCCCACGGGGTGCACCTAAACTTTTTCAGATGCAAAATCCCTTCCAAATATTAGCCCAAACATTTTTAAACACTTAATTCCTTCCTATAATATGCCCCCCCCCCGCCCCCCACCCCGATAATAAAGTCCCCACCCGAAAAATACGCCCAGCAAAAAAAAATCATTTTGGACAAGCCCAGGGCGTATTCACGGAATATTTTACGGTAATGCTGTAAACTTTAATTACGTAGTGAAAAGCTAACTACTCCTCAATTTGTCCTCTATAAGACCTATTTTCTATTTCCATACGTATATAGCTGTTACATTGGATGACAATATTGGTCGACATGTAAACAAGTCACTTCCCTCTTTAGTTAATGTTTTTCTAGCTATGAAACTTGTCTCAAAACTCTCAGTTTCTTTTCATCGAGCTTCCCTTAGATAACTGCTACTTCTTTTTAAAAACGAATATAGGCTGAGCATGTTTTGTAGCATCATAGCAGAAACAAACGACAGGGGAAATACACGCACTGAATAATTAAAGGATACAAAAACTTCTGTTAACTGCTCGCCGTGTAGTTTTCTCTGTAGTTGATTCAGTTTCTGCAACAATAAACATGCAATCTGTATGAGAGGCAATAAACTTGTACTGTGTCCAATAATTTCATGTTAAAAATTAACGCTCGTTAAATTAACCTGTCTGCACTTTGGTGAAGCTCGTTTCGCTTCGAGTGATGGTGAACATTTGGGCGAGGCAAATGTATTTCGTATCATAATCACTGCGTTTGGTTGGAAGATGAGAGAACAAGAACAATGCAATGGGACGACAATTCAACTTTCAACATTTTTGGTATTTTCAAACGTGACCTGAGATTCTGAATTTTGACGGCAAGGTAAAGGAAATTTTCCTGTTCTTGACATCTCTACTGAAATTTGTGACCGCTGACCTATAGATGCCGCAAAACTTGAAAACTTCAGTACTTTTGAAGCAGTTTTGCTGTCTACACGAACATGGCATTTTAAATTTGAGCACTTATAGACTTGTTCTTTGACAGGTATACATTATACAAACGAACTAAACAAGCATACCTTCAGAAAGTGCTTTCATTTTGAGCTTATGTTGTTCATTTTCAACAAATTACTCACCATATTTATTTTTAGACATGCCGTACTTGATCTTAATAATTTAAAACAAAAAAGCCTCGAAAAATTCAGTCAAAACGTTACGTTTTTCAAGAAAGAATCTTTGTGTAGACCGATAACCACATTAGTTAACGCTGTAAAAAGGAAATGTAGAACAAAATGCTACTCACAATGTTCTGATTGACTCTCTCCAAACTCTATCGTGACGTCATCACCAATGAGAACAAACGGAGCCCAGTATTTTTCGGCACAGAAGTTCTCTGACTCTCTGAGACATTTCATAGCCCGGTTAAGAGCCCCACTGGCGCTACATCCACGACCCAGATGTTCGTAGAAACTTTTCATAAACTCCATAGTGGCCTCGTCATCAATTGCCCAAAGTGACACCAAAACAGAACGAGCACCAGCACCCAAAAAAGCCCGTCCAATACCGACCACACCCTCAGGCGTAACCTTCCCTTGAGCACTGTGACAGCAACTGAGCACAACAAGCCTAGCTCGTAGCTTAACAGCTTTTACATCTGACATTGTTAATAGGAAGTCTTTCTCTTGAGGGATCTCAGTGGATGACAGTGTGGGATTTGGAGCCAAAGCAATTTCACCAGCTTCCATATCACCGTGTGCTGCAATGTGTACCAAAGCAACGGAACCGATTCGCTTAAGCACCTCATGTTTAGTTGCATCTCTTCCCGTGAGCGGTTCGGTGTTAAGGATCTCGCCTATCATCTTTACTTCTTTTCTGGCCCATGGCAAACATGGAAATTTGACGAGCTTGCCCTTCATCTTAACTTCCTCTACGCATGGATCTCCCACCAGCAGCGCTCCAATCTTATTGTGGTAGTCCTCAGGACAATGTGTGATCAGTTTTAAACTGGTAAGCGAGGGTTAAAATCCGGATCCTGAGAGATTCACTGAGGTATCGGGAAGCCTCATCCACAAACGCAGCATAAGGGGCCAAGCATAGCGGACCATCTGGGACAATGATTAACTCCTCGCCTTCAAGTATGTTTGCAATAGGGCTGATTATAGAATCAAACAAGAGGCGCAGAGATTTGTTTTTGCAGTCTGCTATTTCCTGACAAGATTCTTCATTGACCGGTACGTAACATTTTCGCTCTGCATCCAATGAACGATTCTCGCACTTAACACGAACACCAAATCCAATTTCTTTGAAAGCCTTTTTTCATCAGTAAGGTGGCATCTTCGATGCTCTTGCTTGCAAAATGGACTTCTGTACCCTTCAGTACCCATAAATTAATCGTGTCACTCTCCAGTGCTACAAAAACTGTTTGTGTAGATGTATCAGTTACTATGTCAGAGATCGCACTTTTAGATTCAAACGCTAGCAATTCAGAGTCATATTGTAATTTCATGAGATCCATCAAGGCCTGTGCTCGTCCTTGCTCAGCAACACACAAAGCTTCGTCTGTCTTTTGAAGCTTCACCAGTGTTCTCCAAAGAGAGGTGTAAGCTTGTTGACACGCATTACGAAATGATATTTTCCACTCATCTACCGATTGAAGAAGAGCTCTCACGTCATTGTACAGTTTTACACTGGATCGATAATAATCAAGAGCCTCATGCAAAACACCCGAGAATTCAAAATCACAACCTAGAGAATAACAGGCAAGTCCTTCTCCATCTGTCTGCCCCAGTTCTTTGGCAATGCTAAGATGTTTCTCGTGGTACTCTATGGCTTGTTTAAAATCACCCAGGCTGCGATAAGCATTGCCAAGATTACCATGGGCAGTTCCTTCTCCAGCCCTATCCCCCAGTTCTTTGGCAATGTTAAGACATTTCTTGTGGTACTCTATGGCTTGTTTAAAATCACCCAGGCTCTGATAAGCATTGCCAAGATTGCCATAGGCAGCTCCTTCTCCATCCCTCTGCCCCAGTTCATTAGCAATGCTAAGATGTTTCGTGTGGTACTCTATGGCTTGTTTTAAATCACCCAGGCTCTGATAAGCATTGCCAAGATTTCCATAGGCAGCTCCTTCTCCATCTCTCTGCCCCAGTTCTTTGCCAATGCTAAGATCTTTCTTGTGGTACTCTATGGCTTGTTTAAAATCACCCAGACTCTGATAAGCATTGCCAAGATTGCCATAGGCACGTCCTTCTCCATCTCTCTGCCCCAGTTCATTGGCAATGCTAAGATGTTTCGTGTGGTACTCTATGGCCTGTTTAAAATCACCCAGGCTTTGATAAGCATTGCCAAGATTACCATAGGCACCTCCTTCTCCATCTCTCTGCCCCAGTTCTTTGCCAATGCTAAGATCTTTCTTGTGGTACTCTATGGCTTGTTTAAAATCACCCAGACTATCAAAAGCAATGCCAAGATTACCATAGGCACGTCCTTCTCCATCTCTCTGCCCCAGTTCTTTGGCAATGCTAAGATGTTTCTTGTGGTACTCTATGGCTTGTTTAAAATGACCCAAGCGCAGATGAGCATTGCCAAGATTGCCATAGGTAGCTCCTTCTCCAGCCCTGTCCCCGAGTTCATTAGGAATGCTAAGATATTTCTTGTAGTACTCTATGGCTTGTTTAAAATCACCCAGGCCCTGATAAGCATTGCCAAGATTACAATAGACACGTTCTTCTCTCTGCCCCAGTTCTTTGGCAATGCTAAGACTTTTCTTGTGGTACTCTATGGCTTGTTTAAAATCACCCAGGCTCTTATAAGCATTGCCAAGATTGCAATAGGCAGCTCCTTCTCCATCTCTCTGCCCCAGTTCTTTGGCAATGCTAAGATATTTCATGTTGTACTCTATGGCTTGTTTAAAATCACCCAGGCCCTGATAAACATTGCCAAGATTGCAATAGGCCGCTCCTTCTCCATCTCTCTGCCCCAGTTCTTTGGCAATGCTAAGACCTTTCATGTGGTACTCTATGGCTTGTTTAAAATCACCCAGGCTGTTAAAAGTATTGCCAAGATTGCCATAGGTAGCTCCTTCTCCAGCCCTGTCCCCCAGTTCATTAGCAATGCTAAGATGTTTATTGTGGTACTCTGTGGCTTGTTCGAAATCACCCAGCCTGTGATAAGTATTGCCAAGATTGCCATAGGCACGTCCTTCTCCATCTCTCTGCCCCAGTTCTTTGGCAATGCTAAGACGTTTCTTGAGGTACTCTATGGCTTGTTTAAAATCACCCAGGTGCAGATAAGCAATGCCAAGATTCCCATAGGCACGTCCTTCTGCAGCCCTTTCCCCATGTTGTTTGGCAATACGAAGATCTTGCTTGTAGTTCTCTATCGTCCTTTTTATCATTTTAATAGATGCAATTAATGGGAAGAATTTGCTTGCCTTTTGTCAAGTACACACCTAGTAGACAAACATTAAAGCTTATTATTCATCAAATCGTAACACTGTCCAAATATGGTCATGATGCACTCAATATCTGTCGACCGTACTGAACAGATATCCTGCGATATATGTAATTTCGTATGCGCGCGGTAAAATGTTCAAGTCAGTTCTTGAAATAAAAGTGGAAGAGTATTTTTTTTAGTTGTGTTATCAATTTGTTGAGTAATAAAACAATTATCCTGCTCAATCTTATCGATTCCGCGCGATTTCGCAGGATAATTGTTAAATATCTGACCGGAGTTGAAAGAACGTGGCCGCACTGAGGAACTAAAATGCACTCCAAACGCTTCAGGTCCCCACCCACCCCCACAGCCATTTATATTGGCACATGACCTGTGTACCGGCGTACCGACTGTACCGAACATACGGACTGTACCGACTGTACCGACTGTACCGACTGTCCCAAACGTACCGACTGTACCGACTGTACCGACTGTATCGACTGTACCGAACGTACCGACTGTACCGACTTTGACTGTACCGACTGTACCGACTGTACTGACGGTACCGAACGTATAGACTGTACCGACTGTACCGAACGTATAGACTGTATCGACTGTACCGAACGTACCTACTGTACCGACTGTACTGACTTTGACTGTACCGACTGTACTGACTGTACCGACTGTACCGACTGTACCGACTGTACCGACTGTACCGAACGTATAGACTGTACCGACTGTACCGAACGTATAGACTGTATCGACTGTACCGACTTTGACTGTACCGACTGTACCGACTGTACCGACTGTACCAACTGTACCGACTGTACCGACTGTACCGACTGTACCGAATGTACCGACTGTACCGAACGTATAGACTGTACAGACTGTACCGAACGTACAGACTGTACCGACTTTACCGACTGTTCGGACAGTACCGACTGTACCGAACGTACCGACTGTACCGACTGTACCGAATATGTACCGTCGTATGGAATCTTGAACAACAATTAAAAAAGACAGTACACTGTATGACAATGAACAATGTATCTTAAAACTAAATACATCTATTTCAATTAACGTTGTCGGATAGAATTGTTTTTAAAAGCCGGCAAGACAAGACCGAAAGGTAGCATGGGTAAAAGTAGAAAACTGCTGCACGCACTGAATACTAATGAGAAGTAACATGAAAAACATCATTTCTAACATTTCCTTTTTGTTTTAAACCTGTAGATGTAAGCTAATTTTAGCAGAATCAGCTTGTGACAAAACATGGAAAAACAAATTATCTAATTCGGGGCAAACCAAATACATCACGTGCAAAATAAAAACGCTTCTCGTTTAATTAACTAATTTATTCATGCATTCCCCGTTACCATGCTTCCTCCAATCACGGAACTCCAAATACTCTAGTATATAAACACACACACAACCCACAATCCTCCACTTTGCTCCGACGAAGGGCTAACGCTCGAAACGTCAGCTTCTAGAAATTCGCTACGGCGGTTAATTTACCTTTATCAACTCCGAGTTGACAATCAACATAGTGTTTTACTTGCCCGCCGACGCAGCACCACCATTAGAAACTAATTACTTTGTCCTTCAGGCATTTGCTTACTCTCTGCTTTAGGCCGCCATTTGTAACGTATTTCGTCTGTCTTAGATCGAAACTACCTCCCGAGGTTGTTTCAATCACGCTTAGAATCAGATCAATTAGAACATGTACGTTTCTATCATGATTCGCGCAATGCACCGCCTGTTGTGAACACTTTTCATAGCGAAACATGTTTCATTCGTGATCAGACTAAACATGTTTCGGACTAGTGTGAACGCAGTATTAGAAAGGTTGTAATACGGTAAGTGCAGAATAGTAACCACTAAGTAGCTCATATTGAGAAGTGTTTACTTGAAGGGGGAGGGGGGGGGGGGGCGTAGTTCCCAGCCCAAATTTTACCCCAACTCCCATTCCTAGTGTCAAAACTACAGAAAACTCTCAGCACATCATAGCAAATGCTAAAAATGTAAACAATTACAGATATGAAGTCGGTTTAACTCAAATGCATACTTAATACTGATCCTCGCTCATAACCTGTCTTGTCCAATTCTTTCTTATACCTTTTCCCAAATTTAAAGCTACAAAGGTGGGATTGCGGAGATAAGCGCCTAACGTCTGACCTTATCTTTACTCCCTCCTGTAATCCTTGTTCCTGTAATCGTTGTTCCTCTTCGCTAAGGGTTATTTATGTTGAGGTTTATCACTGTGTGGTCAAACCGTACTAAGGAAAGTGTCTTAACAGTAATTGCCTTGCAGTTATTCAGAAGTGTTTTCTTGAAAGGGGGAGGATCGCAGTTCCCAGCCCCAAATTTTACCCCAACTCCCATCCCTGTGTCTAAACCACAAAAACTCTCAGCACATCATAGAAAATGCTAAAATGTAAACAATTACATATATGTAGTCGGTTTAACTCAAATGCATACTTAAGGTCATTCCATCGAAATAGAACTTACAATAGATTTTCATTCAAACTTTGCCTATTGGTTGTTTATCTTATGGGAACTTAAATTTTGAAATAAAAAGGGGGGTCCCGGTATTCGTTTAGGAGCAGGAGGACCTTGTATATACCCCATAATTCCTTACAATATCAGCTTCCAGAAACATTTTTATTGGCTAAGTTCACGTTTCCGGTGATTATTTATTCTTCTGCAATATAAATTAGTCTATATTTATTTTATAGAAAGAAGGTGATTGCTAGACTCAAAATATGAGAAAAAATTGATAGGTCACGGTACTCGTCTACGAGAAAATGACGATTTATCTCTTAGGCGAGCTTAGCCGTAAAGGAAAAGCCGCCATTTTTTTAATGTGCGCGCGCTAATGACTTGTGAAATCATTCGCAGTAAAGATGCGCAATGCAATACAAAGGAATCACCTTAATACCGAAATATTTGCTGAAAGGTCGACGCAATATCTCTGCAACTTCTTTATATCCACAGTATAAAATGCAACCAAACCAAAGGTTAAAAAAACGAAGAAATCATGCCTACTCGAAACTGGATTTTAGTAGTTCGCCGAACGAGCATTGCGGGGATTTTTTTACCGGATGTGACGTCATATTTTGTTGGATGATTCCGATACCAAAAATGTGCCAGGCGTCGCGGAGTGTTCTCCCCGCCCCTGGAGGCCCCCTAACACCCCCCTTCGCGCCTTTAATACTGCCGTCTACTTCCAAAAATTTTCCTTCAATCTACTTCACATTTTCGGGAAAACCCTGGGACCCCTCCTATCCCAACAAAGGAGACAAGAGAGACGACTGGGGACGAGTCAGCCTCCTATCAAAAAATCCTGGATCCGCCCCTGTAATAAGCCATTATTAAAAACTGAATCTCAGTTATTGGATTTCTAGCTTTTTGATTGGTTAAATGGAGACCCCTGCTCTGACAAAATATGAATGCGTGAGCGAGAAAAGAGAGCTGAATTTTTTTTCTCTCCAACGAACAATGGCTACCGGAGAAACGGTTGTTTAACGGCAGTATTGTTACCTTGTATTTCGAAGAGGCTTGTCAAATTTTCAGCTGAACTAAACTTTTAAAATCAGCACAATAAATATCGGAAACCAAGCATGATATCGAAAGCATAAATATCGCAGTCGATCGTCAAGCGTTGTAGTCTCCTACACAGCCGTTATTTGTGTCAATAACGGCTGCGTAGGGGAGACTACAAGCATTGGTGATGGTACAATCGAAGACCACTTCACACACAGGGAGCCCAGACAAACTGTTTGACTGTGTGCTGAGTAACAAACAAAGTAGTTCTGGGAAAAGAAAAATGTGGAGTGAAAAGGGGGAGGGTACGTATTTTTAATTCATTATTCATCGGTGATATGACCAAACATTGATCGTATGGCTGGTTCAGGAGCAAGAAATATTATTTCCAATTAGATTGTAGTGTTGCTTATAAATGTATCTACCGGGTTAAGTGATTTGTTGTAAACTTTTTACATTCCATGAAACTAACGACTTGTTTCCGGGAAACAGACTGGGAAGTTGAATCAGTTTCAACGTTCTGGTGGTTATTGTGAAAAATTGTTATTTCCTTTGCTAGAAATCTGTGCGTTTCGTGCAATTATAAGTAAGGAGAAAATGCACGAGGCTTCAGTGGTGTTAAGACGTGAACTCTTGTCGACTTTAAAAGTTTCATCATAAATCGAAGTATGACTCGTGGAAAGTAAAATACGATACATATTAACTTTTCAGTGTAATGAAACAAGTCTGACCTAAATGTTTTCTATGTGGTTATATGCTTGATGTGACTGCTAAGCGGTTTCGATAATCAATAGAGTTCAAAATAGTTCAAAACGTTTGACGCAGAATGCATTAGATGCCCTATTACTGGCTAGTAGCTTGGTTTTCGTATCATTTTTACCAAAATAAGGTTTGTTTTAAGGTATCTGCACCGTCAAAATTAGCCCGTTTTCAAACAAAACAATATAGCTTCCAAAAGCGTCAAAATGATGCAGATTATTTATATAATGAATCATTAAAACATAAAATGCACGAGGCTTCACGATGGTATTATCAGCTAAGAAATAACAAATGATTTAAAAGACTATGAACTCTTGTCGACTTTGAAGACATTGAAAGATTCATTATGAATCGAAGCAATCATGAACAGATCATTCATCCTCATCATCGTGACCAGTAGAAAGTAAAACACGATACATATTAAATTCTGTAGGAAAACAAGTTACCTAAATATTTCAAATATAAATATTTTCGATGTCTTGAGAGACAAGCCTGCGAAAAGCAGCTAAGCGGTTTTGTTGTAAGCTTCGATAATTATTTAGTTAGGATATTGCGAAGGACGGCTCACGAAAAACACTTTCTGTAAAGCAATGTTATTCGAGAGAATTCTTCTTACCTGTCCTGCCGTCCAGCTGGGGCTATTTAATGACTGGTTTAATTCAGCTTTTACTCGAGTTTTCATTTGGTCCAACGTTTGTAATCCTTCAAAATAAATACCAAGCGCCGTCATTGCTTTGAACATGTCCGACAGATCGTTGAATTCCTCGATGGTTTCGTTTTTCGATTCGTTTTAGAACCCATTTTACAGGTTTCAATGAACCCAGTACTGGGAACATATAAAATAAAAGTAGATAAAAAAGAGAAAGGCTACATTGGAACTCAGAGAGAAACTTCAACGAATGAAACAACTTTAGGCTTTCCTGCAGCTGCAGCGTCGTTGTTGTGTGCACAAAGAATGGCCGATTGGTTCTGGGAAAACTGATATGCGGGGGGTGCGTTATTTTTATTTGTTATTCATCGGTACTTGGGTCATGATGCATCGTCTTGTATTCATTTACAGTTATTTTTGTTTTAAATCTCTGATCTCAAAACTTTCATTTCTCAGGTTGGTTAACATTATCAAGGAACTATGGACTACTTTCAGTTGCTATTAAGTGAGACAGCTTCGAGGTGTCGAATTATCCACGAAGCAGACAAAGACCTTATTATTTATGTTTTCGTAATGATCATGAATTAAACGTAATTTCTTATCCTCTAGAAAACCGACTAGTACTTCAAGCGTAAATCAACTGCATTCAGTAAAGCCACAGACTGGAAACGTGTTCGCTGTCCTCTTTGCTACGACAGAGCAGTTCCAACGCAATTCGAGAGTGCACAAACTGAGTAAGAAACAAAGTAGTTCTGGGAAAAGAAAAATGTGGAGGGAGTGAAAAGGGTTAAGAGGGGAGCCGAGGCTACGTATTTTTAATTCATTATTCATCGGTGATATGACCAAACATTGATCGTATGGCTGGTTCAGGAGCAAGAAATATTATTTCCAATTAGATTGTAGTGTTGCTTATAAATGTATCTACCGGGTTAAGTGATTTGTTGTAAACTTTTTACATTCCATGAAAACTAACGACTTGTTTCCGGGAAACAGACTGGGAAGTTGAATCAGTTTCAATGTTCTGGTGGTTATTGTGAAAAATTGTTATTTCCTTTGCTAGAAATCTGCGCCTTTTATGCAATTATAAGTAAGGAGAAAATGCACGAGGCTTCAGTGGTGTTAAGACGTGAACTCTTGTCGACTTTAAAAGTTTCATCATAAATCGAAGTATGACTCGTGGAAAGTAAAATACGATACATATTAACTTTTGTAATGAAACAAGTCTGACCTAAATGTTTTCGATGTGGTTATATGCTTGATGTACTGCTAAGCGGTTTCGATAATCAATAGAGTTCAAAATAGTTCAAAACGTTTGACGCAGAATGCATTAGATGCCCTATTACTGGCTAGTAGCTTGGTTTTCGTATCATTTTTACCAAAATAAGGTTTGTTTTAAGGTATCTGCACCGTCAAAATTAGCCCGTTTTCAAACAAACAATATAGCTTCCAAAAGCGTCAAAATGATGCAGATTATTTATATAATGAATCATTAAAACATAAAATGCACGAGGCTTCACGATGGTATTATCAGCTAAGAAATAACAAATGATTTAAAAGACTATGAACTCTTGTCGACTTTGAAGACATTGAAAGATTCATTATGAATCGAAGCAATCATGACAGAACAGATCATTCATCCTCATCATCGTGACCAGTAGAAAGTAAAACACGATACATATTAAATTCTGTAGGAAAACAAGTTACCTAAATATTTTAAATATAAATATTTTCGATGTCTTGAGAGACAAGCCTGCGAAAAGCTGCTAAGCGGTTTTGTTGTAAGCTTCGATAATTATTTAGTTAGGATATTGCGAAGGACGGCTCACTGACGAAAAACACTTTCTGTAAAGCAATGTTATTCGAGAGAATTCTTCTTACCTGTCCTGCCGTCCAGCTGGGGTTATTTAATGACTGGTTTAATTCAGCTTTTACTCGAGTTTTCATTTGGTCCAACGTTTGTAATCCTTCAAAAGAAATACCAAGCGCCGTCATTGCTTTGAACATGTCCGACAGATCGTTGAATTCCTCGATGGTTTCGTTTTTCGATTCGTTTTAGAACCCATTTTACTGGTTTCAATGAACCCAGTACTGGGAACATATAAAATAAAAGTAGATAAAAAAGAGAAAGGCTACATTGGAACTCAGAGAGAAACTTCAACGAATGAAACAACTTTAGGCTTTCCTGCAGCTGCAGCGTCGTTGTTGTGTGCACAAAGAATGGCCGATTGGTTCTGGGAAAACTGATATGCGGGGGGTGCGTTATTTTTATTTGTTATTCATCGGTACTTGGGTCATGATGCATCGTCTTGTATTCATTTACAGTTATTTTTGTTTTAAATCTCTGATCTCAAAACTTTCATTTCTCAGGTTGGTTAACATTATCAAGGAACTATGGACTACTTTCAGTTGCTATTAAGTGAGACAGCTTCGAGGTGTCGAATTATCCACGAAGCAGACAAAGACCTTATTATTTATGTTTTCGTAATGATCATGAATTAAACGTAATTTCTTATCCTCTAGAAAACCGACTAGTACTTCAAGCGTAAATCAACTGCATTCAGTAAAGCCACAGACTTGAAACGTGTTCGCTGTTCTCTTTGCTACGACAGAGCAGTTCCAACGCAATTCGTGAGTGCACAAACTGAGTAACAAATAAAGTAGTTCTGAGAAAAGAAAAATGTTGAGGGAGTGAAAAGGGGGGAGCCGAGGGTACGTATTTTTAATTCATTATTCATCGGTGACATGACCAAACATTGATCGTATGGCTGGTTCAGGAGCAAGAAATATTATTTCCAATTAGATTGTAGTGTTGCTTATAAATGTATCTACCGGGTTAAGTGATTTGTTGTAAACTTTTTACATTCCATGAAAACTAACGACTTGTTTCCGGGAAACAGACTGGGAAGTTGAATCAGTTTCAATGTTCTGGTGGTTATTGTGAAAAATTGTTATTTCCTTTGCTAGAAATCTGCGCCTTTTATGCAATTATAAGTAAGGAGAAAATGCACGAGGCTTCAGTGGTGTTATCAGCTAAGAAATTACAAATGATTTAAAAGACGTGAACTTGTCGACTTTAAAAGTTTCATTATGAATCACAGCAATCACGAACAATGTCAGACTGGCAGAGGAATCAATAATCGTCATTATTCGAGAGAATTCTTCTTACCTGTCCTGCCGTCCAGCTGGGGTTATTTAATGACTGGTTTAATTCAGCTTTTGCTCGTGTTTTCATTTGGTCCAACGTTTGTAATCCTTCAAAAGAAATACCAAGCGCCGTCATTGCTTTGAACATGTCCGACAGATCGTTGAATTCCTCGATGGTTTCGTTTTTCGATTCGTTTTAGAACCCATTTTACTGGTTTCAATGAACCCAGTACTGGGAACATATAAAATAAAAGTAGATAAAAAAGAGAAAGGCTACATTGGAACTCAGAGAGAAACTTCAACGAATGAAACAACTTTAGGCTTTCCTGCAGCTGCAGCGTCGTTGTTGTGTGCACAAAGAATGGCCGATTGGTTCTGGGAAAACTGATATGCGGGGGGTGCGTTATTTTTATTTGTTATTCATCGGTACTTGGGTCATGATGCATCGTCTTGTATTCATTTACAGTTATTTTTGTTTTAAATCTCTGATCTCAAAACTTTCATTTCTCAGGTTGGTTAACATTATCAAGGAACTATGGACTACTTTCAGTTGCTATTAAGTGAGACAGCTTCGAGGTGTCGAATTATCCACGAAGCAGACAAAGACCTTATTATTTATGTTTTCGTAATGATCATGAATTAAACGTAATTTCTTATCCTCTAGAAAACCGACTAGTACTTCAAGCGTAAATCAACTGCATTCAGTAAAGCCACAGACTGGAAACGTGTTCGCTGTCCTCTTTGCTACGACAGAGCAGTTCCAACGCAATTCGAGAGTGCACAAACTGAGTAAGAAACAAAGTAGTTCTGGGAAAAGAAAAATGTGGAGGGAGTGAAAAGGGTTAAGAGGGGAGCCGAGGCTACGTATTTTTAATTCATTATTCATCGGTGATATGACCAAACATTGATCGTATGGCTGGTTCAGGAGCAAGAAATATTATTTCCAATTAGATTGTAGTGTTGCTTATAAATGTATCCATTCCATGAAAACTAACGACTTGTTTCCGGGAAACAGACTGGGAAGTTGAATCAGTTTCAATGTTCTGGTGGTTATTGTGAAAAATTGTTATTTCCTTTGCTAGAAATCTGCGCCTTTTATGCAATTATAAGTAAGGAGAAAATGCACGAGGCTTCAGTGGTGTTAAGACGTGAACTCTTGTCGACTTTAAAAGTTTCATCATAAATCGAAGTATGACTCGTGGAAAGTAAAATACGATACATATTAACTTTTGTAATGAAACAAGTCTGACCTAAATGTTTTCGATGTGGTTATATGCTTGATGTACTGCTAAGCGGTTTCGATAATCAATAGAGTTCAAAATAGTTCAAAACGTTTGACGCAGAATGCATTAGATGCCCTATTACTGGCTAGTAGCTTGGTTTTCGTATCATTTTTACCAAAATAAGGTTTGTTTTAAGGTATCTGCACCGTCAAAATTAGCCCGTTTTCAAACAAACAATATAGCTTCCAAAAGCGTCAAAATGATGCAGATTATTTATATAATGAATCATTAAAACATAAAATGCACGAGGCTTCACGATGGTATTATCAGCTAAGAAATAACAAATGATTTAAAAGACTATGAACTCTTGTCGACTTTGAAGACATTGAAAGATTCATTATGAATCGAAGCAATCATGACAGAACAGATCATTCATCCTCATCATCGTGACCAGTAGAAAGTAAAACACGATACATATTAAATTCTGTAGGAAAACAAGTTACCTAAATATTTTAAATATAAATATTTTCGATGTCTTGAGAGACAAGCCTGCGAAAAGCTGCTAAGCGGTTTTGTTGTAAGCTTCGATAATTATTTAGTTAGGATATTGCGAAGGACGGCTCACTGACGAAAAACACTTTCTGTAAAGCAATGTTATTCGAGAGAATTCTTCTTACCTGTCCTGCCGTCCAGCTGGGGTTATTTAATGACTGGTTTAATTCAGCTTTTACTCGAGTTTTCATTTGGTCCAACGTTTGTAATCCTTCAAAAGAAATACCAAGCGCCGTCATTGCTTTGAACATGTCCGACAGATCGTTGAATTCCTCGATGGCTTCGTTTTTCGATTCGTTTTAGAACCCATTTTACTGGTTTCAATGAACCCAGTACTGGGATCATATAAAATAAAAGTAGATAAAAAAGAGAAAGGCTACATTGGAACTCAGAGAGAAACTTCAACGAATGAAACAACTTTAGGCTTTCCTGCAGCTGCAGCGTCGTTGTTGTGTGCACAAAGAATGGCCGATTGGTTCTGGGAAAACTGATATGCGGGGGGTGCGTTATTTTTATTTGTTATTCATCGGTACTTGGGTCATGATGCATCGTCTTGTATTCATTTACAGTTATTTTTGTTTTAAATCTCTGATCTCAAAACTTTCATTTCTCAGGTTGGTTAACATTATCAAGGAACTATGGACTACTTTCAGTTGCTATTAAGTGAGACAGCTTCGAGGTGTCGAATTATCCACGAAGCAGACAAAGACCTTATTATTTATGTTTTCGTAATGATCATGAATTAAACGTAATTTCTTATCCTCTAGAAAACCGACTAGTACTTCAAGCGTAAATCAACTGCATTCAGTAAAGCCACAGACTTGAAACGTGTTCGCTGTTCTCTTTGCTACGACAGAGCAGTTCCAACGCAATTCGTGAGTGCACAAACTGAGTAACAAATAAAGTAGTTCTGAGAAAAGAAAAATGTTGAGGGAGTGAAAAGGGGGGAGCCGAGGGTACGTATTTTTAATTCATTATTCATCGGTGACATGACCAAACATTGATCGTATGGCTGGTTCAGGAGCAAGAAATATTATTTCCAATTAGATTGTAGTGTTGCTTATAAATGTATCTACCGGGTTAAGTGATTTGTTGTAAACTTTTTACATTCCATGAAAACTAACGACTTGTTTCCTGGAAACAGACTGGGAAGTTGAATCAGTTTCAATGTTCTGGTGGTTATTGTGAAAAATTGTTATTTCCTTTGCTAGAAATCTGCGCCTTTTATGCAATTATAAGTAAGGAGAAAATGCACGAGGCTTCAGTGGTGTTATCAGCTAAGAAATTACAAATGATTTAAAAGACGTGAACTTGTCGACTTTAAAAGTTTCATTATGAATCACAGCAATCACGAACAATGTCAGACTGGCAGAGGAATCAATAATCGTCATTATTCGAGAGAATTCTTCTTACCTGTCCTGCCGTCCAGCTGGGGTTATTTAATGACTGGTTTAATTCAGCTTTTGCTCGTGTTTTCATTTGGTCCAACGTTTGTAATCCTTCAAAAGAAATACCAAGCGCCGTCATTGCTTTGAACATGTCCGACAGATCGTTGAATTCCTCGATGGTTTCGTTTTTCGATTCGTTTTAGAACCCATTTTACTGGTTTCAATGAACCCAGTACTGGGAACATATAAAATAAAAGTAGATAAAAAAGAGAAAGGCTACATTGGAACTCAGAGAGAAACTTCAACGAATGAAACAACTTTAGGCTTTCCTGCAGCTGCAGCGTCGTTGTTGTGTGCACAAAGAATGGCCGATTGGTTCTGGGAAAACTGATATGCGGGGGGTGCGTTATTTTTATTTGTTATTCATCGGTACTTGGGTCATGATGCATCGTCTTGTATTCATTTACAGTTATTTTTGTTTTAAATCTCTGATCTCAAAACTTTCATTTCTCAGGTTGGTTAACATTATCAAGGAACTATGGACTACTTTCAGTTGCTATTAAGTGAGACAGCTTCGAGGTGTCGAATTATCCACGAAGCAGACAAAGACCTTATTATTTATGTTTTCGTAATGATCATGAATTAAACGTAATTTCTTATCCTCTAGAAAACCGACTAGTACTTCAAGCGTAAATCAACTGCATTCAGTAAAGCCACAGACTTGAAACGTGTTCGCTGTTCTCTTTGCTACGACAGAGCAGTTCCAACGCAATTCGTGAGTGCACAAACTGAGTAACAAATAAAGTAGTTCTGAGAAAAGAAAAATGTTGAGGGAGTGAAAAGGGGGGAGCCGAGGGTACGTATTTTTAATTCATTATTCATCGGTGACATGACCAAACATTGATCGTATGGCTGGTTCAGGAGCAAGAAATATTATTTCCAATTAGATTGTAGTGTTGCTTATAAATGTATCTACCGGGTTAAGTGATTTGTTGTAAACTTTTTACATTCCATGAAAACTAACGACTTGTTTCCGGGAAACAGACTGGGAAGTTGAATCAGTTTCAATGTTCTGGTGGTTATTGTGAAAAATTGTTATTTCCTTTGCTAGAAATCTGCGCCTTTTATGCAATTATAAGTAAGGAGAAAATGCACGAGGCTTCAGTGGTGTTATCAGCTAAGAAATTACAAATGATTTAAAAGACGTGAACTTGTCGACTTTAAAAGTTTCATTATGAATCACAGCAATCACGAACAATGTCAGACTGGCAGAGGAATCAATAATCGTCATTATTCGAGAGAATTCTTCTTACCTGTCCTGCCGTCCAGCTGGGGTTATTTAATGACTGGTTTAATTCAGCTTTTGCTCGTGTTTTCATTTGGTCCAACGTTTGTAATCCTTCAAAAGAAATACCAAGCGCCGTCATTGCTTTGAACATGTCCGACAGATCGTTGAATTCCTCGATGGTTTCGTTTTTCGATTCGTTTTAGAACCCATTTTACTGGTTTCAATGAACCCAGTACTGGGAACATATAAAATAAAAGTAGATAAAAAAGAGAAAGGCTACATTGGAACTCAGAGAGAAACTTCAACGAATGAAACAACTTTAGGCTTTCCTGCAGCTGCAGCGTCGTTGTTGTGTGCACAAAGAATGGCCGATTGGTTCTGGGAAAACTGATATGCGGGGGGTGCGTTATTTTTATTTGTTATTCATCGGTACTTGGGTCATGATGCATCGTCTTGTATTCATTTACAGTTATTTTTGTTTTAAATCTCTGATCTCAAAACTTTCATTTCTCAGGTTGGTTAACATTATCAAGGAACTATGGACTACTTTCAGTTGCTATTAAGTGAGACAGCTTCGAGGTGTCGAATTATCCACGAAGCAGACAAAGACCTTATTATTTATGTTTTCGTAATGATCATGAATTAAACGTAATTTCTTATCCTCTAGAAAACCGACTAGTACTTCAAGCGTAAATCAACTGCATTCAGTAAAGCCACAGACTGGAAACGTGTTCGCTGTCCTCTTTGCTACGACAGAGCAGTTCCAACGCAATTCGAGAGTGCACAAACTGAGTAAGAAACAAAGTAGTTCTGGGAAAAGAAAAATGTGGAGGGAGTGAAAAGGGTTAAGAGGGGAGCCGAGGCTACGTATTTTTAATTCATTATTCATCGGTGATATGACCAAACATTGATCGTATGGCTGGTTCAGGAGCAAGAAATATTATTTCCAATTAGATTGTAGTGTTGCTTATAAATGTATCCATTCCATGAAAACTAACGACTTGTTTCCGGGAAACAGACTGGGAAGTTGAATCAGTTTCAATGTTCTGGTGGTTATTGTGAAAAATTGTTATTTCCTTTGCTAGAAATCTGCGCCTTTTATGCAATTATAAGTAAGGAGAAAATGCACGAGGCTTCAGTGGTGTTAAGACGTGAACTCTTGTCGACTTTAAAAGTTTCATCATAAATCGAAGTATGACTCGTGGAAAGTAAAATACGATACATATTAACTTTTGTAATGAAACAAGTCTGACCTAAATGTTTTTGATGTGGTTATATGCTTGATGTACTGCTAAGCGGTTTCGATAATCAATAGAGTTCAAAATAGTTCAAAACGTTTGACGCAGAATGCATTAGATGCCCTATTACTGGCTAGTAGCTTGGTTTTCGTATCATTTTTACCAAAATAAGGTTTGTTTTAAGGTATCTGCACCGTCAAAATTAGCCCGTTTTCAAACAAACAATATAGCTTCCAAAAGCGTCAAAATGATGCAGATTATTTATATAATGAATCATTAAAACATAAAATGCACGAGGCTTCACGATGGTATTATCAGCTAAGAAATAACAAATGATTTAAAAGACTATGAACTCTTGTCGACTTTGAAGACATTGAAAGATTCATTATGAATCGAAGCAATCATGACAGAACAGATCATTCATCCTCATCATCGTGACCAGTAGAAAGTAAAACACGATACATATTAAATTCTGTAGGAAAACAAGTTACCTAAATATTTTAAATATAAATATTTTCGATGTCTTGAGAGACAAGCCTGCGAAAAGCTGCTAAGCGGTTTTGTTGTAAGCTTCGATAATTATTTAGTTAGGATATTGCGAAGGACGGCTCACTGACGAAAAACACTTTCTGTAAAGCAATGTTATTCGAGAGAATTCTTCTTACCTGTCCTGCCGTCCAGCTGGGGTTATTTAATGACTGGTTTAATTCAGCTTTTACTCGAGTTTTCATTTGGTCCAACGTTTGTAATCCTTCAAAAGAAATACCAAGCGCCGTCATTGCTTTGAACATGTCCGACAGATCGTTGAATTCCTCGATGGTTTCGTTTTTCGATTCGTTTTAGAACCCATTTTACTGGTTTCAATGAACCCAGTACTGGGATCATATAAAATAAAAGTAGATAAAAAAGAGAAAGGCTACATTGGAACTCAGAGAGAAACTTCAACGAATGAAACAACTTTAGGCTTTCCTGCAGCTGCAGCGTCGTTGTTGTGTGCACAAAGAATGGCCGATTGGTTCTGGGAAAACTGATATGCGGGGGGTGCGTTATTTTTATTTGTTATTCATCGGTACTTGGGTCATGATGCATCGTCTTGTATTCATTTACAGTTATTTTTGTTTTAAATCTCTGATCTCAAAACTTTCATTTCTCAGGTTGGTTAACATTATCAAGGAACTATGGACTACTTTCAGTTGCTATTAAGTGAGACAGCTTCGAGGTGTCGAATTATCCACGAAGCAGACAAAGACCTTATTATTTATGCTTTCGTAATGATCATGAATTAAACGTAATTTCTTATCCTCTAGAAAACCGACTAGTACTTCAAGCGTAAATCAACTGCATTCAGTAAAGCCACAGACTTGAAACGTGTTCGCTGTTCTCTTTGCTACGACAGAGCAGTTCCAACGCAATTCGTGAGTGCACAAACTGAGTAACAAATAAAGTAGTTCTGAGAAAAGAAAAATGTTGAGGGAGTGAAAAGGGGGGAGCCGAGGGTACGTATTTTTAATTCATTATTCATCGGTGACATGACCAAACATTGATCGTATGGCTGGTTCAGGAGCAAGAAATATTATTTCCAATTAGATTGTAGTGTTGCTTATAAATGTATCTACCGGGTTAAGTGATTTGTTGTAAACTTTTTACATTCCATGAAAACTAACGACTTGTTTCCGGGAAACAGACTGGGAAGTTGAATCAGTTTCAATGTTCTGGTGGTTATTGTGAAAAATTGTTATTTCCTTTGCTAGAAATCTGCGCCTTTCGTGCAATTATAAGTAAGGAGAAAATGCACGAGGCTTCAGTGGTGTTAAGACATGAACTCTTGTCGACTTTAAAAGTTTCATTATGAATCACAGCAATCACGAACAATGTCAGACTGGCAGAGGAATCAATAATCGTCATTATTCGAGAGAATTCTTCTTACCTGTCCTGCCGTCCAGCTGGGGTTATTTAATGACTGGTTTAATTCAGCTTTTGCTCGTGTTTTCATTTGGTCCAACGTTTGTAATCCTTCAAAAGAAATACCAAGCGCCGTCATTGCTTTGAACATGTCCGACAGATCGTTTAATTCCTCGATGCTTTCGTTTTTCGATTCGTTTTAGAAGCCATTTTACTGGTTTCAATGAACCCAGTACTGGGATCATATAAAAATGTAGATAAAAAAGAGAAAGGCTACATTGGAACTCAGAGAGAAACTTCAACGAATGAAACAATTTTAGGCTTTCCTGCAGCTGCAGCGTCGTTGTTGTGTGCACAAAGCATGACCGATTGGTTCTGGGAAAACTGATCAGGATATGCGGGAGGTGCGTTATTTTTATTTGTTGCTCCGGTAACGGTACTTGGGTCTTGTATTCATTTAGCAGGCTTTTTGTAAAATATCGAATCTGATGATTTTCAGACACGGTTTAAAAGCAGCTGTAAACGTCGCATTTCACATGTGCCGAATCTAATTCAGGAATTAAATGCATGTGAAGTTCGTCGTTTAAATCAATTAAATTCGACAGATTTGAATTAAATGCGACTTCTGCCGCATCTTCGACTGGGCCAGTCGAATATTCGACAGAAGTTCGACAGTTGCTTTATACGTCGAACGGCATGTGCCAAATCGAATGCATAAATTATTTTAATGTATTTCTGAATATAACAGCATTCGTGATTTTTTGAAAGCTATCAGTGTTGACGTGACCAGTCACGCTTGAAAAAGAGTGGCGCCAAAAATAAAACGTTGGTTCGCGAAAAAGGAAATTCCCAGTCTGTAAACGCAGATACCAAGTCTTTCCTCTGGCGAAATCGGCTCTCCAGTCACTGTTTCTCTCTCTAGTCGGTCCCGAATACGGCTTAAAATAAAACAAAAAGTTTCTTGAGACACCCGAAGAGTTTTCTTGAAGTGTGCATCAGAATACGTACGGGGGAGAGGGGGGAGGGTACGTATTTGTAATTCATTATTCATCGGTGATATGACTAGAAATTCTGATCAAATCAGTTCAGGAGCGAGACAATGTGATTTATAGCATCTTTGAAAATATTCTTCAAAACTGCCGTACATAGAAGTCTTACGGCGTAGCGGTACAAAATCGCCTGAAACGACGTGTGCAAAATGATGCAGAAATAAACTTCCTGAAATCAAAATCTGTGTATCTGAGTAATTCGTTTCCAGTTGCCGCCCTTCCTTTAGTACATTAACAATTTATTTTTATTCTTATGGTAGAGCGATTTTCAATTGAGTATCGAAAGTAATCAGAAATTGGTTTTGCTTTACTACGCTCTGTGATTGGTTTAAAAAACTCGCGCCACCTACCTCAACCAATCAGATGCTAAACCAAAACCAATCATGGTGTTGGTTTTGGTTTTACGACTCTCAAATGAAAATCGCTCTATACGCGGTATATTGTTACTGCGTTATTCGATTTTATTGTTTACGCTTTTTTTTTTCGTCCCAGCGGTTAATCGGTCTCTGGGACGAGATTGCGTTTTTTTTTTGGGGGGGGGGGGGGGGGGGGGAAATGGCGCATGCGCATGCAAGTGATCCTGGACTCTCTCTTCTCCCGCTGGGTTCCAGTCTCTATGGGATTTGTAGGAGAGAGTTAATTTATTTAACTACGCATATATGCGTGCTTTAGAGTCTTACATACATCAAAGCCATTGTGACGTCATCAATTAACACGTGACAAGATTAGTTTGACACGCATCTGATGCAGAAAGGATGGATCTTTGTAACCGTGCATCAATTTTGGAAATCTAACAAATTCTTCCAGAGTTAGGCTGGAAAAACCTGGAAAAATATTTTTGTTGAAAAATCTGTGGCAAATTTGGCTGTTACACCCAACATACTTCCAGGTTCATTCTTCAGCTCCCTTAAAGCCCCTTCCACACGAACAAGTTTTCCTTGACAATTTTTCACTTGACAATTTTTCCTTGCTCGTGTGGAAAGGGAAATTTGGCAATTTTTTCCTTGACAAGTGTCCCTGTTCAACGCCAGTTTTTGAACAAGGACACTTGTCAAGGAAAAATTGCCAAATTGCGAAACTTGTTCGTGTAGACGTGCAACAAGGAAAATATGACAAGGAATCCCTGGTGCCTAGCGGTCTTATCTTGTTGCTCGCAACCTGGGTCCTATTAAAGACGATAATCCGCTGTAAAAGATTATTGTTGTTACAAAGAAATTGTTTATCGTCCACACGAGCAAACAAAATTTGTCAAGGAAAAACTTGTCAAGGAAAACTTGCTCGTGTGGAAGGGGCTTAAAAGGTTAGGTCAAAACCTTTTCAGCTGATAGGAAGTGTATCAAGCGCCAAATATAGCAAGAAAAGAAAGGGATATATTGGCAGAATATATTGGCCAGTAACACTACACATTATTTTTACTCTGAATCAATCTGTGCTCCCTTTCATACCTGGCAATAAACATATGTTTTCAAACTAGCAAGAGCGGTAGACAAGAAAAATATTTAATTGACATAACATTTGTAGTTCAGTTTCACACGCCTGAAATCAGTTGCATCAGCTTATCTTATTAAAATTGTTATGCTCTTCCTTTTTTACAGCTGTTTCGAGAAAGGTTGTCGGAAAAAAGCGCACGCGACACGCGACAATCCCGAAAGGTAATCTGGGAAATGATCAGCAAGGTACGTTCCTGACACTGTAGCTGTCGAACCTACTTTTGTTGCTTTCTTTTAGCACTCGCAGACATACGTCCATGGCGTCTCGTGCCATTTTCTCAGATTTCCCTGAAATGCTGAAGTCAAGGAACCGTGAACTTAAAACTACCCAAAATACCTTTCGGGATTGTCGCGTGCGCTTTTTACGACAACCTTAACAGAACTAAAGTTTAACAGAAGCAAAATTGACCTTGTACGTCACCAGAATCCTCCAAAATTAGATCCTTCAGAAACACAAAAAATTGCCATCATCACTTTTTTTTATGGAAGTTCCCCTCGATAAGGGGTCACCCCACACTGATTAGGCTTTTATGGCCAAATGGTTTAGCACATTGCTGATTGGTTTATGGGTCACTCTGTGTTCGGGCAGTGTGTTAAAATCAACCTCGATTCCAGGCTCTCTCTCCTTTTCCTCCCTTGTCGTTGAGTAGAGAGACCCTGGTTGCGGCTGGTCACGTGACCACCCAAATTCTGGGTGGTAAAAAAATATATTCGAAGGGAGGGGTGGTAGAGTGTTAGAGTTGTTGCTGTGACAAATCTACCATGAGAGGGTGAGAGCGTTGACTCTGAGTCGCAACTCGCAGACGCAGCAGGTCTTCAAACAACTCGCAAGAAAAGAAAGCACCAAAAAAGTTTGTACAAATGCTTACATGTGGTTATTCAAGCTTCTACAGGCTTTGCCAGGCCGTTTGCGAAGATCACTGCGATGATCTTTTCTCGGAAACTGCTTGCGTAATTCTCAGAACTGCACAACTACGACGATCGATCGGACGTTTTACAACGGAATTTTGTCCACGGAAGAAAGCCGATCATTTCAAGAATTAAGTTTACATGTAAGCTTGGTATGTGGACAGCTTTAAGGTAACGAGTTTAAGTGATCGTTAAATTGTGTCACTGCAAAAACTGCCGATGAAAAAAATTCCTTCGTACAGTCCGTTTGACATATTTCGTGCCGTACAAGGTTGTTGATTTTCAAGGAACCGCTTCGAGCGGTTGTTGTTGTAGATTTTTTGACACAAGAAAACTATATTATGGTCAAACTAACACAGAATCAGTTAGAGAAAATAGAAAGCTACTCTTTTATCCTAAAATTTTGACTATTTCGCTCCAAATGAATTTGTAAATAAATGCCGTTGTGTTTTAATTTAGTGAGTTCGCAGGGTCAGCTGTTAACGAGCTCGCCAAGCTTATTGTTGTTTTCAAAGTTGGTTTGAGACCAAGGTGTCTGGTCCACAACCTAGTTTAGCTTTACGATCATGAACCTGTCTACTTAGTGTAAAAGTGAATGAAGTCGATGGTTCATCGTTATATTAAATGAGCCGGTAGCTTTATATGTTCGCAAGGCGAATTTTCCATTCTCGTAATTTTCGCGCCGCTGCTTTTGTGGCTCTAAAATATCCGTCACGTATACATGTTCATGTCATGAAGTTGTAAATAATAAAAACAAACGTTCCATACAAATAGCCTGTTTCACTTTTAACATAATCTTGCCGTATCAAATGCTGTTCCATTTTGAACCAAACTCGATTTGCCCCTTCGATCCCTTGGTTGTTCACCTTGACAAAACGGCCTCAAAGACCCACCCTCCCTGCGGTATTGTTGTAACCGCATAGTCACGTGACCAGCCGCAACCAGGGTCTCTCTACTCAACGACAAGGGAGGAAAAGGAGAGAGAGCCTGGAATCGAGGTTGTGTTAAAATATACCACTCCAAGGGACGTAAAAACACAATTTGTTCAATTGATCAGACAAGAACTGCCATGAGTTTTTATTTATTCAAAGAAATGACATCTGAGGTCTCAGAGGAGTTTTTCAGCTGAAAATTTCTGCAAGATAATAAAAAATAAGATTGCGTAAGATTTACTAAACTTCTTTCGTTTCACAAGAAGCGATAATTTTAAGGTGGAGTGTATTAAAAAGAAAACATTTTTCGTTTATGCCAGGAAGAACGATCGGTTAAACTTTTATAAAAGTGGTCTGAAATGCGTTTACCGAGAATGGATGCATTAATTTTAAAAGCTTTAAGAGTGAATGTCCCTTATAATCGAAGAAAATTGAAAATTCGCGGACACGGTCAAAATCGATTTGGCTCATATTTTGTCTGTAGGAAGCTTTACATACTAGACAAAACGAAATGAGGTTAGATTTTTGAAATATCCATTTTAACGGGAAATAAACCGTTGAAAACCGACTGAGGGTGAAAAGCTCAAGTTTCACCTTCTGCGAACGCGAAATTATGCAGTTTTCAGGCAGTTCTCATACGAACTTAAAACGTAACAGCAGAACTTATCCAGCTATATATACATAGTGTGGGACTTCCTTTATCGAGATATAGTGATATTTTTGGTCTCGTGTTATTTCTG
Organism: Desmophyllum pertusum; assembly: GCA_029204205.1. Taxonomy (NCBI): domain Eukaryota; kingdom Metazoa; phylum Cnidaria; class Anthozoa; order Scleractinia; family Caryophylliidae; genus Desmophyllum; species Desmophyllum pertusum. The sequence goes on from MU825917.1 coordinate 236,059, forward strand.
AAGGAACCACATCCCGATTATGAGACGACATCTTCGGCCTTTCGTAAACAAGCCAAAGGCGGCTCAAATTAGCTTGGAAAAAAAGCATGTGGTAGTGTCTCAAAATTGTTCTGAAAAAATATTTCCAGCGACTCTAAAGGAATAGTTCTATAACGCTTCTGGTCTTATTTGTTTGGATATTCTGCTATTTTATATAAAACTGACCAAACTCGACCTAAATTACAAATGACGACCATGTTGAACGCCAACGATTGACCATCAGGAATTGTTATCGCTTTGTAATCAGGTATTGTCGGATTGGACCAAATATCATCCCCATTGATGCTTAGAATCAACTAAAACGTAATAAATGATGTCTTTATAATTAGACTGA
>MU825917.1:236931-304430 GCA_029204205.1 Desmophyllum pertusum
CGAATGTCGCTAAGGATGGAGCCAAATTGGAAATGGTCAAAATAAAGTTCCCTTCATATTTTGTGTGTAGTTAGCCCTTGGGGTGGAAACATTCATGATGATATTTTTTTCACCTCCTGCACTAACCTAGACTTGGGATCATGGGGGAAGTTCTTGCCAAAAAATGTATTGTTTGAGGTATTTTTTAACCCTGAAAACTGAGATTTTGTTAACTAATTCTCTCAAAATTGCAAAAGACTGGTTAAAATTCTGCTGACATCCTGGTATAATCCCCATCCTTCCACTCTACAACACGTGGCTACGGATTTTCAGTTTGTGTCCCTGGGGGGCCCCCGCCCTCTTCCCTTAATAAGGGGGGAACCGCTTTTTTAAAAACTGAAAATGAGACATCTTTGGCTAAAATAAAATCAAACCTGGTATTCATATTTTGATCAAATTTGAAGTTGCAAATGACATATTTCGTCACTTTGTGAATCTTGTGGTACTGAAAAGTCCGCGGGCACTCATTTCATTGTTTTTGCAGAACACACAATTTATAATTCATACCCACGGCAAAATGTTAATTTTCCGTCATTTTCAATGCCCACTTTCTGCGGCTTAAATAATGCTATTTGTAGCAACTTACCACTACACTGTTTTCTCATATCATCGATAATTTTGAAAATATTTCACTTTTAGAGCTTACATTTAAGCAACTTCAGAAAAAAAAATGGTTTTGTATAGCACATCCTACTGATGAAACTGTTAATTTATGCAATCAATACCGACTCAAGTTTTACCAGCCAAAAAATATCAAACTGAGTTTGTGTAGTCACTGTGTAGTCCCTTAAACCACTTAAATAAAATTTACAATAAACAATTGATGTTTTGGCATACCATTTATTAAGTAGTAACTTCAAGAACCATCTCAGAGGCAACGGGGAATCACGCCGAATATATAATTAATCGATGCTTTCGTTATGCCCAGATAATCAATACCACCATTGTTTGAAACTATAGTTTTCGTCAGTTGTATTCAGCCCCAAATGGTTTCTTTTACCACGGGAAATATTATCTGTAATTTGCTGCAGCTGCTAACTATCCACAAAATACTACCCTGCACAACTTCACGATGCTCCACTGATCGGGGGGGATGCTGTCACCGCCATGTTGGATCACTTCTTGTGAGGCCGTGATGGAATGCTTTACAGGCAACCTCCTTGTTCTTTTAGAAATTTTTCCCGAATATCTTGAGCTCTACAATTCTCAGCTATAAATCCTGAGTTATAAATCAGTTAGCGGCTATATATAATCATTTTGAAGTATACCTGTTTTGTTGTATAAAACTCTACACGCCGAGACACTTGGTGTGTTTATCTTTTATGGTGTCCGCTGACCGAAAAAGATAAACATTCCTGGGATACTTCAAAATGATTTATATATAGCCGCCAACTGATTTATAACTCAGGATTTATAGCTTAAGTTATCCAACATGGTCGGTGACAGCATCGATCAGTGGAGGCATCGAAAGCTGTTTGTAGTATTTTGTGGATAGTTAGCAGCTGCCGCAAATGTTACAGATCATATTTCCATTGTAAAAGAAACCATTTGGGGCCTGATCCAACTGAACGGGAGACTATAGTATTTACAAAAAAAAACTCAAACTTTCAACATGTGAATGGTGGCATTGATTATCTGCGGCATAAGGGGGGGGGGGGGGGGAAAAAAGCATCGATTAATTATATATTCGGCGTGATTCCTCGTTGCCTCTGAAGATGGTTCTTGAAGTACTACTTTAATAAATGGTATGCATTACATCAATTGTTTATTATAAGTTTTGATTTATGTGGTTTAATTGACTACACAACTCAGTTTTATATTTTTTTGGCCGGAAACTTGAGTGTTATTATTTGACATAAATTAAATTAACCAGTTTTCATCAGTGTATGTGCTATTCAAAATATTTTTTTCTTTTGAAGTTGTCTTAAATGTAAGCTGTAAAAGTTGAAATATTTCAAATTATCGATGATAGAGAAACAGTGTTAGTGGTAAGTTTGCTATCAAATAGCACCATTATTGAAGCCCCTAGAAAGTGGGCATTGAAAATAACGGAAAATTAACATTTTGCCGTGGGCAGGGGGGGCAGGCAGCGCCCTTTGATCTTGCCGCTTTTCTGCAATACATGATCGCACAAGTAAAGAAATCTGTCAATCATTCGAGAAACGTACCTCTACGGAGTTTGCAAAGGAATTTTCATCCATGGTGTCCCACAATGACCAAAGTTCAGTTAAACAGCGACCGAATCGTTCCCATGGGATGTTTGGACGTGGAATCGCCAACATATTTCTGAACGAACACAAACGCACGTCATGTCAGCCATTGTCCGCCATGTTTATTTTAAACAAACCAGTACTTAGTCTCGCTCGGCCAAATTTCTAAAATGTGCAATCATATATACTAGGTCCCAGGCCTCGCTGCTAGCCCCCCTGGCCGTGGGTATGTAATTGTAAATTATTTGTTCTGCAAAAAATAGTTGAGTGCCCGCGGACTTTTTAGTACCAAACGATTCACAAAGGACGAAATATTTATTTGTAACTTCAAATTTGATCAAAATATGAATACAGTTTGATTTTATTTTAGCCAAAGATGTCTCATTTTCAGTTTTATAAAAAGGCGGTTCCCCCCCCCTTACAAAGGACAGGGGGCCAGGGGGCCCCCAGGGCCAAACTAAAAATCCGGCGCCAGTTTTGTGGAGTGGAAGGATGATATCACACCAGGATGTCAGCAGAATTTTAACCAGTCTTTTGCATTTTGAGAGAATTAGTTCACAAAATTTCAGTTTTCAGGGTTAAAAATACCTCAAAAAATACATTTTGGCATGAACTTCCCCCCTGATCCCAAGTCTAGGTTAGTGCAGGAAAGTGAAACCAATATCATCATGAATGTTTCCACCCAAGGACTAACTACACACAAAGTATGAAGGAAAGTTTATTTTGACCATTTCCAATTTGGCTCCATCAGTTAGCAACATTCGTTCTTAAGAGAAGAATGTTACCAACGGTCAGACATTTTCAAAATATTGTGGCCACAGCCGAAAAATCAATTCTGCTCATATTCTCATGTTAGGTAGACCTTAATGTGAAACAAATCACTGCATACTTTGTTTGGCTGAATATCGATTTATTTTCGAGAAAATCGATAATAACCGAATTCTGTCAAAATTCCGCTTTTGGAGCTCAAATTTAAGGCAAATCGCGAAGCTTCGCGTAACAAAATAAAACATTCTAGAACAATAAAAACTACCACATCTTGAAGATCGATATCGAAAGATATTTTGATAGCCATTTGAGCCATTCTGGCATTTTTATTAACAAATTATAATTAAATTTGTCCGACCTACTTTTAACTCGATTAAAAATAGGTCAAAATTAACCTATTATTTAAAGTATGTGCTACACAAAATAATTCATCGAAAATCTGGCTTTTGGAAGGCGAAGGGTGCTTCTTTTCGATTCCCAAAGGATTTTTTGGGGAAATGATTCAGGCGCGATGTAATCAAATTTTAAAGTTGGATAAAATGCGCTGATTCAACGCCATATCGAAAAGTCTTTTTAATTAGTTCAATGTGCACATACACGCAAAACTTTAATTGTTTCGCAGTTTTATACGTTCAAACCTACAACTAATTTAACATAAAACCTCTAACCTTTATGTTGTTGTTATCAAAGAAGAAGGCTATAGTCCTGTAGTTGTTGCTTCCTTCGCGATAATTGCAGCTCACTGAAAGATGACCAGCACGCCATGTTTGTTTAGTTAAGCCGTACTTCGGACGTGTTTGATGGGAAGATTCTCTGTTTCCATTTTCGTTTTCAAAAAGAGCAGGCTTCAAGTACTTTCCGTAAAAAAGTATTTGATTAACCATTAATTTTGAAAACAGCGAACCAAATGCGTTTAATTCTTGTCTTGTAGCTTCTTGTGGAATTTAATTAAGTCAGAACGGGTTTCAAACTGAAATCGACAACTAACTACATGTAACGCAAGAAAGGAACCGGAAGTTATTTTTTATGAGGGATGGCTGGAAGAGAAGAGAGTAGGTGTACAATATAAAAGCCTTATTTCATTTATAGTTTCTTGTTTTATTTTTAATCTTTATCGCATAAGCGCATATTTTCTGACATTGGCAAATAATTCAACTTGTTCTCCCGAAAACCTGAAAAACCCCAAATCAATCCCAGGGCGAAATGGCGTATATTTCAAGTTGTATATTATTATTATCTGCCTTGGTAAGCCAGCCATAACTTTCAATAAAGTTGTAATATCATTTTTTATATTTTTCCAATAATAGTAGCTTTAGTCCGGTTGCGCATAGTCAAAGACCAAGACCCCTTCATATATTGAGCTATTTCAGTACTTTTCCGCACAGATACGTTCCTAACTTCCGGAGGCAGACTCGTACCCAGTCGCTATTTATATGTTTCTGGGATGAGAGAAGATTGGATACGAGAGTGGTTGAGGCGCGCGGGGAATCATGAAAGGGGAACGAGGAAAAATTAGCCCATAACCCCCGCGCGCCTCAATCCACTCCCGTATCCAATCTTCTCTCATCCCAATAAAAACTTATATAAATATCGATTGCGGTACGAGTCTGGACCGGAGGTTATTTTTTGATGGGTGCTGGAAGAGGGTGGGTGAAGATACCGACTGATATCGTTGGAGGATGATGACTCAGTGCTACCGATGGGATGGGCTCTTAAAGTCAGCAGCACTAACAAGAAAGAACCTCACTGTGGCTACGATACTGAAGCACGGTTCCAAGCTGGAGAACGCATCGGGCAAAGGGCTGATCCTACGAGTATATGGAAAGCAATGCGAAGAGCGAAGCACAGCGAAGGCTCTACTGAGTATCTTTGACAAGGGCGACTTCCTCAGTCACACCTTTGCCAAATAGCTGGATTTTTTTCTCGCTCAGTAGTGAAAAGTACTTACAGCACAAACAAATCTGGCGATGAAGAAGTAGAAAGACATCAACCGAATATTGGGGAAATATTTGTCGAGGTCAAGAGAGGTCCATAAACTGGCAAAAAAAAACTCGATCAATATTCCCCAATACGAACCGAACAAGCTAGTTCAATAAAAGTTTTTAGTACAATGGCTTTTTTTAAAGCGAAAAAATTAACCAAAATTGCTGCCAGACATAAGGAAAAATGTTTCTACTTTATATAGAACAGTTTTATTTTGTTCAATGTTTCAAAAAGGAATTCGGTGAAATGAGTTCGTCAACCGTCCCTCTTAGCCTTCCGTATTGGAACTTCGGACAGCTCAGGGTCTACTTTTGATCGTGGACCATTTTGCCCGCATATAATAAATGGGTATTCTACAAGAATTAGTCGGCAGGTGTGGTTGTAAAATTGTGCGATCGACCAGGTTGGACCAGGACATCTAGTAGCTTGCATTACAGACAATTGATCAGTTTAGCCGTTATCATTACACAACCTAGTTCACTCACTGCTGACACACGTACGGCTGAGTGCGAAATAAATAATTAACAAGCAAGAAGCCATTCTTGTATATGCGAGCGGTGAATTACATGCAAGCCGGCAATCACATGTGCAAGTCAAAAAAGAAATGCCATCATTTTGTTTTTTCCTCAAAACTGTCCTACACTAATGTCCAAATCCGGTGCCTCCTTACCCCCTTCCTAAACCCCCTCCTAAACGTACGTCCCGTAGACGTTAAGCCGGGAACTTGTGAATATGTTGACGACCCGTTATTCTCCCTGTCCGTGACTGGACCAGGGCTATATCATTTAGTGGGGAAAAGTAAATACAGTAGCTCAATATATAAAGGGGTCTTGGTCTTTGACTATGCGCAACCGGACTAAAGCTACTATTATTCGAAAAATATAAAAAATGATATTACAACTTTATTGAAAGTTATGGCTGGCTTACAAGGCAGATAAACAATAATATACAACTTGAAATATACGCCATTTTGGCCTGGGATTGATTTGGGGTTTTTCAGGTTTCCGGAGAACAAGTTGAATTATTCCCAATGTCAGAAAATATGCGCTTATGCAATAAAGATTAAAAATAAAACAAGAAACTATAAATGAAAAAAGGCTTTTATATTGTATAACCCCGCCCTCTTCTCTTCCAGCCATCCCTCATAAAAAATAACTTCCGGTTCCTTTCTTGCGTTACATGTAGTTAGTTGTCGATTTCAGTTGAAACCCGTTCTGACTTAATTAAATTCCACAAGAAGCTACAAGACAAGAATTAACGCATTTGGTTCGCTGTTCAGTTCAAAACTAATGGTTAAACAAAGACTTTTTTGCGGAAAGTACTTGAAGTCTGCTCTGTTGAACGGAAATGGAAACAGAGAATCTTATCATCAAACACGTCCGAAGTACGGCTTAACTAAACAAACATGGCGTGCTGGTCATCTTTCAGTGAGCTGCAATTATCGCGAAGGAAGCAACAACTACAGGACTATAGCCCTCTTCTTTGATACAACAACATAAAGGTTAGAGGTTTTATGTTAAATTAGTTGTAGATTGAACGTATAAAAACTGCGAAACAATTAAAGTTTTGCGTGTATGTGCACATTGAACTAATTTAGGAGACTCTTCGGTATCCGTTGAATCAGCGCATTTTATCCAACTTTAAAATTTGATTTCATCGCACTGAATCAGTTCCCCAAAAATTCCTTTGGGGATCGAAAAGAAGCACCCTTCGCCTTCCAAAAGCCAGATTTTCGGCAAATTATTTTGTGTAGCACATACTTAAATAATAGGTTAGTTTTGACCTATTTTTAATCGAGTTAAAAGTAGGTCGGACAAATTTAATTATATTTTGTAAATAGAAAGACAAGAATTGCTCAAATTGCTTTCAACATATAATTCGGTATCGTTCTTTAAGATTTGGTAGTTTTTATTGTCCTAGAATGTTTCATTTTGCTATGCGAAGCTTCGAGATTCGCCTTAAATTTTGAGCTCCAAAAGCGGCATTTTGACAGAATTCGGTTATTATCGATTTTCTCGAAAATAAATCGATATTCAGCCCAACAAAGTATGCAGTGATTTGTTCATATTAAGGTCTACCTAACATGAGAATATGAGCAGAATTGATTTTTCGGCTGTGGCCACCAAATGTCTGACCGTTGGTAACATTCACTTCTTAAATCTTCCGTTCAAGATAAGTTCCAGGATATTTTGCTCAAGACGTAGGTAAATAATGGTGTTACTTGCGAATGTGCTTAAGCTCACTTACAACAAGCAATTTACGTCATAGATCAAAATACAACTAAAAACTGTTCATAAGACTTTAAAGAGAAATTCCTTTTACGTTAATTATTTCGATTATACTGCGTTATAGACTATTGCAATATTCCTTTATGATAATTCTAAAATTTAACATGATCCGAGTTGCTTACTATCATCATTTAAAGGAAACCTGCAGTACAAACAGCAAAGCTCAGCAATAATTGTAATCTGCATTTCCTGAGGCAGATGTTCTAAGTTTACATTTGTTGATTACGAGCGGCTTTTATATGTGTAATAAGAAATATTACATGATTCAACGTAGAAAATAAATTGAAAACTGCGAAAGGTCTAAGCTAAATAAACAAACATCGCAAAAGAGGAGGTATATTTACAAAAACATCACTTACCTAATTCTTCGATTATATTTCAAGCATACTGAATTTGAAGAATCATATACACCCTTATTCCAAAATGGCTGTCAATTTAAAATTATTTTGTATGCATTTAAATAATTTGCCTCACTAACCACGTTTTTGAGTTGATAATTCAAAATAATTTTACTCTAGAACGAGGTTAGTGAGGCAAATTTAAATGCCATACAAAAATAATTTTAAATTGGCGGCCATTTTGGAATAGGGTCTATAGGGCGAATTATTATCGTGACAATATGATCAAACTCTAGAGATAATGGAGTCTGCCCTACATGTGGATCCAATCAAATCGAAGACGATATTTACTTTCTTTTCCACTGACTCTTAGGGCCGGGTTTTGTGGCGGGTTTTGTAGCAAAGTACAGTATCACTTCCCGGATATCAAACAATTATCCAGCAAAAACTACCCAAGAGTTTAATGAACTCTCCTAATTATTTTGTTACTATGAAAATGATGAAGTTCATTTCATCATACTTTAATTACATGATATATATTTATACAGTGGACACCAATGGGAATGGTCCATGCAGTAGAGGTATTATTTACAGTAAATAAGGGAACTGATAAATTTTGGGACTTTTGCTACTGTACGCTTAACACGTGTCCGCTTTCAAAGCGGACACTCGAACCATGAACGCTATGGCTTTATTTTTACTTATTTTCTGCTGTTTTTAAAACTTTAGAACTAGCCAATCACAGCCGTGATTCGAAGCAACGGCCGAGACATTTTTTCTACCTTTTCCCGCGTTTTTATCAAAGTACCATCGCGGTGGTCTTACTTTGATAAAAACGTGGAAAAAAGGTAGAACAAAATGTCTCGACCGTTGATTGGAATCACGGCTGTGATTGGCTAGTTCTAAAAAAGTAGAAAATAAGTAGAAAATAGTAAAAATAAAGCCACAGCGTTCATGGTTCGAGTGTCCGCTCTGTAATACAGGTTTGACTGTACTGTTCTTTTTTATGTAGATTTCAAAAGCCAACATCCTTTTTTCTAAGACTAAACTAGTTAAGGTAACCTTAAACTTTTAATACCGCAAAATTCCAATAATAAGCCCCCACTCCCCCCTCCCTGTGATGTTCATTTCACCACTGTATTAATTTGTTTTGTGCTTGACATCGTTATGTTTAGTAGAGTACGAGCAGTCCCTCATTTTTCTCTGGGATAGTCGAGTGGGAATCACGCGAGCACGCGCGAATATCACCTCGAGGACACACGACGCGCGGGACTGCTCGTAGTCTATATGTTTAGAGAGTTTTCTAAACGGTATTCCCACGGTGTGCACCTAAACGTTTTCAGATGAAAAATCCTTCCAAATATTAACCCAAACATTTTTTAAACCTAATTAATTTCTTCTGATAATAAGGCCACCCCCTCCCCGATAATAAAGTCCCCACCCGAAAATAAATACGCCCAACAAAAAAGTCCTTTGGCCAAGCCCAGGGCGTATTCACGGAATATTTTACAGTTAATGCTGTAACTTGAGTTACGTAGTGAAAAGCTAACTACTGCGCAGCAGTCAGTCTTTTTCCTCATATCTTTGACGCGAGCGAAAATAAATAATTATGCAAATTACCGCGCCCGTGCATCTCGCGGCTTGCGGCCCACGGATTCGCCGCTCGATCGTTGCATTTGCCCCCCCCCCCCCCCCCCAGAAAAATTAGGAAAAGAAAGAGACTGCTCGCACTCTTTTCTATTTCCAGACATATGTAGCTGTTAAATTGGATAACAATTGGTCGACATGTAATGAAGTAACTTCCCTCTTAATGTTTTTCCAGCTATGAAACTTGTCTCAAAACTCTCAGTTTCTTTTCATCGAGCTTCCCTTAGATAAACTGTTCCTTCCTTCTAAAATACAATGCCCGCGGACGAATATAGGCCGAGCATGTTTTGTAGCATCATAGCAGAAACAAACAACAGGGAAAATACTCGCACTGAATAAAGGATATAACTGTTAACTGCTCGCCGAGTAGTTTTCTTGTACTTGATGATTCAGCTTCTGTAACAATAAACAATATCTATGAGAGGCAATAAACTTGTGTCCAAGAATTTCATGATCAAAATTAACGCTCGTTAAATTAAACCTGTCTGCACTTTGGTGAGACTCGTTTTGCTTCGAGTGATGGTAAAAATTTGGGTGAGGCAAAATGTATTACGAGTCGTAATGATTGTGTTTGATTACAAGATGAAAGAACGAGAACAATGGAATGGGACGAATATTTTTGGTACAGTAGAACCCTGCTAACTCATAGTAAATGACTGAAAAATAAGGGCAAGGGGAATGGGTTTGAGTTCGAGATAGCGGGGATTTCGAGTTAACAGAGTTCGAGTTAGCGGGGACCTCGAACTAAAAACACATCGAAATATTTGAGTCATAATTTTAGGCAGATATTCAACCTGTAGATAATTTGTGTTGGTCTTGCAGAAAGATTATTCATTCTATGTATTTCATACCAAAAATTAGCGCTATTAATGGACATATAAAGACAAACGGGAATTCTAAATATAACCATGTAATTTGAGGCACCGTAAACTAATGAATGTCGAAAAAACAAATTCACCTACCTTCGCGATAACTCGAAATTCTCTTCTTTAACAATAACAGGAAACCCACCAAGCAAGATTACGAAAGGAAATAGATCAACAAATCTTAGGAAAGAGTCGTTTCTTCGTAAGAGTTCGTTTTCCAATGGAAAAATACGTGATGAACGAAAAGTGGCCGTAATTAGGGCCGGCCGGAATTAGGACCACATACTATGTACATTATACAAATGAACGAAACAAGCGTACCTTCAGAAAGTAGTTTCATTTTGAACTTATGTTGTTCATTTTCAACATATTATTTATCATATTTATTTTTCGACACAAAAAAGCCTCGAAAAATTCAGTCAAAACGTTACGTTTTTCAAGTAAGAATCTTTGTGTAGACCGATAACCACATTAGTTAACGCTTTAAAAATGAAACGCAGAACAAAATGCTACTCACAATGTTCTGATTGACTCTCTCCAAACTCTATCGTGACGTCATCACCAATGAGAACAAACGGAGCCCAGTATTTTTCGGCACAGAACTTCTCTGACTCTCTGAGACATTTCATAGCTCGGTTAAGAGCCACACTGGCGCTACATCCACGACCCAGATGTTCGTAGAAACTTTTCATAAACTCCATAGTGGCCTCGTCATCAATTGCCCAAAGTGACACCAAAACAGAACGAGCACCAGCACCCAGGAAAGCCCGTGCAATACCGACCACACCCTCAGGCGTAACCTTCCCTTGAGCACTGTGACAGCAACTGAGCACAACAAGCCTCGCTCGTAGCTTAACAGCTTGTACATCTGACATCGTTAATAGGAAGTCTTTCTCTTGAGGGACCTCGGATGACCGTGTGGGATTTGGAGTCAAAGCAATTTCACCAGCTTCCATATCACCGTGTGCTGCAATGTGTACCAAAGCAACGGAACCGATTCGCTTTAGCACCTCAACTTTAGTTGCATCTCTTCCTGTGAGCGGTTTGGTGTTAAGGATCTCGCCTATCAACGCTACTTCTTGCCTGGCCCATGGCAAACTTGTTAATTCGACACACTCGTCCCGTATTGTTTTAATTTCTTCCACACATGGATCTCCAACCAGCAGCGCCCCAATCTTATTGTGGTAGTCCTCAGGACAATGTGTGATCAGTTGTAAACTGGTAAGCGAGGGTAGAATCCGGATCCTGAGAGATTCACTGAGGTATCTGGAAGCCTCATCCACAAACGCAGCATAAGGGGCCAAGCATAGCGGACCATCTGGGACAATGATTAATTCACCGCCTTCAAGTTTGTTTGCAATAGGGCTGATTATAGAATTAAAGAAGAGGCGCAGAGATTTGTTTTTGCAGTCCGCTATTTCCTGACAAGATTTTTCATTGACCGGTACGTAACCTTTTCGTTCTGCATCCAATGAACGATTCTCACATTTAACACGAACACCAACTCCAATTTCCTTGAAAGCCTTTTCCATCAGTACGGTGGCATCTTCGATGCTCTTCCTTGCAAAATGGACTTCTGTACCCTTGAGTACCCATAAATTAATCGTGTCACTGTCCAGTGCTAAAAAAACTGTTTGTGTAGATGTGTCAGTTACTATGTCAGAGATCGCATTTGTAAATTTAAATTCAAACGCTAGCAATTCAGAGTCATATTGTAATTTCATGAGATCCATCAAGGCCTGTGCTCGTCCTTGCTCAGCAACACACAAAGCTTCGTCTGTCTGTTGAAGCTTTACCAGTGTTCTCCAAAGAGAGGTGTAAGCTTGGTGACACGCATTACGAAATGATATTTTCCACTCATCTTCCGATTGAAGAAGAGCTCTCACGTCATTGTACAGTTTTACACTGGATCGATAATAATCAAGAGCCTCATGCAAAACACCCGAGAATTCAAAATCACAACCTAGAGAATAACAGGCACGTCCTTCTCCATCTGTCTGCCCCAGTTCTTTGGCAATGCTAAGATGTTTCTCGTGGTACTCTATGGCTTGTTTAAAATCACCCAGGCCGTGATAAGCATTGCCAAGATTACCATGGGCAGTTCCTTCTCCAGCCCTATCCCCCAGTTCATTAGCAATGCTAAGACATTTCTTGTGGTAATCCATGGCTTGTTTAAAATCACCCAGGCTCTGATAAGCATTGCCAAGATTGCCATAGGCAGTTCCTTCTCCATTTCTCTGCCCCAGTGCTTTGACAATGCTAAGACATTTCTTTTGGTACTCTATGACTTGTTTAAAATCACCGAGACCCTTATAAGCAATACCAAGATTGCCATAGGCAAATGCTTCTACATCTCTCTGCCCCAGTTCTTTGGCAATGCCAAGACATTTCTTGTGGTACTCTATGGCTTGTTTAAAATCACCCAGACTCTTATAAGCATTGCCAAGATTGCCATAGGCAGTTCCTTCTCCATCTCTCTTCCCAGTTCTTTGGCGATGCTAAGAAGTTTCTTGTGGTACTCTATGGCTTGTTTAAAATTACCCAGGCTCTGATAAGCATTGCCAAGATTGCCATAGGTAGTTCCTTCTCCAGCCCTGTCCCCCAGTTCAATAGCAATGCTAAGATCTTTCTTGTGATACTCCATGGCTTGTTTAAAATCACCCAGGCTCTGATAAGCATTGCCAAGATTGCAATAGGCACATCCTTCTCCAGCCCTGTTCCCCAGTTCTTTGGCAATGCTAAGATCTTGCTTGTGGTACTCTATGGCTTGTTTAAAATCACCCAGACGCGTATAAGCATTGCCAAGATTGCAATAGGCACGTCCTTCGCCATCTCTCTGCCCCAGTTCTTTTGCAATGCTAAGATGTTGCTTGTGGTACTCCATGGCTTGTTTAAAATCACCCAGGCTCTGATAAGCATTGCCAAGATTGCCATAGGCAGTTCCTTCGCCATCTCTCTGCCCCAGTTCTTTGACAATGCTAAGATGTTGCTTGTGGTACTCCATGGCTTGTTTAAAATCACCCAGGCTCTGATAAGCATTGCCAAGATTGCCATAGGCAGTTCCTTCTCCATCTCTTTGCCCCAGTTCTTTGGCAATGCTAAGATGTTTCTTGTGGTAGTCTATGGCTTGTTTAACATTACCCAGGCTCCGATAAGCAATTCCCAGATTGCCATAGGCACCTCCTTCTCCAGCCCGGTCCCCAGTTCTATGGCAATGCTAAGATCTTTCTTGTGGTACTCTATGGCTTGTTTAAAATCACCCAGTGTCTGATAAGCATTGCCAAGATTGCCATAGGCAGCTCCTTCTCCAGCCCTATCCCCAAGTTCATTAGCAATGCTAAGATGTTGCTTGTGGTACTCCATGGCTTGTTTAAAATCACAAAGGCTCTGATAAGTATTGCCAAGATTGCCATAGGCCCATCCTTCTCCAGTCCTGTCCCCCAGTTCTTTGGCAATGCTAAGATGTTGCTTGTGGTACTCTGTGGCTTGTTTAAAATCACCCAAGCTCTGATAAGCATTGCCAAGATTGCAATAGGCACGTCCTTCTCCATCTCTGTCCCCAGTTCTTTGGCAATGCTAAGATGTTGCTTGTGGTACTCCATGGCTTGTTTAAAATCACCCAGGCTCTGATGAGCAATGCCAAGATTGCCATAGGCAGTTCCTTCTCCATCTCTCTGCCTCAGTTCTTTGGCGATGCTAAGACGTTTCTTGTGGTATTCTATGGCTTGTGTAAAATCACCCAGGCTCTGATAAGCATTGCCAAGATTGCCATAGGCACCTCCTTCTCCAGCCCTGTCCCCCAGTTCAATAGCAATGCTACGATCTTTCTTGTGGTACTCTATGGCTTGTTTAAAATTACCCAGGCTCTGATAAGCATTGCCAAGATTGTCATAGGCACCTCCTTCTCCAGCCCTGTCCCCCAGTTCAATAGCAATGCTAAGATCTTTCTTGTGGTACTCTATGGCTTGTTTAAAATTACCCAGGCTCTGAGAAGCATTGCCAAGATTGCCATAGGCACCTCCTTCTCCAGCCCTGTCCCCCAGTTCAATAGCAATGCTAAGTTCTTTCTTGTGGTACTCTGTGGCTTGTTTAAAATCACCCAGGCTCTGATAAGCATTGCCAAGATTGCAATAGGCAGCTCCTTCTCCATCTCTCTGCCCCAGTTCATTGGCAATGCTAAGATGTTGCTTGTGGTACTCCAGGGCTTGTTTAAAATCACCCAGTCTCTGATAAGCATTGCCAAGATTGCCATAGGCAGTTCCTTCTCCATTTCTGTCACCCAGTGCTTTGAAAATGCTAAGACATTTCTTGTGGTACTCTATGACTTGTTTAAAATCACCGAGACCCTTATAAGCAATGCCAAGATTGCCATAGGCACATCCTTCTACATCTCTGTCCCCAGTTCTTTGGCAATGCCAAGACATTTCTTGTGGTACTCTATGGCTTGTTTAAAATCACCCAGACTCTTATAAGCATTGCCAAGATTGCCATAGGCAGTTCCTTCGCTATCTCTGTCCCCCAGTTCTTTGGCGATGCTAAGACGTTTCTTGTGGTACTCTATGGCTTGTTTAAAATCACCCAGACTCTTATAAGCATTGCCAAGATTGCCATAGGCAGTTCCTTCTCCATCTCTGTCCCCAGTTCTTTGGCGATGCTAAGAAGTTTCTTGTGGTACTCTATGGCTTGTTTAAAATTACCCAGGCTCTGATAAGCATTGCCAAGATTGCCATAGGCAGTTCCTTCTCCAGCCCTGTCCCCCAGTTCAATAGCAATGCTAAGATCTTTCTTGTAGTACTCCATGGCTTGTTTAAAATTACCCAGGCTCTGATAAGCATTGCCAAGATTGCCATAGGCCCATCCTTCTTTAGTCCTGTCCCCAGTTCTTTGGCAATGCTAAGATCTTGCTTGTGGTACTCTATGGCTTGTTTAAAATCACCTAGACGCGTATAAGCATTGCCAAGATTGCAATAGGCACGTCCTTCGCCATCTCTCTGCCCCAGTTCATTTGCAATGCTAAGATGTTGCTTGTGGTACTCCATGGCTTGTTTAAAATCACCCAGGCTCTGATAAGCATTGCCAAGATTGCCATAGGCAGTTCCTTCTCCATCTCTCTGCCCCAGTGCTTTGACAATGCTAAGACATTTCGTGTGGTACTCTATGGCTTGTTTAAAATCACCCAGGCTCCGATAAGCATTGCCTAGATTGCCATAGGCACCTCCTTCTCCAACCCGGTCCCCCAGTTCTATGGCAATGCTAAGATCTTTCTTGTGGTACTCTATGGCTTGTTTAAAATCACCCAGTCTGTGATAAGCATTGCCAAGATTGCCATAGGCAGCTCCTTCTCCAGCGCTATCCCCCAGTTCATTAGCAATGCTAAGATGTTGCTTGTGGTACTCTGTGGCTTGTTTAAAATCACCCAGGCTCTGATAAGCATTGCCAAGATTGCAATAGGCAGCTCCTTCTCCAGTCCTGTCACCCAGTTCATTAGCAATGTTAAGACGTTTCTCGTGGTACTCAGTGGCTTGTTTAAAATCACCCAGGCTGTGATAAGCATTGCCAAGATTGCCATAGGCAGCTCCTTCTCCAGCCATGTCCCCCAGTTCAATAGCAATGCTAAGATCTTTCTTGTGGTACTCTGAGGCTTGTTTAAAATCACCCAGGCTGTGATAAGCATTGCCAAGATTGCCATAGGCAGCTCCTTCTTCAGCCCTGTCCCCCAGTTCATTAGCAATGCTAAGACGTTTCTTGTGGTACTCTGTGGCTTGTTTAAAATCACCCAGGCTGTAATAAGCATTGCCAAGATTGCCATAGGCAGCTCCTTCTCCAGTCCTGTCACCCAGTTCATTAGCAATGCTAAGATCTTTCTTGTGGTACTCAGTGGCTTGTTTAAAATCACCCAGGCTGTGATAAGCATTGCCAAGATTGCCATAGGCACCTCCTTCTCGATCTCTCTGCCCCAGTTCTTTGACAATGCCAAGACATTTCTTGTGGTACTCTATGGCTTGTTTAAAATCACCCAGGCTGTGATAAGCATTGCCAAGATTGCCATAGGCAGCTCCTTCTCCAGTCCTGTCCCCCAGTTCATTAGCAATGCTAAGATATTTGTTGTGGTACTCTATGGCTTGTTTAAAATCACCCAGGCTCTGATAAGCATTGCCAAGATTGCAATAGGCACGTCCTTCTCCTTCTCTCTGCCCCAGTTCTTTGGCAATGCTAAGACGTTGCTTGTGGTACTCTATGGCTTGTGTTAAATCACCCAGGCTGCGATACGCATTGCCAAGATTGCCATAGGCAGCTCCTTCTCCAGTCCTGTCCCCAGCTCAATAGCAATGCTAAGAACTTTCTTGTGGTACTCTGTGGCTTGTTTAAAATCACCCAGGCTGCGATAAGCATTGCCAAGATTGCCATAGGCAGCTCCTTCTTCAGCCCTGTCCCCCAGTTCATTAGCAATGGTAAGATATTTGTTGTGGTACTCTATGGCTTGTTTAAAATCACCCAGGCTGTGATAAGCATTGCCAAGATTGCCATAGGCAGCTCCTTCTCCAACCCTGTCCCCCAGTTCAATAGCAATGCTAAGATCTTTCTTGTGGTACTCTGTGGCTTGTTTAAAATCACCCAGGCTGTAATAAGCATTGCCAAGATTGCCATAGGCAGCTCCTTCTCCAGTCCTGTCACCCAGTTCATTAGCAATGTTAAGACGTTTCTCGAGGTACTCTATGGCTTGTTTAAAATCACCCAGGCTGTAATAAGCTTTGCCAAGATTGCCATAGGCAGCTCCTTCTCCAGGCCTGTCACCCAGTTCATTAGCAATGCTAAGATCTTTCTTGTGGTACTCAGTGGCTTGTTTAAAATCACCCAGGCTGTGATAAGCATTGCCAAGATTGCCATAGGCAGCTCCTTCTCCAGCCCTGTCCCCCAGTTCATTAGCAATGCTAAGATATCTGTTGTGGTACTCTATGGCTTGTTTAAAATCACCCAGGCTGTGATAAGCATTGCCAAGATTGCCATAGGCAGCTCCTTCTCCAACCCTGTCCCCCAGTTCAATAGCAATGCTAAGATCTTTCTTGTGGTACTCTGTGGCTTGTTTAAAATCACCCAGGCTGTAATAAGCATTGCCAAGATTGCCATAGGCAGCTCCTTCTCCAGTCCTGTCACCCAGTTCATTAGCAATGTTAAGACGTTTCTTGTGGTACTCTGTGGCTTGTTTAAAATCACCCAGGCTGTAATAAGCATTGCCAAGATTGCCATAGGCAGCTCCTTCTCCAGTCCTGTCACCCAGTTCATTAGCAATGTTAAGACGTTTCTCGTGGTACTCAGTGGCTTGTTTAAAATCACCCAGGCTGTGATAAGCATTGCCAAGATTGCCATAGGCAGCTCCTTCTCCAGCCATGTCCCCCAGTTCAATAGCAATGCTAAGATCTTTTCTTGTGGTACTCTGAGGCTTGTTTTAAAATCACCCAGGCTGTGATAAGCATTGCCAAGATTGCCATAGGCAGCTCCTTCTTCAGCCCTGTCCCCCAGTTCATTAGCAATGCTAAGATCTTTCTTGTGGTACTCTGTGGCTTGTTTAAAATCACCCAGGCTGTAATAAGCATTGCCAAGATTGCCATAGGCAGCTCCTTCTCCAGTCCTGTCACCCAGTTCATTAGCAATGCTAAGATCTTTCTTGTGGTACTCAGTGGCTTGTTTAAAATCACCCAGGCTGTGATAAGCATTGCCAAGATTGCCATAGGCACCTCCTTCTCGATCTCTCTGCCCCAGTTCTTTGACAATGCCAAGACATTTCTTGTGGTACTCTATGGCTTGTTTAAAATCACCCAGGCTGTGATAAGCATTGCCAAGATTGCCATAGGCAGCTCCTTCTCCAGTCCTGTCCCCCAGTTCATTAGCAATGCTTAAGATATTTGTTGTGGTACTCTATGGCTTGTTTAAAATCACCCAGGCTCTGATAAGCATTGCCAAGATTGCAATAGGCACGTCCTTCTCCTTCTCTCTGCCCCAGTTCTTTGGCAATGCTAAGACGTTGCTTGTGGTACTCTATGGCTTGTGTTAAATCACCCAGGCTGCGATACGCATTGCCAAGATTGCCATAGGCAGCTCCTTCTCCAGCCCTGTCCCCCAGCTCAATAGCAATGCTAAGAAACTTTCTTGTGGTACTCTGTGGCTTGTTTAAAATCACCCAGGCTGCGATAAGCATTGCCAAGATTGCCATAGGCAGCTCCTTCTGCAGCCCTGTCCCCCAGTTCATTAGCAATGCTACGATATTTGTTGTGGTACTCTGTGGCTTGTTTAAAATCACCCAGGCTGTGATAAAGCATTGCCAAGATTGCCATAGGCAGCTCCTTCTTCAGCCCTGTCCCCCAGTTCATTAGCAATGGTAAGATATTTGTTGTGGTACTCTATGGCTTGTTTAAAATCACCCAGGCTGTGATAAGCATTGCCAAGATTGCCATAGGCAGCTCCTTCTCCAACCCTGTCCCCCAGTTCAATAGCAATGCTAAGATCTTTCTTGTGGTACTCTGTGGCTTGTTTAAAATCACCCAGGCTGTAATAAGCATTGCCAAGATTGCCATAGGCAGCTCCTTCTCCAGTCCTGTCACCCAGTTCATTAGCAATGTTAAGACGTTTCTTGTGGTACTCTGTGGCTTGTTTAAAATCACCCAGGCTGTAATAAGCATTGCCAAGATTGCCATAGGCAGCTCCTTCTCCAGTCCTGTCACCCAGTTCATTAGCAATGCTAAGATCTTTCTTGTGGTACTCAGTGGCTTGTTTAAAATCACCCAGGCAGTGATAAGCATTGCCAAGATTTCCATAGGCAGCTCCTTCTCCAGCCCTGTCCCCAGTTCATTAGCAATGGTAAGATATTTGTTGTGGTACTCTATGGCTTGTTTAAAATCACCCAGGCTGTGATAAGCATTGCCAATATTGCCATAGGCAGCTCCTTCTCCAGCCATGTCCCCCAGTTCAATAGCAATGGTAAGATCTTTCTTGTGGTACTCTGAGGCTTGTTTTAAAATCACCCAGGCTGTGATAAGCATTGCCAAGATTGCCATAGGCAGCTTCTTCTCCAGCCCTATCCCCCAGTTCATTAGCAATGCTAAGACGTTGCTTGTGGTACTCTATGGCTTGTTTAAAATCGCCCAGTCTTTGACGGCATTGCCAAGATTTGCACAGGCACGTCCTTCTGCAGCCCTTTCCCCATGTTCTGCAACACGAAGATCTTGCTTGTAGTTCTCTATCGTTTTTTTTATCATTTTAATAGATGCAATTAATGCGAAGAATTTCCTTGCCTTTTGTCAAGTACACACCTAGTAGACAAACAGGAAAGGATATTTGAATGGAGTTAAAGTTGAGTTGAGCCCTCAGATTGGCACATGACCTGCAGACACGGGCTGCACAACTGTATGACTGACCCAGACTGACTGTGACTGACCAATCTCCCGCTCGCTCGAGCAGGCCCGCAGCTATCCAGACGCGTGCTCTCGTTGGCCGTATCACAGAAACAACAGAGGCAAATGACGTAGGCAAATTCAAGAGGATCGTGTGTATTTATTTTATCTGTTATAAATTGTCTATTTTCTAGAAGGACGTTAATACAGTTCTGTCATAGTTGCGTCGAAATTTTCCTTTGAGCAGTTTATGTTTCCAATATTTTAGTTTGAACTTTTTAGTTACGCCTTAGCGATACAGCCAGTGCTAGCACGCGTCTGGATCGCTGGTTACTTGATTCGATTACGTTACACCACGATAGCGAAGTTGCAAAACTTAGCGCACCGGCAACACTGACTGTACTGTACCTTTTCTTGCCGGCTTCATACTGTACCGACCGTACCTTACCTTATACCTTACTGTACCGAACCGTACCGTACCGTACCGTACCGTACCGTACCGTACCGTACCGTACCGTACCGTACAGACTCTACCGAACGTACCGAACGTACCGACTGTACCAAACGCACCGAACCGTGCTGTGCCGTGCCGTACAGACTGTACCGAACGTGCCGTACCGTACAGACTGAACCGACTGTACCGAACGTACCGATACCGACTGTACCGAACGTTCCGACTGTACCGAACGTACTGACTGTACCGAGTGTATCGAACGTACTGACTGTACCGAACGTAGCGACTGTACCGAACGCGCCGACTGTACCGAACGAACCGACTGTACCGAACGTACCGACTGTACCGAGTGTACCGAACGTACCAAGTGTACCGAACGTATCGACGAAGTTTAAAAAACTTGTAAATTTCTTTTCCACCGATATGCAAATTAAAATGAATACCCAGACTACCATTCGGTCTTGTCTTGTAGGCTTTACGCTTCTATCCGACAACGTTAATTGAAATAGGTGTATCTGTAAATTAAAAGGTGTATTCAGGATGTATTTGAGAAAGAGGGAATTTTACCTTTCTGGAGTTTTGTAGTTTGTGATTGTCCGTAATAGTGTCACGTTTGACGTAAACAAGTTTGTAATTGCATTGTTGACATATTAGTCCGTTTCAAACACGTTTCATTCCTGGTTCTATAATTTATGCGTGTTTACTAAAGCACGACGGCAACGAAAGGTTTAATGAGCTCTGCGCGTGCGCTATAATTTTACCGTCATCTGCAAAACAACAACGTGAAATCACCAAATTTTGCGTTTTGTGGAGAACGTGAACCGTGATGCGAATCTTTCAAGTTTTTGTTCAGAATTGAGCGTCATATTTACATACGGTATTCAGCCGAGGATAGCTCTGGCACCGATAGACAAATAAATATCTTTTTTTGGACAGCGTCGCCGTAGTGGTTGCGTAACGTTCCTATTTACAGCGGTCTTACCCAAGCGATATAAAAGGAATTACCACATTGAATTAATTATCACTTCGAGCAAGAGGTCGATCGGCTGTGCAAGCTATGGCTCTTCCCGGCGAGCAAGTCCGAGTCCCTCAACCTGTGGCTGACGCCCCAGCACTAGAACTGGCTAACGAAAACCTTCCTGTTCCTCCTGGCACCCAACAAGACGTAAATATCCTTTCCTTTTATATTTTGTCATTCCGCGTGCCCGCGTTTTCTCCTACTCTCGTACAATTTCTTTCATCATGCTGTCGTGTTGGTTCTCAGTATGTTGTGTGGCTCCAGAGCAGAAGTTGTTTCGTGGCATTTTTTTGTTTCCTGACTCTGTCGAGCGTTAATATTAGTAGCAGGGGCTAGTTAATCTCCCTACAATTTATTGCCCCCTAGTCTTGTCAGTATGTTGTGTGGCTCCAGAGCAGAAGTTGTTTCGCGGCAATTTTTGTTTCCTGACTCTGTCGAGCGTTTATTAGTAACAGGGGCTCAATTTCGCTAAATTTATTGCTCCCTGGTCTTGTCAGTATGTTGTGTGGCTCCAGAGCAGAAGTTGTTCCGCGGCAATTTTTGTTTCCTGACTCTGTCGAGCGTTTATTAGTAACAGGGGCTCAATTTCGCTCCCTGCTCTTATATATTTTTGGTGGCTCCAGAGCAGAAGTTATATATTTCACGGTCATTTCTTGTTTTCCTGACTCTGTCGAGCGTATACGATTATAAGAGGCTCAATTTTGCTCGATTCATTGCTTCCTGGTTTTGTTTTTTCTTCTATCATTCTGTGTCTCCAGAGGTTTATTGTTTCACGGCCGCTTTGTTTTTCTGGTTTTGTCTACGGTTTATATATTGTTTGTTCTGGCTCTAGCGTTCGATTTTCTAGCATTTGGTAGGGACACCTTATTGTTTAAGTCTCCCTCCGTATTGTATTGAATTTGATGGTACTGTATTCATTTCTTTTTGTCAGCTTTAATTTCATATATCAAATTTTCTCTAATTTATTGTAGTGCTTTCGCACTACTTGGATTTTTTATGCCTCATTGTCATCTTGTCGGTTGTTCTTAGTTGTTTTCACGGCTCATTGTAAAACTTTGTTGCGTGCACATTCTTGCCGTACGCCTTAGTAATTTCATTGTGTCTGTTCGTATATATTTTAGTTTGTTTTTCCTTCCACGCGCCTATGTATTTCTGTCTTTTTATTAGCTTATTCGCGTTGGGCTTGGTTTCGCCTTATTTTTCGTCTTTTTCTTGCTAGCTTTTTATATTTTGCCGTTCACGTTTGTTTTTGTCTCGTTGTGTTGTGAATGGTTATCACTACAAATAACTCGCAAGCTTGTTAGATGCTTTAACACAGGATTTAATGGTTCAGATACTCTCGTAGTCCAGTTCTGGCCCCTCTGTGTCACGCAACGCTATGCTCGCGTAGAGGGTCCAGCGACACTACTACTACTAAAACTCAGAAAGCCATGGATCCTCTCATCTTTCATGACCTTGCTGATCCACTTGGCCGCCCCAACGAGGGACCTTCTGTTATCCGAGTAAACCTTTTCAGGTCGGCCGCGTCGAGCGATGAAGCGCTTGAAACTTCTCAGGAATTCTGCGGTTTCCAGGTTAGGAAGCAAATCCAAGTACAAGGCTCGTGTCAAACTGCAGCTGTACAGCAAGATATAGGCTTTCCCATCTGTATTCGACCTCACGCGGTACTTGAGGGGGCCTGCATAGTCAACTCCTATAACTTGGAATGGTGTTTCACCCTCGGTTCGATCCCTGGGTAGGTTTCCTGGTGGGGGCGTTGAATACGCCTTGGCTTGAAACCGCTGACATCCGTGACAAGCCCTAGTAACTCGCTTGGCTAGTTTCCTCAGTCGCGGCACCCAGTAGTGCTCCCGTACTTTTGCCATGGTAAGGCCGACTCCCCCATGAAGCGTGCTAAGGTGAGAGTGTGCTACCAGTTTCTCTGCAGTGTATAGTTGACTGTCTGGTAGGTAGACTGGGTAATGTCCCTGGATTCTGCCACGGCACTCCAATACTCCTTCTGAATTTGGCTGTAGATTGAGCTGCAGCTGATCTTCTTGGTACCTGTTATCTCCTCTTGCTCTTGCTTGTACTTGCTTTTCCCAGAAAAGTTTCGCTTGATTTATCTCATCAGTAATCGGTGGCCCGGTTGTTCTGCTGGTCTTCCTTGTACGTGCGTTAAACGTAAACCGCATGATCCATGCGGACACTCTAATAGCTCTCCAGTAGCTCAGCTTCTCAAGGAGAGCATCTAAGTCGTGTTGCCTTGGCTTCCGCCATTGTTTCCGGAGATGCGCTTGTGACGATATCTGGTGGCCAGCTCTCTCTGTCAGGCAACCACGTAGGCCCATTCCACCACAGATCTTGGCCAGCACCTTCTCCACTGCGGCTTCCAAGGTCAGCTGGGTTGTCTGCAGACTGCAGTCCCCACGTGATGCCATGACACTTCAGTATGTGCTTGAATCTTACTCGCTCGGTTGCTTACAAATTGCTTGTATTCGCCTGGTGACTTTATCCAACAAGAATTTTCGAAGAAATATAACCGGGCTTTTTACAGTTTATCTGCTTTCTTGCTTGAAATCTATCAGTCACGCCAGTTTCTGATGTTTGCTTATAGTGCCAACAGTCAATTTTCTTGTCTCTGAGCAGTATTTCAAGATGGATTAAACATAATTCTACAATATAAAGCCAGAGTTGAATAGGAGGAAAAAACACGACAACATAGGTACGAATTGTTGGCAGACGTTCCATGTTGCACCGTTCGGTGTTCGACAAATTGCGTGACTCAAAATGTGATCTTGTGACGTAGCGTAGTAATAGCTTGATATGAAATTTGATCTAATGGCGCTCATGGTTTATCCCAGATGTTACGAAATCTCTTCAAGGCACGGTTAGACGTGACCCTATGTGACCCCATGACGTACTCGTCCTTATTTATAAATCTGCGGGTCTCAGCAAGTTTCTGTTTTTTAGAAATCTGCAAATTTCAGCAAGTTTCTGTTTTTCTTAGACCGTACACGGAAAAGAAATGTATTTCACACAAAACAAACAGCAGAGTATTCATAAAATGCCATTTAGGCAAACGACGATCTTGGCGAAATGTAACGTCAAAGTAGCTTAATACCATTATACGATATTTGATTTACGAGCGCTCTGCTTACTAAATTATTATTTATTTGGACCAGTCCAACTTTTACACATTATTGCACCATCCCTTGTAGACATTTCGCAACCAATTGTTGCACCATCAATGACGTAATGGCTATTTATAAATCTTCCCTGTGTAACGAAATGAAAAGCTGAAACGGTACGATAAAGAAATGGATTTCACACTTAATAAAGAGCACAGTATTCGTCATATTTCAAATAAGGTCAAATAAAGTTATGGCTTGATATGAAATTTGATCTAATGGCGCTCCTGGTTTATCACAGTCGCTGCGAAATCTCTTCAAGTCACAGTTAGACGTGACCTATGTGACCCCATGACGTAATCGTCCAAATATAAATCTGCGCGTCTCGGCAAGTTTCTGTTTTTATAAATCTGCCAGTCTCAGCAAGTTTCTGTTTTCCTTTATGGAAAAGAAATGTATTTCACACAAAACAAACAGGATAATATTCATAAAATGTAATTTACCCTGGCGAAATGTAACGTAGGTTGATATAAAATTTGATCTTATGTCGCTCCTAGTGTATCCACCCAGTAGTAAGTACAATGATGTAATATTTTTACGAGTCAAACTCACCGACGTTGCGAAATCTGTACGCCGCTCCGATGTGTTTACGCGGTCCTAAATTATTATTTATTTGGACCAATCCAACTTTCACATAGACTCGATTTCCGCCGCTCTCTCGAGTCCGGTCTTCGTTCCTCCCCGAGAAAAACTTTCACAAGGCGAATATATATTCATACTCTCCCCTAGCTCTCCTCCTAGCACTTTGGCCGAGTAGAGGTATAAGGTGAATCACGACAAAACAAGAATTTTCGAAGAAAATATAACCGGGCTTTTTTTTTATCAAGCAAGAAAGCAGTTTTACCTGCCTTCTTGCTTGAAATCTATCAGATTAGTCACGGCAGTCACGCTGAAGTCTGATGTTTGCGTATAGTGCCTACTGTCAATTTTCTTGCCTCTGAGCAGTCTCCTAGTGTGTCTACCCAGTAGTGAGTACAATGATTTCATATTTTGACGAGTCAAACTCACCGACGTTGCGAAATCTGTACGGTCCTGGCGAAATGTAACGCCAAAAGAAACTTAAAATACGATATTTAATTTACCTGCCGCTCCGATGTGTTTACGCGGTCCTGAATTATTATTTATTTGGACCAGTCCAACTTTCACAGAGGCTCGATTTCCGCTGCTCTCTTGAGTCCGGTCTTCGTTCCTCCTCGAGAAAAACTTCCTCAAGGCGAATATATATATTTATACTCTCCCCTAGCTCTCCTCCTATTGCTTTGGCCGAGTTGGGGTACGGGGTGAATCACGTAAAAAAACATTCCGCCTAAAGCACTAACCGGGTCGGCCCCAGGGCCGCCCGGTTAAAAAACTCCGCCTAAAACACTAACCGGGTCGGCCCAAGGGCCGCCCGGTTAAAAAAAACTGAAGCTATTTTACTAACCGGGCTGGGCCCTAGGCCCACGCCCGGTTAATAAAGGGCCACGGTACTGTCGAGCCAGCAATGTTTCTCGGTTACAGGAAATCCCTCCAATGCCTCACTCGCATTCGTCACAAGATTGACCGCCATGTGTCCGGACACTAATTCCAAACGGGGTATTGTTAGCCCTTGCTTGGCCAACCTGGGTTTAGCCGCGACCAGCCCTTGATTAATGCCGGACTGTTGAAACGACCACAGCATACACCGCAGCAGCCACGCCCTTTCCACTGGCATCACCGAACGCGTGAAGCTGAATAGCCTGGATCTCCTCTTGGTGGACTGCTAGGGACCGTGGTACAGTAGTTATGTCTGGTAGCTTCTCTGCCCATCGTGACCAACTTTGCATCAGTTTTTCTCGGTAGCTGCTTGTCCCAGGCTAGCTTGGCATCACAAGCATCCCAATAAAGGAGTTTGCCTCCAAGTGTGACTGGTGACGTCAGTCCCAGTGGGTCGTATATCCTTGCTATCTTTCCCAGGATTCCTCGCTTAGTAGGCTCGGCAGACTCTGAAGGAAACTTCACGCCAATGGTATCGCTTTCCTTTTCCAAGGGGAGTCCAAGGAGGGAAGCCTCTCCCTTTCTTGGGATTCCCAACTGCTCCTTTGCGTACGTTTCTTCCTCACTGACTGGTCTCGGAGACTCTAATGCTGGCATATATTCGAGTGCCACTTGTGCAACTCAAAGGTCCCCTGAGCGAATATTTCTGTTGCTGTTGATTTGATTTGCTGCGCCTTGTTAAGGGTCGGCCCTCCACCGATTAGGTCGTCCACATAGAGACTTTTCTCGAGTTCCTTTACAATCTCAGGGTAACTTGATCTGCCGCTTTCAAGGAGATCTTGAATCACTCCCCCAAGGAGGAATGGCGAAGACGTCAGGCCGAACAGAGCTCTTGTGAACCTCAACGTTTCTATCAATGAAATCTGAGTGCATCCTGGTCTTCGCTGCGAATACGGACCTGGAGAAAGGCTTGCTTTGGAAACGTGCACGGATTAAGACTCCCCACAGCTGATTCTGGAGAGGTGGTCCTGGATTAAGGCATTCGTTCAGTGAGGGTGCTCCCACGTTCGCCCGCGCCGACGCATCATAGACAACGCGACGTTTTGTGCTCTCCGCTGCTTCTCGGACGACTCCTTTATGTGGAATGTAGAACTCGCGGCTGTTTGCTGCTTCGGAGACTCGTTCCACTATTCCTGCTTCAATTTGGTCTTTGATGACTTGGTCGTAGCGCTCGATCATCTCCTGTTTCTTAAGCTTGCGTATAAGGTTGCTTAGCCTGCATAGGCTTCCGGCCTCGTTGTTAGGAAGGGGGAGGTGATTCCCTTTCCAGGGCAACCCGGTCTCGTACCAACCCTCTGGGCTCCTCTTGAGTTGTTCTTTAAACTCAGTATAGACGAACTCTTGGTCTCCGGTTGGGAAGTCTTCCAATCCCAGCACATCTAGTCGGCAGAGTCCCTCATAATCGGTGACAGAGGTCTGAGTTAAGAACATGTTGGTCAGGTTGGGCTCACTACCAGGTGACATGATCGTCCATCCCAGCCGTGTCAGTTCTGCGATTGGTTTCGCCAGATTTCCCTATCCTGGGTGTGGTCTCTGTCTTGATCTGTGTATGCTCACTGGTCCCAAGGATTAGATGTACAGGCAGCTCTCGTTTCACGTCTACGTCGTCCATCTCCACTCCTTTCAGGTGATCGTACTGCTGTACTAGGCGCTTGTACCTCGAGTTTTCTAATTTGAGTAGCACGCTACGGTTCCCTTTGGTCACTTCTGTTTGCAGATGGAAATCCCCTGACAAGCTTTTGATAACAACTTTGTGGACTTCAATTTCTCTCTCGGTTGCACTCATCATCATCTCTATTCGTCTGAACTCTTTTCGCACTGGCTGCTTTCCTAATCGGTCTAGTAATGCTGTAGATGCGTAGGAGCTACCGGCACCCGTATCCAACAATGCTCGGCACTGGATGCCGCCCACGTCCACCACAACCACTGGATAGTTGACTGAACATCTTCCGGTTGCCACTAGCATGTGTTCAGCTTGCTGGGGTGTTTTCTGATCACAGATCGACGAGTGGTGTCTGTGGTGGCAGAACTTGCATTTTGTCACGATTCGGCACTCTGCGACCTTGTGGTTTGTGCCTGTACAATTGAAGCATAGCTGTTTTAGGGCAAGCTGCTTTCTTCGCTCTGATAGTGTGGTAACTTTATCACAATTTACTGACTGGTGATCTGGACTTCCACAGTATACACACGGTCTTCTTTTCAGCTCTTTTTGGGTCACTTAGTAACTTCTTTCTTTGAGTGGCTTCCATGGCGGAGGCTTGACATGGCTGAACTTTTCTTCGTGTTTCGGCGGGTTTCTCACGGTCCACTTGCGCAACGCCTCCAGAAACTGCGGAAACTCCCAATCTTGCCAATCATCATCGGTACGCACTAAGTCCCCTCTGATTCCCTCTAGCTTGTCCAGTGTAATTCTTACATAGCCACTAACCTGCTGTAATTTGCCCATAGATTCCAAGGCTTGCACGTTAGACGATAGCTTTTCGTAAAATTCAGAAATTTTGTTGGGATTTGTTTCGTGAGTCGCTGGGAGGGACATGATGTTGTTAACATACGCAATGATAATTTCGGACTCCTTTCCGTACTTTGTTTTCAATATGTTCTTGGCTCGTTCGTAGCCTTCCGAGGTGAAAGGAAGGCCATCAACTGCTGCTCGAACTTTCGCTTTCACGTGAAAATTATAACACTTTACTCGGCTACTTCCAACCCCGTCTTTCTATACCTGTGTTTATTATGTTAAGAACTATTTCTGTCATAGCGAAAGACAAGAATGATTTCAAAGATATCTTGCATATTTAATCAAGTGCGCGTGAAAACTGTCAAAACTAATTAGGGGCGGAATGGCAAAAACAATACCGTGGTTGCAGGAGTTCCCGTACTCCTTCCCACGATCGCGCTTCGCGCTCCGACTCCTCGCGCTTCGCGCTCGCCGAACTCCCCTCCCTCCCCTTTCTACGCCTGCCACGCAGGCTACTGGATACTGCAAACAGCTAATACGAATAATTTCCAACAGTTGTTTTGCTCGTTTGTCTTCATTACGGCATGCTTTTCTTGTTCACGTGTTTTTCGCATGTCATAGTTTTTATTTATCACGTATTCGCCCCTACTTTCGTTTTCCACATCGGTCCCATGGGTCTCTCCTTTTGTTTTGTTTTGCAGGTCTTTTGGGCAGTTTTGTTTCAGTTCAACATCTTTTGTTTTGTTCCCGCTTGTTTATTATTGGATTACAGTTTTTGTCGGGTTAACAAAAAGTCCCGTTTGTTTATCACTGTGGGTTAACAGTTCGTCCCACGAAGTTTTATTTTTGCGCGGGTTAACAGAAGGTCCCGCTTGCTTGTTTATCAGTGTGGGTTAACAGTTTTGGTCTCTTAGCTGTCGTCGGTGGGCAACCGGGCAACCGAGTGTGCGCAGTAGCACTCAACTAGTTGCTAAGAGGATTGTCCCACGGGAACTTATTAACAATAAAAAAGCTTGTCAGGCAAGAAATTCACACCTAAAATTAGTATGCATGATAACAAGAACGTGTTTTTCCTTGGTTGTTTTCGCTCGAAAACGAAAACGTGTTTTTTTCGTTGTTGTCTTATTTCGCTTCGCCTCGTGTATTTTATACGATAAATATTTTCATCCGAATTCGCTTCCCGTTCCAGTAGTAGCACTACTGGCCGTATCCGAAAGACTCTCGCTGTAGCATGTAAATGCAGCTCAGACGGATTTTTCGCTTGTTGTTTCACGCTGCCGGCGCGGCGTTAAAGGTCAGGCCAAAAATCCACCAGCGCTGTGTTTGCAGGCTACACGCGTGCAGCTCTACGCTGCGAGCTTGAAAAAGTTTCCAGGGTTAGCTAACAATGAAGTTTTGGTTGACGTCATTCTTAGCAA
The DNA here is from genome assembly GCA_029204205.1 of Desmophyllum pertusum. Lineage (NCBI taxonomy): Eukaryota > Metazoa > Cnidaria > Anthozoa > Scleractinia > Caryophylliidae > Desmophyllum > Desmophyllum pertusum. The sequence continues at coordinate 266,490 of MU825917.1, forward strand.
CGGCTTGATTGACACACGATTCGCACTGTTGATCTGTTGCCCGGCACCGCTGTCCTCAAAGAAAAGTGCCGGCTTTCTCCCCCCCCCCCCCCCCCCCCCGGCTGTCGTGTTGGACGATGTAGTCATGTATGTATGGTTGTCCGACCAATCAAAATCGGACTACCATCAACAACACTTAGTTCAACAGCCAATGAAATTGCCGTTTGTAAAGCTGCATGGTTCTGAGAAGAAGAGCAATTTTAGGACTGCCATCTTTGTTTGTGTGTAAAGACCGGCATATAACTAAGACATCGATCCCTTCGAGAAGATGAAGGCAATCTAAGCTGGTGATTAGCGCCAGAAAAGGAAAACCTAATGAGACCCAATACTGAACGTGACATTTGAAAGTATGAATGGACGCCGATTCAGCACGCAGTAAGAACTTCTATCAACCACGAAGGAACAAACATAAATAAGAAGAAATAGGGGTGTTACGAAAACTACGACCCTCACAAACTAAGACTACATGTAGTATTCTTTGTATTGTTACTGTTATTTTCATTCATGAGATTTTACCAGAAAGTCTTTATTTTCCTCGGGTAACTACTTTGAATATTCGAGGATTCGCTGACAATGCCGTTTGCTAAACACGCGCTATTGCGATGCATAGATTTTGCTGTTGAGTGCAGAAATTTTCACTGGAAGTGGTAAATTCGTGAGCAGATATTTTGAAGAGAAAAGTTGAAATATGCGTGTGTAACCTGATACTTTTGTTTTTCATGCAAATGATGTAACCTGATACTTTTGTTTTTCGTACAAATGCTTTTTATAATTGAATTAGTTCTTGTTTCTCAGTTGGATAAATATCTGCGTGTTTAATCAAACAAGATCCCCTGAAGGGATTACAAGCGGCCGATTTGCTCGGGGGGGGGGGGGGGGTAGGGGTGGGGGGCTCTCCCTTGTGTACGCTATATAGGAATGTCCCGCTGGAGAAGGTTTGGTTTTTGAGCATTTTTGTCTTCCACAGGGTAACCCATACGTTCAGAATAGGATAACGTTGATTGTTATGTAAGTCGTGAAAATTAAAAAATAACAAGCTTACACACAACCAAGTAAAAACGTAATTTTATTCACCTGTTTATAAGCGAGCGCTGTGTTTGACAATTCTGCTTCGATCGCTTCGGGTAAACTCGACACACGAACCAGCGTGACGAAAAACGTGACTGCCTGATGTCATCATGCTAAAGGCCCGTTTACACATGCGATTTTTGATGCGATTTGTTGCGGCGATTTAGCGCGCAAGTGTAAACTACCTGCGATTACACGGCGATTTGTATGGCGATTTGTATGGCAAGTTGTAGGAGATGTAACAAATCGCCGATAAATGGCATCAAAATTCGAGCAAGTTCCAAACATCGGCGATAAATCGCAGTCAAATCGCCATGAAATCGCAGCTGGTTTACACGGGCGATTTGGAATCGCGCGATAAAAGTGCAGTGACTACGAAAAAAAACAAGTAGTCACGCCAGTCTCGCTAAAGTCCGCAGTTTGCGTGAAACCGGAAGCCGATTCCGGTTATATTAACGATTAGTTAAAATACAACTCAAATACGTGGCAGTTGATAAAACAGTTGTTTTTATCAATGATTATTTTGATAGCTCACTTCCGATTCAAACAACAAAAGGGAACTTTGTGACAAGCTCAAGAAAGATCACAGACAGATAATCCTGTGTTTAAGTAGTCCATGTTTCAAGATGACTTGGTCCACTACTACTGATTAAAGAGTAATCTTGGTTTCTATGATTCAACAAAGTTTATGTCGTGTGTGGTGCTTTTTTGAATTCGTTTCAATCCATATGTAAAGACTGAGATCAGGAAGCTACCGTATGTAAACATTTTCAATATTTTCAAAGGCAGTAGAGGATCAAAATTGGACTTTTTCGAGTTTCGATATATATGCTTTATACGATGACCTTTGTGAGTCGATCTATTCGGCTTTATACGCGGTGTATTGCGTTACTACATTATTCGTTCATTAAGTACCCGCTTAGTCTCCCACGCAGCCGTTATTTGTGTCGTCACGCGTAGGAGACTAGTACCCGCTGGGACGACAAAGAGAAAACAATAACAAGATCGAATAACGCAGTAACGCAATTCGACTCCTCTGCTCCCTGTGTCATTTCAAGTCATCAAGTTTCATTTCTGCTGAAGTAAGAAAGACGACTTTTTGTTTGTTATCCAACTACATTCTGAAACTCTGCATCAGCACATACATGATCAGCTTCACAGATTAGTATTAAAAAGAATCACTGTTCTTATGCACAAATGTTTGATTTCTCCACCGCAAGTATTTGAATTATTCATCTCTTGTAGGAAAAGACGATTAATAAGCTTATTCCTGACTTCATAGGTTAACTTTAAGATGCTCAGCTTCACAGATTAGTATCAAAAATAATCACTTTTCTTATGCACACATTTTTGATTTCTAGACAGAAAGTATTTGAATTATTCATCTATTGTAGGAAAAGTGTGAATGTTAAAACCTTTCACGACAAACGATTAATAAGCTTATTCCAGACTTCATAGGTTAACTTTAACATTACTGTGTAGAAACTGAAATATATATCAAAATGCCATCAACTAATGACAGATAGTCATTTGAAAACATACCTTAATTTATCTTAATAATCCAAGGACACTAATCACGTTTACAAAAACATATACCACGGGGTATCGTAACTGCGATCAGGAAGAGAAATCCCAATGCGGATTGCTTCATGCTCATAGCACAATACCTCTATTGCATCATCTTTACATGACCAGAGATTGCGTCATGTCAACCGTGGGATCGAATAACGAGAAAAGGTCACACAACAAAATTTTGCAACAACACTACTGTTCACTGCTGTGGGACATTTGTCTTTGCTTTTTCCAATACGATTACTGTAATAAACTAAATACATCTACGCACTTACACGACACTACAGAAAGAATGTGGAAGAGAAATTCTCTACTGGCTAATTTTAGACCGAGATGCGATAACATCATGTCAACCGTGAAGAGGACTAAGGCTAGCGACATGAAAAAAAAGTGCATTTATTGAAGCGGCCGCTATGCGTCGGCCGCTTAATAACATATTTTCTCTTCAATTTTATCACAAGGATTTTCAATGTATGGTATTTATTTCCAGTTTGGTGCAAATTTGCTGCAGTAGAAATATGGATATCGAAAACAAAATATAATTTGATACACTTGTTTTCAAGTAATTTAATTAAATTACATGTAAGAGCCTAAATTTTAATAAAAATAATGTTTTTCGTTGGAATAAATCAGAAATTGTTTTACTTCAAGGTACTGTGAGGATTTGCAGTTCTTGGTGTTCTGCTATGTGAATTGTCATTAAATTTTAGCATTTTGTATTTAATTGATTTGTTATGAAGCTAAATTTACTAGTTACCTAATCGTTAATTTTGGATTAGTTTCATGTTGATCTTGTGATCAGCTGCGGTTGTCCAGTTGCCAAGGTTAGCCCACCTGTATATGATCTTGGCTCCAAATTCCATTTCCCGTTTTGTCTCAGTGATTTAGCTTTAACAATAGCTCCCACGGTAGTCATATTTCAGAATTCTTCTTGACCTTGACTGAGACATCTGCGAAAGCCTAAAGTTATGGTTTTAATTCTCTTTGATTCGTTCCCTGAAATATTGTTTCTTAGGTTTGTATTATTTATGGAGGTATGCTTGGGTTTGTTTTGGTTTGTTACTTCTTGAGTAACCCTAAGTTCCCACGGTCCGAAACCCAAACATGTCTCTAATTTTGGTATATAGCTAAGCGCACTCCAACTTGGAAGTTAGGCCCAGTTCAGACGCCGTACTTCACATGAGCCGAATCGAATTCGATGAATTAAGTTCATGTGAGGTACGGCGTCTGAATCAATTCAGAACGGCTGAATGAACTCGGATCGGCTCAGCCGTTCTTCCCGCCTGCCTCAGCCGGAATAACGGCTGTGGACCGGCTTTGATTCAGAAGCCGAAACTTCACATGAGCCGAAACAAATGCATTAATTATTACTAGTAATACGTGACTCGCAGGCCCTCGCGAAGCTTTTGTTGCCTAGTAACGGGCACGCCTGCGATTTGATCTGCAAGGTTTCCAAGAATCGCTGCAAGGTTTCTGAGAATCGCCGGACGAACGCCGTGTGTTTGCTATGCCACCGGATTTTGGTTTCGATTGGAGTTCGCTCGTCTCTCGATATCTGTAATAAATTGTAGCGCTCTTGTACTGTTTTCCCCACTTTTCGGTCCGAATGATCTGAAAACCACCTCGCAGTTTGTAGGTAAAATCATCTTCGCAATATCGGATCGGCGAATTGTTTCAGACACAAGTTTACAATGAAAACTAAGCCATATGTTTGATCGTACTTTGAGAAATTCTTGAGTCGTCGTTCATGTTCCTGTTCTTGATACAGGATTTAATAAAGCCGGGGTTTTTTTTGTTCTAAATTCTCCGCACTATTAACGTCCAACAAAGTCACTTCCCATATAAATTCGGTCGATAATTCGATCGATAAACAAACTTGGAGTAATTCTTGCGGCTCCTGTTTCTACAGTTACGTCTACACAGATTACGTCGAAGTCAATCTTATTAAACGAAGAAAAGGAAAAAAAAAAAAAAAAAAAGAGAGAACGGCCCGGATTCGAACCTAAATAAAAAAAAAAAAAATTAAAAAAAGGACGCTTTAGGATTTGAACTGTCGCCCTCAATCCTGAAGATCAGATTTAAAAGTTAGCGCCTTAAGCCATTAGGCCACGAGCGCGTGTGACGTCATGACATCCCCCAACTCCACAAACAACAAATAAATAAATATGACCGTAAAGGCCACACGAGAATTGCTCTCGCGTGAGCTCTTGGAGGACAGAATTATAAACCCCGCTACGCGAGGCCTTCGGCCTCGCTTCGCGAGGAATAATGTATTTTTCAGTATAACAGCAATTTTCCCTATTAATTTAAGTTCGGCTGAATTAAGCTCGGCGTCTGAATCAATTCAGCCGGTCTAAATTAATTTGGGTCGGCCTAAATTCGAATTCGATTCGGCTCATGTGAAGTACGGCGTCTGAACTGGGCCTCAGACTAGAGTAAGACTAGAAGAAGAAGAAGCAATCAGAGTACCACTAGTTTATGCAGAATATAGATGCTGTGCTTAATCAAGAAATTAAGTCTAAGTCCTATGGAACAACAGACTCATTGGTACCTCCCCGCTTAGCAAGTGGAATAACAGCTCAATGTATTTGGTGGATAATATATTTGGTAGAAAATTCAACATATACTTGGTCGACAATTCAACGGATTTGGACAAGATTGTAAGTGGAACCATGAGCTATAGGAAACGTGGGTTTTGACTAAATAAAAGCAACGTACTTACAAAAGAAGTAGTTCTTTGTCTTTAATTGCCATCTCAGCCGACTCTACATTCGGTATTAAGGATAAAACCACAGCTTTGTATCCAATTGAATCGTCAGTGCTTTCTTTAGCGCTTTGGTAACCAAGCTCTAACCCCAAAACCCACGTTTCCTATAGCTCATGGTGGAACAATGTATATTTTCATGAAGGCAAAGGCACCTAACTCTTGCAAGCTAATAGTTTAAGTTTTCAAGATGTAAGCTAGCTTGTTAATTCAGTCTCGTTTAGTGTATACGTAGTTATTTTGTAGTCAGTCAGATAGTTCGTTTATCAATCGTTTTCGTGATTTAATTTTGATTGTGTCGCATTTTCTGCAACATTCCTAACGTTAAATAGTTTTTGTCCAATCTTTTCATTTTCTATGTTCAATCAAGAAATCTGGTTCTACGTTAGTTTCCATCGTGAATACTAGACAAAAGGTAAAGCCTTGGCCGAACGAAACGAGGCGAATGAGTTTCTAAACAAATGGATCATCATGATCAGGTTTCTTCTCAACTGTGTGACGCAGTAGAACGAATGAGAAATGCGCTTAATTCGCAATCGAACAGTTATAAATTGTCAGTTGCTTTTCCAGTATTTGCGGGCGACGAATCTGAAAATGTCCGCGAATTTGTAGATAATTATAAGCGTGCTGCTCGTTTAAATGGATAGAGCGATACTGATTTGGCTTTGGGTTTTCCGTTGTACCTAAAAGGTCACGCAAGTGCCTGGTTTAAAACATTGCAAGATGCAGATGAAATGTCTTTCAATTACTTAGCGGACGCGCTAATTCGACATTTTGCGTCTAGAGCTAGTGAATGGACAACGTCGTCAGCTAGACAAAGAGCCAGTAGCGGATTGTTCATATAGTCTACGCACGCATTGCGCACGATTGAACTTATCTAGAACAGAATGGACTCATTATTTCAGTTGTACAAGGTCTTAAACCTGAAATTCGCAGATTATCGAGGAGTTAAGCAAAATAGTTTCGCTTAAGGAAGAAATAATTAGTGCTGTTGGCCACCATGGTAGTGATATCAATAAATCAGATACATTCGGAGTTTCAGCAGTTAATGGCCAGTACTGCATCTAAATCAGACAGGTCTCGGCAGCGTAGAAGCCCTTATTTTCAATCAAGAGGATTTAGGTCTTAAACAGGCGTTCCTACTTGCTTCAACTGTGGTAAAAAAGGCCACACTTACTATCATTGTCGCGCAAAGCCTGAACCAAGAGTCCCGCGTTATAATCGCGACCGCCAAAACAATTATTTACGTCAGCAACAGGCTCAAAATAGTTTTGATTGGAACATGAACCAGGGAAACTGATTAGTGCCCCTATTTCGTCTCGAATTAAACCCGTGATAGGAGCCGCAAACGTTTTGTCAAATGAACAGGAATGTTTAGCTAGTTCGCGCAAAGCTGATAAATATGTTTTCAGTGAAGCGAGTTCTGACGACCTTCTTGCAAAACAAAAATGCAGTTCTAATTTTAATCCTGTTGTTGAAAGTTCAAATTTTGTTGATAGAGTCTCGTCAAAACAATCCAGTCAAGTGTGTACATCCGATAGTACCTTCGCAAATGTTTCGCCACAACAAACCACTCACCCGCAGAGTGATGTTTTTATTGAGTTATTGGAGTCATTAAAAGGGGTCATAACAAAAATTGAGGAAAGTGGTCAACGGATCACCATGTATACAAGTTTACAAGCTGATGCTGGTTCATCAGTCATTCCTGTTTTTGTCTTCTCAAACAGAAGTAAGTTTTTATGAGCGCTCATGTGGATAAATGCCTCAAGTTATGAAAAACGCCGTTGTAAAAGACAATAAGTTGGCGTCTAAAGAAAGTAGACATCATTTTGTTGATACTTTCGATAAAAATATTGATATTGTTATTGAACATAGTGACCTTGAAGTCACAGATACCCCTATGTGAGTCTGGGTAATTGTCGTGAGTCGAGAGTCGAGAGTACTAGGTCGAGAGTCAAGAGTAACATGTCGAGAGTCGAGACTGACATGTCGAGGAGTAGATAAATAGTCAATAACTCTGTCAATCGATAATTAATCAACTGATACATGTATACAAAATAATTAAACTTCAAACAACTCATTTCACGGCACTAGCTCGAAAATATAAAAAAATAACGACCCAAAGTTAAGAATACCCTCATCTCCTCATAGTAGCACATGAAACATCAGTCTGTAACGATGTTTCAATGGGAAGCAAATGAGGGAAAACTAGAGTAGGAAAATGTCCGGTTGTTATCTCATATTTAATGAAAAATAAACAAACTCTTTCAGTAAAATAAACTATGGTTTCACATGTAGCTCGTTCTCGGCACATCAAAGGCCGATAGTAGGTGATATCATCTATTTCCCACGGCTTTTATAAGCTCCTAACGCCCAAATAGTTGCACCTTTTTTGTCATCATACCTATTGTTGTTGCTATAACCTATTTTAAAACTGAAATTTCTTCCAAACAAAGCCGGATAGCGTGGAAAGGGAAAATGACTGGGTACTCTTATCGTAACAATGTCCGGAAACACACGCACGACACAGTCACGCTAATCTCCATTTGCGGAATTTACGCTTATTTGAAACTGCAAAAGCACTTGGTTACAAAAGATAAGCTATTTTTGTATAGTTTATTTGTACCCTCCAGCCATAAAATGAACATTAAGCCAGTGGAAAATGGAAAATTGCAAGGAAAGGGGTTATGGCCGGGAATAGCGTGGCAAGAAAATCGGCGAGCGAAGCGCGGCCTGGAGATCGCCTGGGACTTTAGTTTATCAATTGATTAATTATCGATTGACAGAGTTATTGACTATTTATCGACTCTCGACATGTCAGTCTCGACTCTCGACATGTTACTCTCGACTCTCGACCTAGTACTCTCGACTCTCGATCCTCGACAATTACCCAGACTCCCCCTATGTGTGATAGCGAAGCGAATGGTAAACTAAGTAATAACCAAACGGATTTGAAATCGCCAATTTTGAGTGATATAGACATGTGGAAGGTCAAGCAAAAACAGAAACAGTTATAAATGATGCTTGTCCGCCCGAATTTTCTTTTGACGAGAAATCAGTTAATTTTTGTGATATTAACGCAGTCTCAGATGTAACAGCAGACGTAATTGATAGTATGTGTTTTCCTTTTGTAACCGATAGTTCTACTATTTCAGTTGGTATAGCAGGTTATGAATTTCGTTGTCTTGTTGACACAGGCGCAGCTGTGACGGCTGTGAACGCTGCTATATGGAACAAGTACTTAAGTCACGCATATCCTATTTTAGATACCTCAAATTCAGGGAATGTCACGTCAGTGAACGGTATTCCTTTGAAAATGTTAGGGAGAACCTTAATGCAATTTGTTATTGGAATCTGAAGTTTTTCTTTTTGAATCCCATGTGATTGAAGACCTGACGTATGATGTGATACTTGGCAGAGATTTTTTCTTCAAAAGTTTTGTTCCAAAATTGATTTTGAAAAGGGTATTGTCAAATTTTCTCCAGAGGAAAACCCCCTACCGAAACATTTAACCTTAATGATGATATTGTTAAAAATGATACTAATCTTGTTTGTTCAGTGCATACTGATTTTTCTTTTGTCACTCCACCAGAAACTGAAGCTGTGATTCCTGCAAGATTGAATTCAGTTCCCACAAATACAACTGCTACTAGAATTGTTTCTCCTAGATCTAGTTTGCCTGAACGATATTCTATTTTTTGGAGCTTCAGAATTAGTTCGTGTTTCTGAAGATGGCACAATTCCTATACGAATTATTAATCCATCCTCTCAGCCAGTTAAAAGTTTTCGCAGAACTTCATTAGGTGATTTTGAAGAAGTAGATCCAAATATAGCAACCTTTCAGTTAGATGCATCTACGCCTTCTGATTACATCACCTAGCCCGACTACTGCTGAGCAACAGCGTGACTACTCTGATTTGCCAGATTTATCTGACAGTGTTTTAAGTGATGACGATAAAATCAAATCTAAAGAGTTGTTTAACAAATATCGTGATATTTTTGCTTTTTCTGATGATCAGCTTTGGTAGAACTTCATTAATTCAGCATACAATTGATACAGGAGATGCTCATCCCATTAAGCAGAGACCGTATCGTACCCTCTCATGAGGCTAAACAAGAAATTGATCGACAAGTGAAACGATATGCTACAACGAGGAATTATTCAAGAGTCAGTAAGTCCTTGGTCTGCTCCTGTTGTCTTAGTTAAGAAAATAAATGGAGAAACTAGGTTTTGTATCGATTTCAGAATAATTATCAAGATTACTAGAAAGGATAGTTTCCCTATGCCTGTAGTTTCTGATACATTAGATGCTTTAAGTGGTACTCAGTATTTTACTACTCTTGATCTTAAATCTGGTTATTGGCAAATTGAACTCCACCCATCAGCTCGTGAGAAAACAGCATTTGCTACAACATAATGGTCTCTATGAATTTTTAGTTCTGCCATTTGGTCTCACGAATTCTGGAGCACGTTTTCAGCGATTAATGGGTCACATTTTAAGAGGTTTAGAGTATCGTTTTGCTTTGATTTATATCGATGACATTATAATCTTTTCCAAGTCAATAGAAGAAGAGCATTTAACCCATCTCGAATAAGTTTTTAGAAGATTAAGAGCAGCTAATGTCAAACTCAATCCAAAGAAGTGTTGCTTTGCTAAGCAAAAAAGTCGAGTATTTGGGCCATGTTGTCACTCCTGATGGTATTAAACCTAATCCAGAGAAGATACGTGTTGTACGTAATTTTCCCGTTCCTAAAAACTTGAAGGAGTTAAGTAATTTTATGGGACTCGCAAATTACTATAGACGTTTTGTGAAAGGTTTTGCACACATTGCCAGTCCTCTCAATGCCCTTACTAAGAAAGGAGTCAAATTTGCTTGGACAGAGTCTTGTGCAGATGCATTTCACAAGTTGAAACGTGCCTTAGTTTCTGCCCCTATATTAGCATATCCAAATTTCAAGGAGGAATTTCTGCTCTTTGTTGATGCAAGCTCAACAGGAATTGGTTTTATCCTTGCTCAAAAGCAGGACGGCAAAGAAGTAGTTATTGCTTACAATGGTCGTGGTCTGAACCAGGCTGAAAATAATTATAGTACTACCGAACGTGAAGCACTTGCCTTAGTAGAAGGAATTAAGAAATTTCAATCGTATTTGTTTGGTCGTAAATTCACTGTAATAACTGATCATAGTTCACTTTGTTGGCTTATGAATGTGAAAAGATGCAACTGGCCGTTTAGCTAGATGGTCCTTATTACTTCAACAGCATGATGTCGATATTATTCACCGCCCTGGCAAAGAACACAGTAACGCAGATAGCTTATCTAGGCGTCCTTGTGAAAACTGCCCTGACTTAAATTCACTCCAGAAGGAAGAGCCCCAGGTGGCGAAAACTAGAGAATTGCAGAGGCGTGATCCTCAGTTGAGTGAAATGATAGATTTCCTAGAAAACGATGTTATCCCGTCAGCCGATAAAATAGCACATAACGTTTTGCTGACAAGCGATAGTTTTTATATAGGACAAGATGGTTTACCATTTGGTGGCTTATCATTTGGATCACAATCGGAAGCGTAATATTCAAGATCCATTTTCGCAACTTGTAATTCCACAGTCTTTGAAATTTGAAATTTGATCTAATGTTCATGATCATGTATCTGGTGCACATTTTGGAATACACAAGACCTTTCAAAAGGTCAAGCAAAGATATTGGTGGAAAGGCATGTTTAAAGATGTTGAGCACTGGTGTAAGTCCTGCCAGGATTGCCAGATGAGGAAATCGCCTAGGAATTCTAAGAAAGCTCCATTGCTTCCTATTCCTGTAGGAAATGCGTTTGAAAGAATTGCGGTTGATGTGCTCGGTCCATTCCCTCCATCGAATAAGAATAACAGGTATATTGTCGTTTTCACAGATTATTTGACAAGATGGAACGAATCATTTGCAGTACCAAGTACTGAAGCTAGTGTGATAGCTCGTCTTTTGGTTGATGAAGTTATAGCTAGACACGGTGCTCCAAAAGTTTTACTTTCAGATAGAGAAAATAACTTTTTGTCTAAAATTGTAGGAGAAGTTTGCAAAATTTTCCAAATTCATAAGGTAAATACTTCAAGTTATCACCCGCAGACAAATGGTCTTGTTGACAGATTTAATTCTACTCTTTGCCAGTCCCTCTCAATGTATGTAGCCAAAAATCAAAGACTGGGACGAGTATATTCCACTCATTTTATTTGCTCATAGAACCTCTATTTTAGAAGCGATTGGTGATAGTCCTTTTTACGTTCTTTATGGTCGTGAGCCACGTTTACCAATTGATGTGAAATTGTTATCAACGGCAGCGATGATTTAACAAAATCTGTTTTTGAGCATCGAAAACGAATTGTATAAAAGGTAGAATTGGCACAGAACATAGCTAAAGAAAATTTGCAACGATCTCAACAGAAAATGAAGGATTATTATGATCAGAAGAGTAAACAGCCCACTTTTGAAGTTGGTCAGCGTGTTTGGATTTATACGCCAAAGACAAAGAAAGGTCTTTCCAGGAAATTGTTGCACAATTGGTTTGGTCCTTATAGAATTGTTGAAAAATCGTCCCCTGTGGCACTTTCGTTTGCGTACTGAAGCTAACAAAAAGGTAACTTTTGCTGTTCATACTAACAGAATGAAACCTTTCTTTGACTCAGACGAGAGACCAATCGATCCACCGTTTGATGATGATCCTAGTTTTCCGTATTTAGATGAAGCTGATATTCCTACCGAAGATTTTGAGTCTGAAGTTGCCGATCTCTCAGTTCAGTCAGATAGCCAACGTTCAAGTCCTGTACCTGTACTAGTTCAGTTAGATCCTCAATCTAACGCTAGTCAAGTTACGGTAGATGATCAATCAATTTTTAATGCCGAGAAACTTCCTAAGTGTCGTAAGAAGAAGGGTAAAATTCAGTATTTGGGTAAATGGGCTGATTATCCAGAAAGTCAGAGTACTTGGGAGCCAGAAGATAATATTCTTGATAAACGACTTATTTAAAAGTCGTTGCGTGAACAGGAAATTTATGCACTACTCTGAATTTCGTGATTTTGTGTATGCCTTTTATTTAATCACTAAATGTCACTGTTACAACGTTTACAGTTAGTCCATTGTCAATTAGAAAGTATGACTTTGAAAGTATGAATTTGGTAGTAGAAAGATTATTATTTGTTCTCAGCATTTCTTTGATGTTTTCTGTTATTTCGGTTTTGATAATGGGAATGCATTCCTAATTCCTATGTAAAATCCTGCAATTTTTGTCTGCTTGGCATTGGTATTCATTATCTAAGTTTTTTTACGTCGAAATTTGATTATTTAACGCAGAAAGTGACTTTTTTACAATAATACTAACTTTTGAATATTCATTCAGTTTTGAAGTTTACTGATTTGGGTAACCTTTTTCAAAAATGTCGTATCGAGACCCTTATCGTCGCTCGATTTCCGAATGTAAAACTTGTGCTTTCCATTTTTGTTGTGGTTCTTTAGCCGACGAACACCAATATTGCAAACAAAAGAACACAAATCTTCGTTCTAATTTAATGTGTCATGCAGGCCTCTTTGGTTTATTTAGAGCAATTTAAAGTACAGGTGATGCTTGCGAAACTAATCATGTCAAACATTTGAAAGAAATTATTTCAGCCTTAACTCTGTGTATTACGTTCAAATGACAAAGTTGTTTATTCATTCAAAATTACAGATCAATTGGATACTATTTGATATATTGAGTGAGCATTTTAAGAGTCGACACTTCAAAACAACTTAATTGGCTTATTTACAAATTCCGTTAATTGTCACGAGAGTATGACAATAGAATTCAACTGAAGTTAAACCGTTCATTTACTATTTTTCTTAGACTTTTTGAAAAACAAGATACGCTGAAACCAGTTTTCTAAGTTGAATAAAAGAAACTTGAATTGGTTACTTTGATTTACCTAAGTTTATTTCATCACATTTGTCCGCAAAATAATTGTTGATCCTTCGTTACAATTGACTGTAACAGCATTACAGGACAGTTTATCTGTACTCAATGGTTGATGTCAAACATGTTATCATTTTGCTATTGATTCCCGAAATTGCGAACAAAAACAATTTTGTGTAGTGGAATACTTGACCCCACTTAAGTTCAACTTATCGAGAACTTATTCATCAGCCCGCTGCGACAGACAAGCCTTGCTTTAATAACATATCCGAATTCAAGTATTGTATCAGTCGAAGCGTTAGATAAGTATGTTTAGTAGCGAGTTAAGATTTCTCAGTTTGTCCTAGCTACAAACGTATTTTTTTAAACAGTTAGTAGCTTGCAATTTTGTTTGTGTTTTTTCCTGTCTGCCTCAAATCCTGAACTGAAATCCCGAGGAATCATAACAATGTCATCACATACAGCTCTTGATTCATCTTGGAGGAAGGTACTTTCACTTCTACAAACAATGGAACATCAACATTGAACACTGTATTGCTGAACTATACACCCTCATCCATCTACAACTCCGCATAAAGTCAAGCTTTGTTCATGCGTTATCCTGAGCATCTCAGCATTTGCTGCTATCTTCAACTAACACAATCAAAGTACAATGTACGTGGTATGAGATCAAGTGGATTTCTCTGTGTTGCAGTTAAACAACAAGTCCTTAAAGATTCCCCACTCCTGAAGATTAATTGTACGATAATGGATGAACTTATTGAACTCTTTCAGGTTTTCCATGGTCAGCTCAATCTAATCCTGGCCAAAGCCTACGCAAAGATTAATGAGATAAAGAACACAAAAAATATAGATATTACCATGATGGAATATCTTACTTATATTGCTTTTGCTCATCTCTGATGTTGCTTTCGTTTTTCCCATTGGCTTTCCATTGGTAACCTGGATTATACAAACTTCTAGACTTGCCACAAGTCGACTTCTTGAAGCGACGAAGTCGCGAAAGCCAGCGACGAGACAAAATCACCAAGACGCAAAACGAACTTTGAGAAAGTCTAACAAACTCTTGTGCCGTCCATTGTTCCTTCCGCTCACAATTTTAACCGAGATGTTCACAAGTGCCCACAAGTGCAAGCGTCCAGCAGAAAAGCGATAAGGCTCAAACATTATCTACTCGTTGTCCACTGAACACTGAAACATTGTTTTCAATTTATTGCGTGATATTTAATTGTAATGTTGTTGTTTTAAATTTAAGGACATGAACGCTGATTTTGAGCATTTTTTAAGTCAGCGTTTGCTAGTTCTACAATTTTTATGATATCTTTTGTTGTATTTTTAACCTTATTTGCCGGCTTATTTTAATATGCATCGATAATAGGTCTTAAAATCAAAGACCACTTTTTATATACATTTTGCTAGTTTTCTAGTTTTTGTTTAGTTGCTGAATCGAGGACGATTCAGAAATTAACAAGGGGGCATGTTATGAAGCTAAATTCACTAGTTATCTAATCGTTAATTTTGGCTTAGTTTCATGTTGATCTTGTGATCAGCTGCGGTTGTCCAGTTGTCAAGGGCAGCCAACCTGTATATCATCTCGGCTCCAAATTCTATTTCCTGTTTGGCATCTAACAATAGTTTCCCTCGAAGTTTATGATTGGCTGATATGACTGACCTCGACTGAGACATCTGCGAAAGCCTAAAGTTATGGTTTTAATTCTCTTTTGATTCGTTCCTTGAAATATTGTTTATTAGGTTTTGTATTATGTATGGAGGTATGCTTGGGTTTGTTTTGGTTTGTTACTTCTTGAGTAACCCTAAGTTCCCACGGTCCGAAACCCAAACATGTCTCTAATTTTTGGTATATAGCTAAGCGCACTCCAACTTGTAAGTTAGAAGAGTTATACTAGAAAAGACTAGAGACTACTAGAAGAAGCAATCAGACTGCAGTAGTTGACGCAGAATGTAGATGCCGTGCTTAATCAAGAAATAAAGTCTAAGTCCTATGGAACATCAGACTCCTTGGTACCTCCCCTCTTAGCAAGTGGATTAACAGCTCAATAAAGCCATGAAAGAGTTTCGCGAATGAGATTATTACGAAAATGAGTGTATAGATCATATTTCACAAAGTTTAGAGTATGGGAAAGCACAGTCGTATTGTAGAACCTACAGTTAGGAGTTCAATTAAGATATTTTTTAAAGCACGTTTAACAATAGCACACAGTCATTTGAAGTTACACTTTTCCTTTAACTTTTAACTCGACCAGGAGGTCTCGATCTCAGGTTGGAGGAGTGTTACAGAGTAAATTGTACTGTTTTAATAAATTTGCAAACCTTTGCAATAATGTTTTGAGCGTATACCGTAATTATTCATAATATCGCAATGACATGACCAAGCAATTTTCTTAGTCGACGTGGCATGACACAGCAATTTTCCAACAAAAGAAACATTACTGTAATATTATTTTTAGCCTGGACCTTGTACTTGGCTGATGCAATGTATGTATTTAAATTTGGCTGATACAATGTTGATGTAATGAGTGAAACAACCATTAGTATAAATAGAGCAGTTCTGTTCCTGTAATTTCGATTTACATTCGTGCGATTTAGTTGTACATCTTATTGTACGCCGAGACGTGATTAAACTACGATTGAAGTCAAGTCCTGTGTGAGAGTCATTGGTTCGTCCGAAGTCCGTTTGCAGTAGATCGCCGGTATTCAGAAAATTTTCACGAATTTCTATCCTCCCGCAAGCCAAGCGAGTTGCTCAGAGTTAAGTTTCCCCAAGTTAAAGTCAGGTTCATATTCCGTTCATATTCCGTTCCGAGGAGGAAAAACCTATTGTCACAATCGATCAAATTAATACGTTGTTTGAGACGTACCTTCAACCATGTTCAACAACAGTTTCTCCGCATCGTATATATATATATTTTTATTTTTTAGTCATAATTTTACAATTAGTTAAAGATTCTAACACTTTTTATATCACTGAGACTACAATAACATTTTTATATCACTTATATATATTCTTATTGTATTAATATTAGTATTAGTGTAGTTTTTTTTAGCAGTGTCCCCTAATTAGTATGGTATATTATTACCAGGCTACAAGGTTCTTGACACTTTAATAAAGTTCTCATTCATTCATTCATTCATTCATTCATTCATTCATTCATTCATTCATTCATTCATTCATTCATTCATTCATTCATTCATTCATTCATTCATTCATTCATTCATTCATTCATTCATTCATTCATTCATTCATTCATTCATTCATTCATTCATTCATTCATTTCATTCATTCATCATTCATTCATTCATTCATCGTGCGACTTGGTTGGACATTAGTGCGGGGCATTTGAGCCAAAAACAAAACAGGCTTAAGAATAGCAAAAACAACCTCGTTCCGGAACGAGGTTGCTTCCCCTGTTGAACAGTCCAAAACGAGATCGTGAGACTATAGAGCGTTTTCACCAAAATAACAAGATCGTTTTGCATTCATCAAAAAACATCAACAAACTCAGAGATTGTAGAGTAGGTGGAAATAAATATATACCCCAAATTTTAACTTGGCAGTGTTCATTGCAACGAAGTTATCGGGAAAACAATATTCGGAAAATTACAGAGCTTAGTATGGGTCCGCCATATTGGTGTACCAGTTTGGAACACCAATATGGCGCCCAAAAATGTCAGCGAGAAGAAAAAAAAGATTTTGTTTCCAAAGTCATGAGTTTTAGATCGAAATGCTTTCGTTGTCATTTTTAAGTTATTAGCATATCGGAAAATTATTTAAAAAGTGCGAAAATATTGGTTTCTGTAACATTTCCGGTCACATTGAGCCAGGCCGTCTCAAATTTCAAAACGCTTTATCTCCAAAATGAAGCACTCTGCTGGCGCAAAATTGTTCCCAGCAATTAGCGACACTGATGTATAGAATATACTAAAAGAACAGCTTTGTAGAATCAATAGTTTTGAATTTAGAATTTTGATGACGTCACGTGAAAACGCTCTATATGATAGATCAAGCAGCGGTCACAGCGAATAGCACTGATTGTCACGAGATCTCATTTGCATATTATGAAAACAGGAAGTTCAAATTATTATAATTCCTGACTTTTTTCCGGTTGTAAATGACGTCACGTTTACTCGCGAGTTTGCCATGTTTCAAAGCTAAATGAGCCAAAATTTGTCTATTTCAAGTCGAAACATCTTCCGATCTTCCTTGAAAATCTTCAGCAAACTTCGGCAATCTTCGAAAAAGTTCAGAAAATGTTCCTAAACGTTCGCACGTCCCTTAGGACAACATTTGGAAAATTTTTCAGAAAATGACCTGAAATCTTCGGAAAATCGTCAAAATCTTCGTTCTTAGTGCGTTATATGTTTTTAAAATAAACAAAATATTGCTCTCGCTCGTGAGATTGAACAGGAGAAGTTACTTACTGCTGCTGTTCCAAAATATTGCTTGATCTCCAGGTTGCTCAGTGGTCAGTCTGGTCACGCTAACCGTCAGCAAGCAATTGTTGCTCCTGCAATTAACAAACTTTATCAGTCTTGAAGACAATTGACACAATTAGGGTCCTAAGTCGGAATGACTGATTGTAAATCAAGGGAATAATGTTAATACTTCAATGCATCAGTGTTCAATGACAAATGTAGGAACTTTCAAAATGGTCAAGAGGAAGTTTTTCGATTCGATTCATCGCCGACTGAAACTTATCATATCCATATCATCAGCGATCACAAGATTAACTTTAAGCTATTAACTTACAATGAGACGAAAACTCGCTTTGAAACGAAACTGTGGCCAAACAATAATAATAATAATAAACTTTATTTATATAGCGCCATTTCTACTAAAAAAACAACAGCGCTTAACAAAACTACTTCAACAAATAAACATTACTTTACTGATATGATAATTTACAAACACGAGACGAACCGTCAGTATAGCTTGTTATGCGTCAGTCAATTCCAGCACACGAAGATAGCGGCGGAAGATCCTTCTCGGCGTAATAAGATGTACAAACTAAATTCGCACGAATGTAAATCGAACTGAATTACAGGAACAGAACTGCTCTATTTATACTAATGGTTGTTTCACTCATTACATCAACATTGCATCAGCCAAATACGTACATTGCTTTAGCCAAGTACAAGGCCAGGCTAAAATAATATTACAGTAAGTTTTCTTTTGTTGGAAAATTGCTGTGTCATGCCACGTCGACTAAGAAAATTGCTTGGTCATGTCATTGCGATATTATGAATAATTACGGTATACGCTCAAAACATTATTGCAAAGGTTTGCAAATTTAATAAAACAGTACAATTTACTCTGTAACACTCCTCCAACCTGAGATCCGAGACCTCCTGTTCGAGTGTTAAAAGTTAAAGGAAAAGTGTAACTTCAAATGACTGTGTGCTACTCCTAACTGTAGGTTCTACAATACGACTGTGCTTTCCCATACTCTAAACTTTGTGAAATATGATCTATACACTCATTTTCGTAATAATCTCATTCGCGAAACTCTTTCATGGCTTTATTGAGCTGTTAATCCACTTGCTAAGAGGGGAGGTACCAAGGAGTCTGATGTCCATAGGACTTAGACTTTATTTCTTTATTAAGCACGGCATCTACATTCTGCGTCAACTACTGGCAGTCAGTCTACTGGCAGAGAAGGGCTCTGGGGTTGAGATTGAAGGAAAGCTATAAAAGAAAAACATGGCGGCCGATGAGGCGATGGAAGTGCGTACTGATGTATGAATGATTATTGTATTTTTCACTTTGTGATTCTTTAAACCAGATAAACTTCTTCCTCAAGTTTTTCGTTTTTAAGACGCAACCACGACCGCGACGACAACAAGAACGTCACAAAACAATAGTTTAATTAGTAATACAATATTCTGCACGTGTGTTTTGCATATTTCTTTGCCGTCCCATGCAAAACAAAACACACGTGCGTTTTTCATTTACATTTCTTTTCCTTCGTATGCAAAACAAAAAAAATCAAATGTCCAAATTCACGGTATTATGGAGAACGTCAACACGCGAAGGAATTTTCCTTTTTCTGTCCTGGACTTGAACTCACGAATTCAGCTCCGGGAAAGTTCGGCCACATTATATTGGACAAATTGAACGTGTTGGAATAATCTCGAAATAGTTTATAGGAACGTTAATTAATTTTTTAAGGAATTTTGCGCGCGAAAAGAAGCCTTAAGAAAACACCGCTGACCAAAACGAGATGATCGCTTTGCAAGTTTGTGAGAGCATGGTTCTCGGTCCCAGGCCCTGTCTCTATCCCCCCCTGCTGTGTGTTATTGTTAAACGTGCTTTAAAAAAATATCTTAATTGAACTCCTAACTGTAGGTTCTACAATACGACTGTGCTTTCCCATACTCTAAACTTTGTGAAATGTGATCTATACACTCATTTTCGTAATAATCTCATTCGCGAAACTCTTTCATGGCTTCTTCAGATTCTCTGTGAATCTGCTAAATATACTGTTTACTCCAAATGCTCAGTTAGTTATAACTGCTCATATCATTTCATTACTCTAAATTTAACGCCTAAGTTTCTTATCTGTATGACTAATAACGGGCTGCTTCATTTCCAAGGTCTGTGCGGCTTGTTCCTCTATCATTCTCATGGAAATCCTGGATTTTAAGCTTAAATTTAAACATGTTAAGCTTAATGGCAATTCTGTGACAAACGTGCGTGCGACTGGAATAAAGCTGAACAAAGGAAAATAAAACAAATCATTTTGTCGATGTTCATGCCTCTTCGTATCTTCTGTGTATTAACATTTGAACAGGCCAATCACCCTTGAAACGATTATAAAACATTTTGTAACTAAGTTTAAATCAACACCACACAGCATCATGGCGGGCATCTCGTTTATTGATGTCGATAGAACGAACAGGATTGAACCAAGGCATGACAGGTCTGAAAAACCTAAGTACAGTCTAAACTTATAGTAACTGAAAACAAAACTAAAATCAAGTAGACAGAGATGCCTTCGAATGGTTATTGAATAACCCCAGAGGGTTGGTTACTCACGCGTTACACTTGCGTAATTAGCAAACAGTTACAAAATATATTTGGGATGTGAGGGTGAATAACCAGTCTTTAGAGTCCCCCCCCCCCCCCCCGGAATTACAGCTTGTGCAAAGGATGGGCACATGCTGGAATATATTAGGCTCAATTTCCGCCGCTCTCTCGAGTCCGGTCTTCGTATGTTGGAAACTTGTACAAGCTACTGACAGTTCGTCTCGTGTGTGTTTGGCCACAGTTTCGTTTCAAAGCGAGTTTCTCGTCTCATTTAGTTAATCTTGTGATCTCTGATGATATAGCCTGCGAGCGCAGACGTATTTCCAGCTCGAGTTTCCCCGAATCGAAGAAAGTTCCTAGTTTGTCATTGAACATGCATTGAAGTATTAACATTATTCCCTTGATTTACAATCAGTCATTCCGACTTAGGACCCTAATTGTGTCAATTGTCTTCAAGACTGATAAAGTTTGTCAATTGCAGGAGCAACATTTCAGTAAACTGAATTGCTTGCATGCTGACGGTTAGCGTGATCCCCCGGGGGGGGGGGGGGTACTCCCTATAATGGACTATACGGGGAGGCTCCGCCCGAAGGGGTCCTTTTTTAGGCTCGAGGTATGTGAAAGGGTAGGGATTTCACGAGTTGAAGTATATGAAAGGGTAGGGATTTCACGAGTTGAAGTATATGAAAGGGTAGGGGTTTCACGAGTAAATGATATTATTGTTTGGTTAACATCTCTACCGTAATGCTTGATGATTTCTGGTGATATATATTGTTCATTAAGTTCATTACAAGGATATAGAAAAGGGATGCAGTGCTTCTACTGTAGGTATGTGAAGGGGGTACTGGTATATGAAAGGGTAAGGGGTTGGACCTCTGGGCGGAGCCTCTCCCCGAATAAAACTTTTTTGAGTACCCCCCCCCCGGGGCGTGACCAGACTGACCCACTGAGCAATGACCTGGCTGACCTGACTGACCACTGATCAGCTTATGTAAACATGGGTATGACATCGCATAACATTTTGTAGGCTTTATTTTATAAAAGAAATAGAAAATGGCCGCTTTGTGCAAACAGAAGAGAGGGCTTGGGAGAGCTCACTGGCAGCTCAGATTCACATAAGCCAGACTCCCTCTTGTGTTTGAATCAGGTGTAAGCTCGCGCACCATTTTCTATTTCTTAAATATCAATCAAAGACTACGCTTAGTCATAGTGATAGAACAATAAAAATATTCCTGTTTCTCCATCATTTAAACACCAGTATTTTTAAGAAGGAAAATATTTCTCTGAACCCACTGCATATAAAGTCACAAATAAATTACAGCTGATAATTTAGTTATTTATTATTGACGCTATTTAACCTAAGAAATGTGCATACACATGTCCATTTTGATTTCTGTTTTATTTAATAATATTATTAAAAACTAAAACCGAAACTGGAATAACACTTGCCCTAGGCTAATTTTATTTGCCTGGCTGCAATTAATTACAAAGCAACTAATATTCCTAGAAGGATATGTGTAGCAAAGCTCTGCTTACTGGTAAATTGACCAGCCGACACTTGCTAAAACACTTTTGAAGGTTTGTACTCTTTTTCAGCAACAGTTTCAGAACTTTTCCAGGACTCCTATTTGTCAGATTCAACACATCTTTTTCGCATTTTGTGAGAAGTAATTCCTCAAGATTTTCCAGCCTTTAATTTACAGATTTTCAGGACTTTCCAGGACCTGCCCCAAAAATCACAGTCAAAATTTTTCCAGCCCTGGAAAATGACATCTGGAACAAAATTCCAGGAAATTCCAGAATTTTACGAACCCTGACCTTTGGCAATTTTTTTAACTAATACACAATAATTTCCATCATTAGCTGACTGGATTAAATTATTAGTTGACCAATGTTTTTCTAAGTTACACCCCTGTGAATACAAGTCTCAGATGTCATAATTCTTCAGATGTGCCTTTTCTAAATCCAAAAATGCCCTTTAGCCAAGACCAAAGCCGGGCTAAGCCATCCATAATTGTTTGAAAAAAGCTAACTTCCTCTCCGTGGAAAAGGTTGCCTTCACTGTCCAGCACCTCCTCCTCCTCCTCTTTTTCATCTTTCTGAACGGCACCAAGCTGATCGCGCATCTTTTCAATGTCCTCTCGAGAGTACATCTCCATGCCGGGCATTCCAGGCATCCCTCTAAAAAAACAAATTTGAGAAATTTGTATTCAGTTTCTGAGAGAATTTTGTACAATTGCAAATGGAGACTGGGGATGAGTTTTTAAATTTAATTAAAAATGGAGCCTGTCACAAGAAAGATCACATTAAAATTAGTCAGTTTACCAAGTATGGGGTTGTTTCGTTAGATTGCAACCATGTAGTAGGCATTCAAAAATCAGAAAATCTAGAGACTTTGTATGGATTTGGGGGACGCCATCTCTGAGATGCTAGTCCATCGCTGTCCATTATTTTGTCAGGTTGCTGTAACAGTTTCCCAGAATAAGCGCCTCCCCTCGAATAAGTGCCCCTCTTGAATAAGTACCCCTATAGAATCATAATATAAACCCACCCCACACCTTAAATGCAGTCAAAATGAATGTATGAAGTAAGAAAAGGCAGAATTAATAAAGATTTCTTGCCAAAAATATATTTTTTATAAAATTACAACTTGTTCAATTATGGAATTGACAAGAGAAAACCTGAAAATTGAAATAAGCACCTTGGGTGCTTATTCGAGGATTTACGGTACCCACCAGTATCCTGGGTGGAGAGAGGCGCTACTTCAAGAGTATTATAATAACCCTTTCACTCCCAGAGTCAAACTTTGAGTCAACTGATAAATGTGGTTGTAACTATTCAGTCTGTGGATAAACCATAGTGTGTGACCAATCAAATGAAAGCTATTGGTCTGTACTCTCAAGTGGTGCTCTTTGTTTTTGACATTGTTGCAATATGAAATTCAAGATAAAACAAATGTTCTTCCTCAGTTTTGAACTTTATAGCAGCACTCTTGCAGGGAGTGAAAGGGTTTTAGTTAGTAAGTTTATGTTTCAGTATTTCAGATGAGGTTGGTGACACTGTGCTTACCTCATTTGTTTTAAGATGTCATCAGCCTTCTTCTCATCATCAGACATGATGTGGAAATTTTCATTGATCTTCCTTTCTCCAGCCTTGAGCTTTGGTCTCTTGCCTGTGCATGCACTTGACATGGAGTAGCAAACTTCATTTATCAGTTTTGATAATGTCAACTTGTCTTTCCATAGCAGCTCTGCGAGATCTGTGTCCACTTCTGCTACAGACTCTTCGCAAGCTTTTGAAACAGTCTGACATTCTCTTTTACATTTCCCAACATTGCTCTGCTCAGAAAGCCTTAACTCTCCATTTCTTTCAATGAGATCTATTTTTGAGATCCAGCTTCCTTCCTCTTTTTCTGGATTGCATGATTTCTCCACTAGATCAATCACTTTATCTTCTGCAAGCTGTTAAGCAAATAGAAGCAACTCAATCATTGTAAATCACCTTCTGTATAATTATCGTGTAAATGCTATTGAACTAGTGTGAGCCAGTCCATATTGGGGAATTATTATTCAACTCCACTCATGCAGTATCTTCAGTACAAATAATGTGCAAAACAAGTACAACTATCTCGCAATATTTGTACTCCAGGGCCCAGTTGTTCGAAAGCCGATTAACGCTAATCCAGGATTAACAAATAATCTTGGTTTCAATTTCTTCCATATAAATGTGGTTTTCCATGACAATGTTTTGTGGAGTTTGACATTAGTCAAAGTCAAAACTGAAGAGCAAAAATATAAACAGAAAATCTCACTGAAAAGTTACAAAACTGAAATAAAAATTCACGCTAATCGCTAATCCAGGATTAGCTTAACCGTGCTTTGAACAACCGAGCCCAGGAGACCAGTTAAACAGGTTTTCTGTAGTCTCCATATTTGCTCGCAATACAAACCACGGTTCATAGACTATCTGGATTTCGGAAAAGAAAAACATTAGATAATAATCTCTTATTAGATATCACTGTACATTTTTACTCGTAATTTGTATTTTGGCTCATCCTACAAGCTCGCCAAAATACGGCAATGACTTTTTAAAATACATTGTATAGAGCAATAGTTACACACTACTGACACTGTATTAAAAATGTCTAATTAAATACAGTTGAACCTCGCTACAACAGCCACCTTGGGGCCGTTGTGGAGACATGGCTGTTGTAGGCTGGTTTCAATTAGAGTAAAATGTATATGTATCGGTGTAAGGTTGGGACGAAAAATCCTGGCCGTTGTGGAGAGGTGGCCGGTATAGAGAGGTGGCCATTAGTGGAGGTTGGACTGTAAGAGATAGGTATATACATTTATTATATGGCAAGCAATTCTGAACTTAAACTAACCTTACTTGCTCGGGACCGTACTGGAGAATGTTGGCCCACAGTCGTTTTTGTACAACAATTTCTGGCCAATATTTCCCTATATGGCCCTCACACTTGGTTAGTAAGGAGTTATTAATAATTATTGGTCAAATTCATCCATAAACTTGAAAAATATATATTAATACATCCACTCTCAGCAAGCAAGCATGACAATATTTAGCTCAGTCAGTCACATGCATTTTTCAAGCCATTTCATAGGAGTTTAACCAAACTTTTCAGGTAGACACGGCAACAAACAAATATATATTTTTCTTTTGCCATGATGATACATTAATTTTTATTTATCAGCTTTTTTGCCATACAGAAAGTACACAATGTAGGAAAACACTGTTCAGTAATGAATATTTTATATCTGCAGTCTGAAAATTCAAAATAGATTTATGTTGAAAATTCATGGGGTTCAATAATTACATTATTTTATTCATAAAAATCATTGCATTCCAATACAAAAAGTGACAGATTAAAAATTTTCCAGTTTGATGATCTTTATTTTTTCCAGTTTGATCTTTATTTCAGCTATCAATAATGATGTGACAAATAATATAACTGAATTTTCAAAATTGCATTTAATAATGACAGGATACATGTATTTATCAACCTACAAGTAAGATAAGATCAAAATAATGATAATAAGGGATGAAATAAATTTTTTCTGTTATAAAATAATGACTGTGGATAAATCCCAGGATATTCCTGAAATTCCCTCTGACTTCTAAACTTGAAAAGTTTTAGAAACGTTTTTTTTATCCTTTTTTAATAAAAAAAAAATTAAAGAAAAAATATATATATCATATTGAGCAACAAAAAGATAAAGATAATTTGATTTAAAGATAACATCACAGACTATAACACACAAATGCCAAAACCTCACAGGTTCCTCTGCTTCAAGTATATAAATAAATAATTGAACAATTCATTTAATACAATTGGGAAATTTCTCAGTGTACCTCTGTCAGTTCTATTCAATAGACTACACCTTGATTTTATGAATTATTAATTGCCTCACAAACTCCCTACTGAGCAGTATATACACAGAGTTTTTTCAACTAACATCTGTCAATGAAAGTTAATTTCAACTTGTGTAACAGTTAGGAACAAAATAGTTTGAGAAACTTGTTTTCAATCCAAAACTAGGAATTTTGTATTTAAAGAAGCCATTCAAATACAGTGGAAATATTGTCAAAAAGATCTATCTTGACATCAGGGCCGTAGCTAACTTTTTTGAACTGGGGGGGCAATGAAGCGAGCGCCGAAGGCGCGAGTCGCTAGGGGGGTCTCGGGGGGGAAAATTTTGAAAATTAGAGGCTCGGAAATGCGATTTTCAGCATTCTCTATGATACATTTCAATGTCGATTAAGTGTAAAATGACAGGTATTTTTAGTGCTTACAGCAACATTTCCGAGATTTTGTTAACTAAGTCTCTTCGTTCGCCGCCATCTTGACTTTTAAATATGCCGAGCGAAATCTGGGGAGAGTACCAAGCCCCGCTCGGCATATTTAATCAAGAAAAGCGGCTATTTGAACACGAAAAAAAAAACATATGCGCAGTTTTCGTTTTTCAGAATGCATTACCCATTTCATTTTTTTGTTTTTATTTTTATTTTTTTTAATTTTTTTAAAAGTAGGTTGTCTTTGAATCGCTTTCCTTTTGTTTGCCATCTCAACAAGATGAGCGAAAACTTGCAAAGGTCAGATCACAGTAAAGTTCAAACTATTTACTTCAGAAAGTGAAAAGGTTTTGGGGGGGCAGTTGCCCCCCTTGCCCCCCCGCTAGCTACGGCCCTGGACATAGACTGTCACTGGTCGGGACAAGTTTATGTCAATAAACTTCAAGCTCTCCGCTGTGTCATTGTATTCAACTTCAGCACCTGCAGACACATATGTTCAACATGGATAAATAATGAGGTGTTTCCTAATGGATATAGAAAATGTTTTTTAAAGACTTTTGCGAAATTATCTGAAAAATTCTCAAAAATGAAGAAATACAATAAAGGCTTCAGACAAACTGGATTATCGTAACTCCAAAAAAATAATTATTTCACGGTGTACGAAACATTTTTATTTTTTTGCTATTAGCAAATTATGCTGCTATAAATGCACAACGTTACGTTAGTATTTTATATCTACACTATAGCCGTTAGCTAGCAGATATATGACGTTTTCTTGACCCAAACCGTGTACCCCACAGGAGAAATAAAACCACCAGCATATCCACTTAAGAAGGAAAATAGATTCCGTACAAATCATGCTAAACATTTTAGACAACAATACACACGGTGGTGACTCACCCTTTTCGTGACACCCTCAGCTCGCATCGCTTGTGTTTTCCCATATAAATATCTCACCGCCTTTTGACACGTTTCACATCTGATATGGGGAATGTCCTCCTTTATAGCATAGTATTTTTCTTTCTTTGGTAACTGACCGTTAAGTGTTGAAATAAATAATGATAATGCTACAACAAGAAACTCCCGCAAACCGAGCGCCATTTTCAACAGGTCTTCCGACCGCGCTGATAGGGGACTGGAGAGTAAAATTGCCACGTGTCACCGTTGAGCCAATCAGAATCACGAGAGGAGAACGAGAACGTACCGAAACGTTTCAGACAGACAGTCGGCCATATTGTTCTTTATGGCACTTTTTTTGTCCACGAAGTACAGTTATTTCTCTTCACTGCAGCGCTAAGCTTGAACGTAAGTCATATTTCTATACTTTTGTGATATTATACAACCGTTTGGCACTAGCAGAATAGGAAGAATGTCTAATTCGCTTCTACAAAATGCAGGATTCGAGACATTCTTGAACATCGAAGACTTTGAAGAACCTGACGAACTCTTTGACGAAATTTCAAGCTTCACCCAAGATATTTGGGCCACTACAAGGTGTAACGAGATGGATGAAGACGACCTGCCCCTGACAAAATATCTTCTGCAGTTTAATGAGGAGGAACATTGGGATTCGGAAGAGGAATTTAGTGTCGAAGGAGAAAGTGTTGAAGATGACTCTTGTGGTCTGGGATGGGCAATGGAACCGATTGATTTTGACACCGAGATATTTGTTGATGATGTAGAATTTACTCAAGATAAAACAGATATTTCTAACACAGAGGAGGAAGTAAAAGAAGTGGCACCTATAGAGGAAAAGTCAAGTTCTGTTGGGAAGGTAACAAAAATGGCCATTTCAGAAGAGGAACTAGTTCATGATGATGGTAAGAAACAAGAGTTGAAGAAAAAAAACACAAAAGTTAAAAGTCATGCAGCAGTTGATTCAGTTCCTAGTGGAGAACAATCAGCAATAACGAAGCCAGAGTCTAAAGCTGCTGTAAAGAATGTTACGATTTCAACAAACGAGTTTCAAAAGCCCACAAACACTGCAAAGAGTCATCATCGTGCGAAAGTTGATTCAGTTCACAGTGGAGAAACACCAGCAATAACAAAGCCAGAGTCTAAAGTTACTGTAAAGACTGTTACGATTTCAACAAAGGAGCTTCAAAAGCCCACAAACACTGCAAAGAGTCATCATCATGCGAAAGTTGATTCAGTTCCCAGTGGAGAAAAACCAGCAAAAACGACGCCAGATTCTAAAGTTGCTGTAAAGAATGTTACGATTTCAACAAAGAAGCTTCAAAAGCCCACAAACACTGCAAAGAGTCATCATCATGCGAAAGTTGATTCAGTTCACAGTGGAGAAAAACCAGCAAAAACGACGCCAGATTCTAAAGTTGCTGTAAAGAATGTTACGATTTCAACAAAGAAGCTTCAAAAGCCCACAAACACTGCAAAGAGTCAGGCTGAGAAAGCGAAGGATCAGCGAGAAAGAAAGAAGAAATATGTCCAGGAACTCCAGGGTACAATAGAAGAACTACAAAGAGACAAGGCTGGCTTGCAGCAGGTCACCACTCAGCTGAGTGACACAATTGAAGGTCTTAGAGATGAGATCCGCTACTTGAAAGGTGTGATCACCAACCAAAGCGAATTAGCCAGAATTTTAAGGGGCGTGGCAAACACACCAGGGATTTCACTCAGCTGCAATGTATTACAGAATAACGAGGGTAATGATGGTAAGACTAACAAGCGAAAATATGATGATCCTGCAACAGATTCTGGTAAGAAGGGTGTTAATGTACGCCAAGAAAACAGCAAGAAGAGGAAACTGGACAAGAACGCAAATAGTGAAGTTGATACTATCGATGCAGGGGTGTGCGTTCATGTGCAGAGTGGTAAAGTATCTCTTGAGTTCTGTGCAGAATGCAGCAAGAAGGCAAACAGCATTATAAACTGAGATGAACCAATGGCCAAGGGGAACGTACATGTAAATGATATTGCATAGCTTATATGTAGATGTTATAATAAGATTTCCACTGTCCAACAGTAGTTAAAGATTCACTCAAACAGTTTTCACATGACTGCAGTTGCCCAGTAAGTCAACATCAAAGTTGTTAGGGCCAATATAACGAAAAGGTTTTGGCTTGTAGAAAGTAAGAATTGTTGTGGCTAGTGGTGTGCCGATGTCAGTCAAAACAAGTTATCCACCAGTAAGTTGCTTGATTCAGGCTTGGTGTCGATCTCTCAATTCAAATCTAATTATGAGCGATTTGACACAAACAACAGACATTTCACATGTCTCTTACAGCAGTCATTTGAAAACAGTTTTAAGTGTGACAGTTCATCATCGTATCTTGCAGATACATGTATTACCACTAACAAAGGGAGCAACCTCCCTCAGTCTTATCTTCTTGCAGGTTTCAACCAGCGTTCATGGACTTTTGAGGTTGTCATTGCTGGGTTAGTATTGTTATAACTGATGTACTTAGCAAGTACAAAATTTCCTAAGACCATGCTTCTGTTTGCATGATTTTTAGTTAGGAAATAAAAGTTTTGAAGGGGTAAAATTGCAGATAATTTTTGAAGTATTTTAAACAGACATTTCTCGCCACATTCTCAATTCAAATCGAGATTTAACTCGACAGAGATCTGTGTAGTGTCTCTGATTGGATGTTACTTGCATGCAAAATTTTGTAACCGAGCAACAGCCAATCAGAGACCTGCTCAATGAGAACCAAGTGCCCGACCATTTTTTATGGGATATGATCCTGGACAATTTTTACTAGTTCTTCAAGACTTTTAGTAAAGTTTATATCAATGGTTAAGATTCTTAGTAATTTTAGCAATGTACATGAAAACTGCTGAACTACACTGTACAGCAGTAAGAAGGTAAAGTCTCAAAAAATATTTTCAAGTATGGTAAAATACTGGCTCAGAAACAGGAAGTAACAGGCAATCTCAGTGGTTATGCTTCCGTACATATTTGTACATGTAGGTGCTCCTTAAATTAATTTTATGGACTTTTATTTTTCTCTCTCAAAAACTCAAACTAAAAAAAAAATTTCAATATATAAAAGAAAGATTTATTTACTTCTAACTCAAACAGTCAGTGGCTAAATATCTAACTTTTTCTTAAAACTTTTTTAATTAGTGCTGGAATGAATGCACTGTAGCGGATACTTGCCACTCCTTGCACCCTCCGGAGTCAAGTGTCTTTCCTTGGGGGTGTGGTATTAGTGTAAGTAATGTTCCTTCACGGCTTAGTAAGTATCAATATGTGAGGAACGCAGGTAAAGGTTGTAGCATAAGGCTATCGTAAAATATATTTTCTTGTGGGTGATACATGTACACTGTATCCTTGAAGGGAAGTTGTTTATTGCAGTATTCCCTCACTGCAAGTTGTAAGTATAGATGTGTGAGGAAGGACAGGTAGGCATTCTGTAAAATCCACTGTGTACAGTCTTGGGAGTTAAATATACATGTACACAAGTTTGTCTCCTAAAGACAAGAAGAAGTTCCAGTATAAAAGAGACCTGGCCATTCTCATCCCAAGTTTTTGATCAACTACCAAAGCAACTTACAAACAACATCTGCCTTTTCCAGGTCTATTACTAGAGTAAAATTTAACTTTGTTCTGCCGCTCTATTAGGTGCTTTGGCATCATGATTTTGAACCTTGTGTAGTTTACAAGGCACTTGAGTCTTTAACACAACTTAAAAGTTGCATATTTTTGAACCCAAAAGGTGTGGCATGTACATGTAAGTGTCATCCCTTTTATAGTGGAACTAATAATATTGTTTAAAGGGAAGTTGTTTGTAATTGTATATACAAGTATTATTAATACAGTCTTCGGTTTTTGAACTTTAAAACTAACAAGAAATTCAGAAGGGCACAGGGAAAGTTAGATGTAATAAGTTAATAAATAACATATTTTGTATAATACACAAGGCTGCTGCCTAACGGGCGCCCGGTCGCCTGGGGCGCCTAGGTTACTAGCTCGGGCGACTAAATTTCTGTGCAGGGAGCCCGCACGGGCGCCTAACATTTCCACAGTAATGGCCGCAGTTTGAACTTTCCCCTGCAAGTTTGGTTCCATTCCTTGGGCTGTAAGTTAATATGGAACCATGCATCGATTCGCCGAGAAGCCAAATACAATCATTTTCCACATTTGAAGCATCAAAACATCCTGTAGTTTATCGTGAAATTCAAAACATTTTCGATATTTGCGATGTTATGTTACCGTAAGCAGTTGGGGACTGGGTCAAAGATGAATCTCCCAAATATGGAAAAGCAAAATTATGGGATGTTGCTCTTGTGTTGTTTGGTTCGAAGACGTTGGGATGTTCTGTGTTAGTAAATGTGGTCGTGAGTTGCGAAGTAAATGTTTGACGCGGATGGGAAGCAGTTCAACACAATCGACTGACCTCAAGGACGTGCTTGATGATAGATCAACACTGCAATATTTTTTTTAACTGCAAAGTTTGCTTCAGAAATGTCAGAGGATTGAAACTTGGTCATGGGTTTGTGTGTTTTACTTCTTGCTTTAAATAAAGCTGCATTGTTTTATAATATATTGCAAGTGTTTGTTGCATTCTTTGCCGCTCGTTTCCACGCGTGCAGTGCACAGCGCTTTTTTCCCGCTAAATTGTCAATGGTTTGGCGAGGTTTGTCTGACTTTTGGCCGACGACTTTTTCAACCCAAACTGCAGTGCCTTCATTTGACTGTATTAGCGATGATGTTGAAACGAATCCAGTAAGCTTACTGGTCCCGGGCTTATCGAATTTCAGTTTGTAAATTAACTAGCTAGCGCTCCGGCAGTTTTGCGATATTTCAGTGCCTCAGAACAAAACATTGTAACGTCATTCTTCATTTGGTGTTTGTTTTGTAAAGCAACAATGAGTGAAATCTACATGTATGGCTAAGCTTCACTGCGAGAGGTCCACAATAAAAACTGAAATAAATTAGCTTACAAATAAAAATGAGTGTTCCGAAACCAAAGAGTCAAAGAACAGTCCACCTGCAACAATTTAAACTTGTTCCTAGTTATAAAAAAGTAATGTTGTATTATTATGACATACATGTATGTATTGTCATTTTGAGTAAATTGTTATTCTCATTAACATGGTTTATGGAAACCCAGAAATGGAGATCAATAAGGTACAAGATCCAACATTACAGGATAGTGACAAATGGACAATGTTTTGTGACAGGATTTAAATTGAAGGGGTTAAGTTCCGGAAAAAAATTTTTGGGCTCCTAAAAATGTGACTCGGGCTCCTAACTTTTCATTTTGGGAGCCCAAAGGGCTCCCTAAAATTTCTCTTAGGCAGCAGCCTTGATACAGATGATTATATTTAAACAATTATCCTGCGAAATTGTGCGGAATATTGCCTGATACTTAGCCGATGAGGCTGAAGGCCGCTGTAGGCCGAGTTGGCTAAAATCAGGTGATATTCAGCAAGATTGAGCAGGATAATAATTAAAGTTTTATTATTGAACAAATTGATAACACAACTAAAAAAATACTCTTTCCACTTTTATTTCAAAAATTGACTTGAACATTTTACCACGCACGTACGAAATTACGTATATCGCAGGGTATCTGTTGAGTATGGCCGACAGATATTGAGTGCATCATGACCATAATTATTTGGACAGTGTTACAATTTGTTGAATAATAATCATCATGATTATGTTACTGTATGTATTTTGTATTTGTTGCTTGAAGCTGAGAACAGAACTGATACTACACAATCTTAGCTAAAAACTAATAATAATACAGTATTAAATTGGCTGACGATAAAGTTTGAAATATAGTTATATTCATGATTATGTTACTGTATGTACATGTATGTTGTACTTGGAACAGAACTGATACTACACAATCTTAGCTAAAAAGTAATGATTATAGATTATATTAAATTTGGCTGACGATAAAGTTTTGAAATAAAAAAATTAGCCAGAAAATAACTGCTGTTATAATGATAATTCTATTTTTATATATTATTATCTACAAATCAATAGTACAGTTGTACATATATGCATTTTAACAGCAATTATATTGATTTGTAGTTTTATCTCTTGCTTTCTAATCATGCATTAATGGGGCCCTAATAGGCTCTTACATGTAGCTGGACAGGGAAGTGATTTGAGAAGACAAGTAGTACTTGCCTTATACACCTGGCACTCAATGTAAGCTCACTGTTGCAAGTAGTAAGCTCACTGTTGCAAGTAGTACTTGCCTTATACACCTGGCACTCAATGTAAGCTCACTGTTGCAGCATCCACTGCAAAAACCTCTTTAGTGACTCTACCTTGGTCACTTCCTTCCAATGTGACTACAGTCGAAACCTCCGCTAATGGACACATCTCGTAAGCGGACACTTGGTCATGTTCCCAGCTACAAACAAACACTACATTTTTAACCTCCCATAAGTGGACCTCTCTTAAGGGGGGAGAACCTAAACTACAAGGAACCACAAAAATGTTGCTAAGGAAATCTCCAAACCTCCATAACTTTGGTTCCTGGACTCCAGTGGGCATCAAAGTTTGTAGTGTTTGTTTGATTCATGTTCCCTTTAAATATTTCGAACCGTGCCCATATTTGGTGTGTCACGTGACCAAAATGAAAAAAATGTCTAAAAACTCGGAAGGATTTGATTGTTTTCAAACACTACAAATTTTGATGCCCACTGGAGTCCAGGAACCAAAGTTATGGAGGTTTGGAGATTTCCTTAGCAAACAGCCTTGTGGTTCCTTGTAGTTTAGGTTCTCCCCCCTTAAGCGGACACTTTTTCTGGTCGCGAGGGTGTCCGCTTATGGGAGGTTCGACTGTACTTAGATCTCTCTCCACATCTCTTCAAGTTTCCCCTCCCCCTCCCCATTAGGCTCGAACCTGGACCTCTCAATTTGGAGGCCACATGTACTATACCTACAAAGTGGGCATCTACCAACTTTTAATAAGAACAGAAACATTTTTATAATATTCCCATTCTTATCAAAAGCTGGTAGTTGTCTGTTTCTTTTGTGCTAGGTAACAAATACACAGTGACCTACACTTAACTTCAGATTTGAACTGGACAAGACTTTCCTTTCCCAACAAATTTATTTACATAGTATAAACTGAATGAGCTTGATGAGGAAGGAAGGCTTGTCAATAGCAAGCTGAAGAATCCTGGCCTTGTGGTTGTCTGTGAGCAATGATACTACAATTATCAGTTGAGTAAGGCGCGATGGAAGTTTGGTGACAAGGTTTACAGGTTAAAACTATGTTGTTACCATGAGCAACTGACTTAGTTTCCAATGGTAACCTGTGTGTCGCTGACGCTTTGTTACCATTGACGTCAGTAACAGACAGAAAGTCTGGGTTACCATTAGAAACCTAGCCAGTTGCTCATGGCAACAACGTAGTTTTAATGTGAAAACATTGTCACCAAACTTCCCGCGCGCCTTGCTCAACTGATAATCGTAGTAGAAAACACTAGAGTCTAATTCAGTTTTCTACACAAGATACAGTAGCCTGCGAGAGCAGCCGGTTTTCTCAAAACAACCGAAAAAACTGGCTGCTCTCACAGGCTAAAGATGCGATGGCTTAATTGTTACTGTTTTGGACTCCAGATTGAGTAGTTTGGGTTTGAGCGCTGGCCGAGGTCACTATATTGTTATTTTCTTGGGCAAGACACTGGACTCTCGCAGTGCCTTTTTCCATCCAAGAGTATAAATGGGTACCAGCATACTTTCAGGGCAACCTAACAAAAAATGCTTGAGGGTTAAGCTTCTCATTCAGAAGGAGTAGTAATACTCCTAGCCGCTTCATGCTATGGAAACCGGAGTTAAGTGCCAGTCTGTCAAACTACCAGGGATTGCAAAAATACTACACTGCACAAGTTATAATTAAATTTTTTATCATACAAATGTTTATTTTTTTATTTAATAAAAATACAAATACGTTACAAACAGTGGGGTGAAAATATGTAAATATAAACTTCCTTGTGATTAAGTTACTTTACTTAGAGAATGTACATTTTTCCAAGCACTCCAGATTTACAGTCTGGTACCAGTATTTAAGGTCTTGGCATGAAGCCAATGTAAGTGTCAAGTGTCCTCTCAGTGCCAGCTTGAATAGCCTGTTGGTGAGATGCATATCATCTACATATCTGAAAGAAGGAAAACAAAATAATAGAGTCAGACCCTTGCTTCATCTTTTACAGTGAAGATGACGCTACCGTTGCCACTCGACAAAGTTTTTGATTAATTTTTTGACGACTTTCGGATGGGTTCCGTTTGACTTGACCAATCAAAATCCAAGGAGTGTTGGAGGCGGAGTCATGAAATTTGAATGGTTTTAGTTTCTAGTCTAGTTCAAATGTGGCGCCACAAAACGGAACCCATCAAAGTTGTTAAAAAGATGTCAAAAATTAATCAAAAACTTTGTCGAGTGGCAACGGTAGCATCATCTTCACTGTAATAATCGTTGCAAAAAATAGAACATGCTTCTAACTTTGCAACGCTTTCTGCAATGAAAACATTACAAAGACATGTCCATTTTAGATGTGTTACACCATAGTTAATAGAGGGAAATACACTAGGCAATTTTTCATGCAACTTGTGTCGCAATAAAATTGTGAGATAAGTTGCCTGGTGTAACAGCAGCTTTAGGTGTCACAGAACTGACAGTGATTCTACCGAACTTATGCGACCCTAATGTGACCTGCACTTGCAAGGTTTTCAGTTAAATGTTTCCAGAAAGTTTGTCCAGACAACTTCCAATGTGCTGTACATCTGCCCAGCTACATGTACTTTTTTTTTGGGGGGGGGGGAGGGGGAGTTTATCACTGAAACCATACTCTACTTTGTAAATAGAGTGACAAACAAGCTGTTTTACAACTGCACATGACAACAGGGGCATTGCCAATGTGTTTATGATCCATCTCGTTCACAGAGTCCTTGTTATCCTTATCCAACGGCAGGAACGGGCAACAAGGATCTCTAGGATAAGTGTTCCGCCTGACGTGCAGTAAAACCGGAAGTTCCAAGAGTCATGGCGAACGCTTTATCCCAGAGGTCCTTGTGCACCGACGTTGCGACCCGCAAATCGCAGTCTGGCGAGTGTATATATAAGACTGACCACCACAACACTGGTGCACAAGATTGGTTTAT
Organism: Desmophyllum pertusum; assembly: GCA_029204205.1. Classification (NCBI taxonomy): domain Eukaryota; kingdom Metazoa; phylum Cnidaria; class Anthozoa; order Scleractinia; family Caryophylliidae; genus Desmophyllum; species Desmophyllum pertusum. The sequence goes on from MU825917.1 coordinate 302,822, forward strand.
GATGCTTTTCATATTAATATATTATATACGTTTTTTCACAGTATTTCTACATCATAAACCACATCTTGTCCCCAGAGATTTCCTTGTTAACCCTATCTCGCGAATAGTGAACGTCGACCCATCTTCTTACTGAAAATGACGGGAACCAGGGAGGGTTTTCGTTCGTGTCAAAAGTGAATATTTTTTAAAGGTAACTATGAGGCGGTAAAAAACTGGACTTTCTAGGGGGATGGGGAGTTAAAAACAAAAAATACCTGCCCTGGGAGGTACATGTATGGATATTTCCTGGAAACTATGCAATAAAAAAGAAAGTTAAACAGCATACCATGTACCTACCTCATAGAAAGGCTTACACTGTAGATGGTTCCCTTTAGGAAAGGGAAAGGGGATGGTCAGATAGACACCCCAAGTTTTTTTTTAAAATGTACATGCTTGTTTTGCTTCAGCATGCCTGGCAGCATAATCGTGACATTATTCCGTGCAACCTGAATTGGTTGAGTTTAGCTCACAAACTGTTATAACAGGTAACAAAGCGATGGAAGAGGAATTACATTTCATTGTTTGACGTTAATTGAAACAATCTTGCCAAGAAATGGTGCTCAGTTAAAACTCTCACAGCGCTTCCCGCCAATTCAGGTTGCACAGAATGATGTCACGATTATGCGACAGGTTGTTGAAGTAGGTCTTCAAAATGGTGGTTTTGGTGGCCTAGATTATGCGTTAAATTAATGGGGTTCCACATTACAATTAAAAATACTAACTTTTGTGTTTGGTTGCCATTTTTAAGACAATCAATAAGTTTCTGTTATGAGGCTTGTAAATGAAATTAAAGATTGGCTTATGATCACTGTAGTATCGATCTCGCGTGTACCTGTTGAATGCACAAGTTGTGGAGGTAGATTTGGATTAAATGTTATCTATCTGTGTACGGTAGTCAGTAGTATACTGATAATTCATTTGTGTATATCCTGTTTCTGTTATTAGACATTTGTGAGAGCCTCTTTTGCTCCGCAGTTTCGGCCATTAGATTAACATTGAAATCTCCAAAGGAGTATGACAGTAGTTGTGGAATCTGTTAATTTGAGTTATAAAGGTGATTAAGCGCATCAATGAAAACTTGAAAATTGTAACAGTTTTTGAGCGATAGATACCAATACCATGTAGATTTGGAAACTAGATGACTTAGAACCATGATGGTAATTTCAAACGTTGTGGAAGTATAAACCTGTATGGCAATTTGTAAACAATTTAAATCAGTTCTTAATATACACAGCAGTTCCATATGATGTTCTGATATTAGATTGATTGAAGTTCATTTTCTGGTAAGTGTAAATCCACTCAGGCCATATGAATCATCGTTATCTGATGAGCAAAGTCTTGTTTCAACAAAAATGTTAACATCATGCTTTATGGATGTTGTAATTCACTTAGCACATCATTCTATGTGGAGGTGAAGAGCGCTAAACATTCTGAAACAAGATTGTTTTTGTAAATGGTGACTCTACAGTTTGTAATGTTGCTAAGTGTATAAGGCTGCTTCTGTTCTTAGTCTATGCATTCTTTTCAACTTTCTCATTAAACCCTTAATTTTCTTTTCATTCAAATTGAG
>MU825917.1:304930-326847 GCA_029204205.1 Desmophyllum pertusum
GTGTACGCCTGCCCCCCCCCCTCGTTCCCCTTCTCTCTGCACTGACCACTTGCCCCCCCCGTCTTAGTGGTCCCCCGGGGCCCCCCGTTCCCCCTTCCCCCCCCCTCGATCTCAGGTTGGAGGAGTGTTACAGAGTAAACTGTACTGTTTTATTAAATTTGCAAACCTTTGCAATAATGTTTTGAGCGTATACCGTAATTATTCATAATATCGCAATGTCCGATGACCAAGCAATTTTCTTAGTCGACGTGGCACGACACAGCAATTTTTCAACAAAAGAAACATTACTGTAATATTATTTTTAGCCTGGACCTTGTACTTGGCTAAAGCAATGTACGTATTTGGCTGATGCCAATGTTGATGTAATGAGTGAAACAACCATTAGTATAAATAGAGCAGTTATGTTCCTGTAATTCAGTTCGATTACATTCGTTCGATTAGTTGCTACATCTTATTGTACGCGAGAAGGATCTTCTGCCGCTATCTTCGTATGCTGGAATTGACTGACGCATAACAAGCTATACTGGACGGTTCGTCTCGTGTTTGTAAATTATCATATCAGTAAAGTAATGTTTATTTGTTGAAGTAGTTTTGTTAAGCGCTGTTGTTTTTTTAGTAGAAATGGCGCTATATAAATAAATATTATTATTATTATTATTATTATTATTGTTTGGCCACAGTTTCGTTTCAAAGCGAGTTTTGCGTCTCATTGTAAGTTAATAGCTTAAAGTTAATCTTGCGATCGCTGATGATATGGATATGATAAGTTTCAGTCGGCGATGAATCGAATCGAAAGACTTCCTCTTGACCATTTGAAAGTTCCTACATTTGTCATTGAACATACATTGAAGTATTAACATTATTCCCTTGATTTACAATCAGTCATTCCGACTTAGGACCCTAATTGTGTCAATTGTCTTCAAGACTGATAAAGTTTGTCAATTGCAGGAGCAACAATTGCTTGCTGACGGTTAGCGTGACCAGACTGACCACTGAGCAACCTGGAGATCAAGCAATATTTTGGAACAGCAGCAGTAAGTAAACTTCTCCTGTTCAATCTCACGAGCGAGAGCAATATTTTGTTTATTTTAAAAACATATAACGCACTAAGAACGAAGATTTTGACGATTTTCCGAAGATTTCAGGTCATTTTCTGAAAAGTTTCCAAATGTTGTCATAAGGACGTGCGAACGTTTAGGAACATTTTCTGAACTTTTTCGAAGATTGCCGAAGTTTGCTGAAGATTTTCAAGGAAGATCGGAAGATGTTTCGACTGAAATAGACAAATTTTGAGCTCATTTAGCTTTGAAACATGGCAAACTCGCGAGTAAACGTGACGTCTTTGCAACCGGAAAAAAGTCAGGAATTATAATAATTTGAACTTCCTGTTTTCATAATATGAATGAGATCTCGTGACAATCAGTGCTATTCGCTGTGACCGCTGCTTGATCTATCATATAGAGCGTTTTCACGTGACGTCATCAAAATTCTAAATTCAAACTGCTATTGATTCTACAAAGCTGTTCTTTTAGTATATTCTATACATCAGTGTCGCTAATTGCGGGGAACAATTTTGCGCCAGCAGAGTGCTTCATTTTGGAGATAAAGCGTTTGAAATTTGAGACGGCCTGGCTCAATGTGACCGGAAATGTTACAGAAACAAATTTTTTCGCACTTTTTAAATAATTTTCCGATATGCTAATAATTTAAAAATGACAACTAAAGCATTCCGAACTAAAACTCATGACTTTGGAAACAAAATCTTTTTTTCTTCTCGCTGACATTTTTGGGCGCCATATTGGTGTTCCAAACTGGTACACCAATATGGCGGACCCATACTAAGCTCTGTAATTTTCCGAATATTGTTTTCCCGATAACTTCGTTGCAATGAACACTGCCAAGTTAAAATTTGGGGAATATAATTTATTTCCACCTACTCTACAAATCTCTGAGTTTGTTGATGTTTTTGGATGGAACGCAAAACGATCTTGTTATTTTGGGTAGAAAAACGCTCTATAAGTCTTCACGCAAAATCTCGTTTTGGACTGCCCTTCCAAACAAGGGAAGCTAACCTCGTTCCGCGAACGACGGTTGTTTTTGAACTATGTCTTAAATTAAGCACTGCTTTTGTTTTCTTGGACTTCAAATGCCCCGCACTAATGTCCAACCAAGTCGCACGATAGCGGAGAAACTGTTGCTTGAACATGGATTTGAAAGGCTTACGTCTCAAAAACAACGTATTAATTTGTTTTTTTTTTTTTTTTTTTCGCATTGTGACAATAGGTTTTCCCTCCTCGCGAAACGGAATATGAATTCGGAATATGAACCTGACTTTAACTTGGCGACGAGAACACTTAACTCTGGAGCAACTCGCTTCGGACTCTGCGGTCAGATGGGATTAGAAATTCGTCACAAATTTCTGAATACCGGCCGATCTACTGCCAAACGGGGCTTGCGGACGCGACCAAGAACTCTCACTCAGCTGTGACTTGGACTTCAACGTAGTCCAGTTTTAATCGCAACGAATGTAAATTCGCAACTGAATTACAGCGAACAGGAACTCGCTCATATTTATACGTCGTAATGCGTTGTTTTCACTCATCACATCAACATTGCACTCAGACCAAATACATTACATTGCCCCATCACAGACCAATATTACAGTAATGTTTCCATTCTGGTTGCGAAAATTGTTGTTTTAATGTTGTCATGCCACGTTCGACTAAGAAAAAGGTTTGCCAGAATTATAATTTAAAACAGTACAATTGACTCCCGTAACACGATAAACAAACATGCCTAAACCTTTTCCCGCAGCTCTCACGATGCGGAAGAAAACTGATTGTCGCAACGGTATATCTCGAACAATCGTACATGTGCCAATCATTACCAGGAAGGGGGCGGGGGGGGGGAGGCTGGAAACACTCAGCGGGGGGGTGGTAGGGGGCATAAAGTAAAACTCACTGGGCATAGGATAGGAGGGTGCTCAAAGCACTAAAATCAGTCCACTCCAAGAGGAGGGGGCCTTAAAAATTGCTATTTCAAGGTTACATATTACAGTGGCGGATCCAAGATCCTGTTTATAAGGTGGCGGCCCAAATAATTTTCCATAAGGAGTTTTCACCCACAAAAGGGGACCCGCGGCCCCCTACTTCCTAGATCCGCCCACTGGTTACTCACTGAAAAGGCTTGATGTTCTGTTAGCTGCGAGCTGAACAGCAAATTCAAATCCGTTGCCACTATGAAATATCTAGTCTATTATACTCTTTAAGGTTGAAATAAGTCCCTACACAAGCTGCTTAACAATAGTACGCGCTATCCCATAGACCCTAGCTTCGATAGGCCCCCTCATAACACATGCCGCATAATGCTTGAAAAACATTGCCTGCGGAGGTGCATCGTTTGTTTCCAGACGCGGATGCCCAACATGTAAACATGTAGTAGGAAGCTCTTCTTTCTGTTAAAGAGTCTTAATCAACCTGATCACAGGTGCGTGTAGAGAAAATGCAGGTTACTTTATGGTCTTGTATAAAGGTGTGTGCTGTACTGTGAGGGGGGGGAGTCATTCATCATTTCTGACTGATCAGAGGGGGCAATAACTAAATTCACTTTTTTTAGGAGGGGGTATTACCTAATATTTTCCTACATGAAGCCCATTTTCAACCCCCCCCCACCCCCCCACCCCCCATCCTGATAATTATTGCCACAGTCCCCTAAGCTACAGTAGCCAATCAAAAAAGCTAGAAATCATTAACCGAGATCCAGGATATGTATCCAACAAGGGCGAATGGAATAATTGTTTTATTAAAAACTTCACTAACTTTGGGATTAAACTTCGGTATTACTTTTTAAAAATTTAAATCGACTGAAGTGATTTTTCAGTTCAATTTTAAAATGAAGCATGATTTCTATGAAAACGGCGGCAAAAAGGCTGGCGCGGTCGTCTCACTGAATGAAAAGAGAGCAAGACATAATTTTAATCTTCGCTCTGTGTCTTCTACAGTTTCGACATATTCTGGAAAATTGTGCGCAAATGGTTTAGCTTAGCATAGGAAGATCAAAATAATTGTGGAGCTGAACATTATATCATTTTACAAATTGAAATGGACAGCGAACGGGTTGTTTACGGCGAGCAAATCGTGCACGACTAAGAATTAATTGTGTTGAAACCAGCGGAAACTGAGAGCCAGTTAAACGTTTGTTTCACTGTATCCAATCAGAAAGAGGCTAATAACATTGGCGGTTTGACGCTTCGGCACACGGATTCGTAGGTAAGAATTCGGACTGCCTCAAAATTTTCGTTACACGTTTTTGTTCAAGGATTAACCCTATTCTGCCTGTTGGGGGGGGGGCAGAAAAGTGCCCGCGCTGACTTCAAATTTATCAGTACTTAAAGAGCATTCAAGCAATCATAGCCAAACTTTATGACTTTTCTAAAAAGTATCTGGGAACATTTTGGTGTGCCAATTTTTTGATCACGTGCCTTGATGTTTCCATGGCAACCAAGTTTTTGACAGGCCGTTTTAGCCAAATTGGTATTTTCAGTTTAAATGTCCGTTTTCATGAGATTTTCGCTTTTTACGAAGAGTTTCTTCCAAAAATCTTTGCAATTTTTGCATCCTTATATTGTTTTCGATTTTTTTCAAATCAAATTTGGTGATTTTCTGACATTTCTGAACAATTGAAAAATCCAAGATGGCGGATCCAAGATGGCGGACAGGTTTAAAGTATGACGTTATTTCGGCGTGATATGATATCATAATTGATTCGTAATTGCCACTAAAATAAACATGTTTGAATGCTTTATTCACCCACATAAAGTTTTCAGTTTTTATAGCACAAATACTTTTCGAGATACAGATCGTTTTTACCCCAAATTTGTTGATTTTTTAGCTTAATTTTCAGTTTTTCATAAAAGTTTTGCTTTTTACGATGAAATCCTTCTAAAATCTTTGCTGTTCTAGCATCTTTATATTTTTCAGGATTTTTTCCAAAGCATAATTTGGAGATTTTCTGACATTTCTGAACAATTTAGAAATCCAAGCATTTCGGATCCAAGATGGCGGATTTTTTTTAGCGTATGACGTCATTATGGCGTGTATGACGTCATAATTGACACGTGACTACCACTAAATAGAGATCTTCGGATTGCTTTACACAACCATGTAAGTTTCATTTTCATAGCGTGAATACTTTTCGAGATAGTAGGGGGGGCATTATCTGCCCCCCCCCCCCCCCAGGCTCAGGAACGAAAAAAAAGCCCAGGCAGAATAGGGTTAACTCTGGGCCGTTTGGTTGAAATTTCAATAGAAATTTCAATTGAATCGCATCTTTCCTCTTTTCTTTTACTTGGCTGGAAGCCGGGGCGACGGGATTTCTGGGCAAAAATCGCCTCGGCGCTGGAGGTGTTCGAGTTTGGAAGATATTGGAATTTTAATTACTATTCCACCCTTTTCGTATAATTATTAGAGGTACTACAGTAAACAACGAAAACAAAATCCTTCAAATCGCTTAAATTCGCCGTTTTGAGCAACAAAAACGACCGTACACCAGCACTGAAAGGTAAATTTACGTTTATTCAGCAATGTATTTGTCATAGTTTTCGTGACTATATATATTCACAATTCTACGGACCATTCAGTAAATCCCATACATTCATGATAAAAATGCAAAATAGCACACAGTCAAACAGTTTGTCTGGGCTCCCTGTGTGTGAAGTGGTCTTCGATTGTACCATCACCAACGCTTGACGATCGACTGCGATATTTATGCTTTCGATATGCTTCGTTTCCGATATTTATTGTGCTGATTTTAAAAGCTTAGTCCAGCTGGAATTGACAAGCCTCTTCGAAATACAAGGTAACAATACTGTTTTCATTCAGTTTAAATTTATATATTTGTGCAGATTTGTCTGATTTGGTTCTCGGGACTTCCCGTAAATTGTTTCAGGCTTCCTTTAGTGCTCGTTCAGTTGCATTTGTTGTACCATGATTTACAGGCATTTCCAATTAAATATTTCGTTCCGAACTTTGTGTGCATTTCGTCCGCAGTCAATTCTGCCGTGAAACAACTTTCTCCGCTGGCCATGGCCATTGTCCTTGGAGAGAAAAAAAATTCAGCTAATACCCGGGATAAATAACCTCGAGTTTCTACGTTTCGAGTTCCGGCCGCGTTCCTTTCTTCGGTTCGTGTCCATTACGTATTCCGGATTGGAGTGGATAAAGGATTCCAAGTATTTGGCCATTTATTTTACCTTTCGAGAATACCGATTACAGAATAGTGGTTACTATTCAGCAATTTCTATGTTTCACTTACCGTACTGCGTTCACACTAGGCCGAAACATGTTTAGTCTGATCACGAATGAAACATGTTTCGCTATGAAAAGTGTTCACATCAGGCGGTGCATTGCGCGACTGAATTATGATAGAAAATGTTTATTCTAAGCATAAATGAAACAACCTTGCGAGCTAGTTTCGATCAAGCCAGACGAAAGCAGCCGAAAGCAGAGAGTAAGCAAGTGCCTCGTGAAGGGCTTGAAACGGTGAGATTAAACCACAGAATGAATGCCAACAGCAAGTTCGAGCTCCATTTGTCGGTTTAAGTGTAAACAGGGACCGTGAGCAACCACTACGGTGACGCCGAGGTGAACGTCCACAAAAAAGGAATTAATTTATTTGTCTATCGGTGCCAAGAGCTATCCTCGGCTAAATATGTAAAGATCGCGCTCAATTCTAAACAAAAACTTGAAAAATTCGCTTTATGGTTCACGTTCTCCACAAAACGCAAAATTTGGTGATCTCACGTTGTTGTTTTGCAGAGCGACGGTAAAATTATAGCGCACGCGCAGAGCTCATTAAATATTTCGTTGCCGTCGTGGTTTAAGCCTGGTTTTCACTAGCGACGCAAGCACAAGCGCAAGCAACATACGCAGACGCAGTAACGCGTTGTTTTGTCGTAAACAAAAGGCACTGATGATCAACGCGTTACTGCGTCTGCGTATGTTGCTTGCGCTTGTGCTTGCGTCGCTAGTGAAAACTAGGCTTTAGTAAACACGCATAAATTATAGAACCAGGCATGAAACGTGTTTGAAACGGACTAATATGTGAACAATGCAATTACAAAACTTCTTTAGGTCAAACGTGTTTCCTTTAAACATGTTTACTCTAAACATGTTTCGGCCTAGTGTGAACGCAGTATAACACTAACGGACACCATTACGGACAATCACAAACTACAAAACTCCAGAAAGGTAAAATTCCCTCTTTCTCAAATACATCCAAATACACCTTTTAATTTGACAGATACACCTATTTCAACAAGAATTTTCGAAGAAAATATAACCGGGCTTTTTTTTTCAAGCAAGAAAGCAGTTTTACCTGCTTTCTTGCTTGAAATCTATCAGATTAGTCACGCCAAGTCACGCTGAAGTCTGATGTTTGCGTATAGTGCCTACTGTCAATTTTCTTGCCTCTGAGCAGTCTTGAAGATCATTCCTCAATATAAAGCCAGAGTTGAATAAGAGGAAAAAACACGACAACATAGGTACGAATCGTTGTTGAACCATCAATCGCAGACGTTCCATGTTGTACCATCATTCGCAGTCGTTGCGAAACCTATTCTCACTGCTTAGAAAGCCACGAAACTAGCCCGCGGGCAATGCTAACATGCTCCCAACACCCCAGTGAATATAGCCTAACGACCCTCAAGTCCCCAGGGGCCTCGCTTATATATTTAAGGGCATTAATTCAAGTCTTCTGCGTCTTTCGCCAAGTTACGCGGTCTTGAAGTCTTATCCAATTTTTAGTCTTCACGTCGCCGAAGCTGCCTTCCCTTCGTATGGCCGCCTCTTACGCTTCTTATCCTTTGGCCTTGGCTAGCTTCCGAGCTCATGGTTAACTTTCTTTACCGACGGCCGCTTTTGTTAGCTTTCAGGTACTGTTTGCATGCATTTCGGTCGCCCTTCTTTGTAGTTTTTATTTGTATATTTATTAGTTTCAGTTTGGTTCGGGTGTTACCTACAGCAGTCCGTTCGTTTTATTTAGCTCCCTTTGTCATCGGCCTATTTTCATTCTGCCCCGCATTCTGCATCCGTTGTCATTTGGGTACATGTCGGCGTTTGGTTTCTTTAGTTATAGTTCATTCGTATTTGTCATCATGAATATTTATCTTTCCTTCGCGCGTCTTGGCTTTTCACACATTCAGCATTTAGTTTTATCGGTTTGGGTGCTTCAGTGCTCACTTATCTAGCCTTCAGTTTCGCGTTTTGCATCACGTTCCACGGGTTGGGGATTTTATTCTCTTTTGGCTGTCGTTGTACTTTTATAGCTCGCGTGATTTTTGTGCGTTCTATTTGTATCATCTACGATGGATTTGCCGGTTCCCTACCTGTGTATCAGCACGTGTCTTAGTTCTTGTTCACGTTGGTTCGAGGTAAGTTTGTTGTGTTATTCTTATCTCATTTATTTTTCGCGGCTTGTTCGTTGCAATTTATTTTGCTCGTCAGCTTGTAAGACTTTCCCGCGTGTCTAGCGTAGCTATTTACTTTTGGTCCTGTTTCGCGCGTGGAAGTTTACTCGTGTGTCACGCGTGGAGCACGTGTGCGTAGTGTACTCGCGTGTCTTGCGTGGAGGTTTTTTCGTGTGTCGCACGTGGTTTTGCTCTTCTGTCCTCCATTAAAATTACTCGCGTGTCGAATGTACACTACCTACCGTAAGTTCGCTTGTGTGCCGAACGTGGAAGATTTGCTCGTGTGTCGAGCGTAAAAGTTTGCTCGTGTGTCGAGCGTAGAAGTTTGCTCGTGTGTCGAGCGTAGAAGTTTGCTCGTGTGTCGAGCGTAGAAGTTTGCTCGTGTGTCGAGCCCAAAATGTTGCTTGTGTGTCGAGCGTAAAAGTTTGCTCGTGTGTCGAGCCCAAAAGTTTGCTCGTGTGTCGAGCGTAAAAGTTTGCTCGTGTGTCGAGCGTACAAGTTTCCTCGTGTGTCGAGCGTAAAAGTTTGCTCGTGTGTCGAGCGTACAAGTTTGCTCGTGTGTCGAGCGTACAAGTTTGCTCGTGTGTCGAGCGTAAAAGTTTGCTCGTGTGTCTAGCCCAAAAAGTTTGCTCGTGTGTCGAGCCCAAAAGTTTGCTCGTGTGTCGAGCGTAAAAGTTTGCTCGTGTGTCGAGCCAAAAAGTTTGCTCGTGTGTCGAGCGTACAAGTTTGCTCGCGTGTCGAGCGTACAAGTTTGCTCGTGTGTCGAGCTGTAAGGTTTTGCTTGTGTGTCGAGAAAAAGTCTTGCTCGTGTGTCGAGCGTAAAAGTTTGCTCGTGTGTCGAGCGTACAAGTTTTGCTCGTGTGTCGAGCGTAAAAGTTTGCTCGTGTGTCGAGCGTACAAGTTTGCTCGTGTGTCGAGCGTACAAGTTTGCTCGTGTGTCGAGCGTAAAAGTTTGCTCGTGTGTCTAGCCCAAAAGTTTGCTCGTGTGTCGAGCCCAAAAGTTTGCTCGTGTGTCGAGCGTAAAAGTTTGCTCGTGTGTCGAGCCAAAAAGTTTGCTCGTGTGTCGAGCGTACAAGTTTGCTCGCGTGTCGAGCGTACAAGTTTGCTCGTGTGTCGAGCTGTAAGGTTTTGCTTGTGTGTCGAGAAAAAAGTTTGCTCGTGTGTCGAGCGTACAAGTTTGCTCGTGTGTCGAGCGTAAAAGTTTGCTCGTGTGTCGAGCGTACAAGTTTGCTCGTGTGTCGAGCGTACAAGTTTGCTCGTGTTGTCGAGCGTAAAAGTTTGCTCGTGTGTCTAGCCCAAAAGTTTGCTCGTGTGTCGAGCCCAAAAGTTTGCTCGTGTGTCGAGCGTAAAAGTTTGCTCGTGTGTCGAGCCAAAAAGTTTGCTCGTGTGTCGAGCGTACAAGTTTTGCTCGCGTGTCGAGCGTACAAGTTTGCTCGTGTGTCGAGCTGTAAGGTTTTGCTTGTGTGTCGAGAAAAAAGTTTGCTTGTGTGTCGAGCGTAAAAGTTTGCTTTTGTGTCGAGCGTAAAAGTTTGCTCGTGTGTCGAGCGTACAAGTTTGCTCGCGTGTCGAGCGTACAAGTTTGCTCGTGTGTCGAGCTGTAAGGTTTTGCTTGTGTGTCGAGAAAAAAAAGTTTGCTCGTGTGTCGAGCGTAAAAGTTTGCTTTTGTGTCGAGCGTAAAAGTTTGCTGTGTGTCGAGCGTAAAAGTTTGCTTTTGTGTCGAGCGTAAAAGTTTGCTCGTGTGTCGGGCGTACAAGTTTGCTCGCGTGTCGAGCGTACAAGTTTGCTCGTGTGTCGAGCTGTATGGTTTTGCTTGTGTGTCGAGAAAAAAAGTTTGCTCGTGTGTCGAGCGTAAAAGTTTGCTTTTGTGTCGAGCGTAAAAGTTTGCTCGTGTGTCGAGCGTAAAAAGTTTGCTCGTGTGTCGAGCGTACCAGTTTGCTCGTGTGTCGAGCGTACAAGTTTGCTCGCGTGTCGAGCGTACAAGTTTGCTCGTGTGTCGAGCTGTAAGGTTTTGCTTGTGTGTCGAGAGTAAACGTCAGTTGTGTGTCGTACTGGAAAAGAGTTTGGTCTTTGTCAACCTGAGGCAGTTAGGTCCTGTGTCGGTATAAATATAGAACACCTTCAAACGATTGTAAAGGGGTCTTTAACCTTTTTTCGTAGAACACATTGGCCCTTTGTTTATAAAGTTATAAAGCGATTGTTTATATGTCGACCTTTAGTTTGTGGTTGGGCGTCGCTTCCCGCACCTGTATAGCTTCCTGTTTTTCGTTACTACCTTTGGGTTTCATTTGTCTTTTCCTCCCATCCCATTGGCTCTGCCGTGACCAGAAGGGCAATCTTAGTAAAAACCCTATAACCTGTCTTAGGACGGGTTCCTGGTCCGGCTCAGCTGGTGGGTTCGGGCTCCCTCCCTTCCCCATACTAGCCACTTGGGTTTTCCATTTACCTCCATTTTTATTTCATACCCGGTGTTAGCTATTTTAGGGTTTTCCTTCCACTTATTTCATCCTACCACGTCACGATTTATATATAACTCTATCTTTATAGGGGAGGGGAATCCTGCCGGCTGGGCCGGACCTTGTCCTCACTCGTTTACATAGTTTGTGTTGGAGGTCTTGTGTCGCGTATATGTCAAGACTATCGCTTATATTTCGTTGCTAAGTAGCAATCCATTATATCCTGTAAGGGTTTGGGTTTTTTCTGAGTTGAGAGAAGAGTTTGTTTGGTATGCTACTTTAGCCTTTAAGCTGGTTAACGGAGAGCCTTTTAACTTCGTTTTTGGGAGATTGTATCGAGAGTAGAAGAACTTAGGTCGGTGGCTAAATCTTCCCTCCCGTATCTTAGCCTTGCCTGGGCAGTGAGTGGCTTTGTAGCAGTGAGAATGGTTTACTATTCGAGTCACAGTTCGACAAATTGCGTGAGTCAAAATGTGATATTGTGACGTAATGGTTGTTATTTAAAAATCTTCTGCGAAAAAGGAAGTGAAATGCTGCACCAACACGAAAAAGTAATGTATTTCACACTAAATAAACAGCACAGTGTTAAACGTATTTCAAATAGGCCAATGATTATCTCCTGTTCAAATCAAAAGTAATAGCTTGGTATGAAATTTGACCTAATGGCGCCCCTGGTTTATCACAGGACGTTGCGAAATCTCTTCAAGTCACGGTTAGACGTGACCTATGTGGCCCATTACGTAATCGTCCTTATTTATAAATCTGGCAGGTATCAGCAAGTTTCTTTTTTTTTTCTGCGAGTCTCAGCAAGTTTCTGTTTTTCTCAGAAAGTAGACGGAAAAGAAATGTATTTCACACAAAATGACAAACAGGACAATATTCATAAAATATCATTCAGGCAAAGGATGACCCTAGTGAAATGTAACGTAGCTTGATTAAAAAAATTTGATCTAATGGCGCATCTAGTGTATGAGATGTACGTACGCAACTCACACACGATCTCTTCAAGTCACGATTCCGACGTGAACCTATGATGTAATAGTCCAAATATAAATCTGCGCGTCTCAGTAAGTTTCTGTTTTTTTATAAATCTGCGAGTCTCAGCAAGTTAATTTTTTTCTCAGAAAGTACACGGAAAAGAAATGTATTTCACACAAAATGACAAACAGGACAATATTCATAAAATATCATTCAGGCAAAGGATGACCCTGGTGAAATGTGACGTAGCTTGATAAAAAAAATTGATATAATGGCGCATCTAGTGTATGAGATGTACGTACGCAACTCACAGACGATCTCTTCAATCACGATTCGACGTGACCCTATGGCGTAATAGTCCAAATATAAATCTGCACGTCTCAACAAGTTTCTGTTTTTATAAATCTGCGAGTCTCAGCAAGTTTCTGTTTTCTTTTACGGAAAAGAAATGTATGTCACACAAAACAAACAGCAGCGCATTCATAAAAAAGTCATTTAGGCAGACGATGACCATTGCCAAAATATAACGTAAGCTTGATCTAAAATTTGATCTAATGGCACTCCTAGTGTGTCCACCCAGTAGTGAGTACAATTATTTAATATTTTAACGTGTCAAACTCGCCGACGTTGCAAAATATGTATGGTCCTGGCGAGTTATTATTTATTGGGACCAGTCCAACTTTCACATAGGCTCGATTTCAGCCGCTCTCTCGAGTCCGGTCTTCGATCCTCCCGAGAACATCTTTCACAAGGCGAATATATATTTATACTCTCCCCTAGCTCTCCTCCTAGCGCTTTGGCGGAGTAGAGGTTATAAGGTGAATCACGACAAAAAAACTGGAGTTATTTTACTAACCGGGTCGGCGCTAGGCCGCCCGGTTAATTAACGTTGTCGGATAGAAGCGTAAAGCCTGCAAGACAATACCGAATGGTAGTCTTAGGTATTCATTTGAATTTGCATATCGGTTGGAAAAGAAAGTTACAAGTTTTTATTTTGCACGTGATGTATTTGGTTTTACCCAGAATTAGATAATTAGTTTTCCATGTTTTTTCATTAGGTGATTCTGCTAAAATTTAATTTGGCTAAAATTAGCTTACTTCTACAGGTTTAAAACAAAAAGGAAATGTTAGAAATGATGTTTTTCATGTTACTTCTCATTAGTATTCTGTGCGTGCAGCAATTTTCTACTTTACCCGTGATACCTTTCGGTCTTTTCTAGCGAGCTTTTAAAAAAATTCTATCCGACAACGTTAATTGAAATAGATGTATTTAGTTTTAAGATCCATACGTCATACAGTGTCCATAAGTCATACAGTGTACTGTCTTTTTAATTGTTGTTCAAGATCCATACGATGTATTCGTAGTGTGTTGTATTGCTGTACAGTCGGTACAGTCGGTACAATCGGTACAGTCGGTACAGTCGGTACAGTCGGTACAGTCGGTACAGTCGGTACAGTCGGTACAGTCGGTACAGTCGGTACAGTCGGTACGTTTGGTACAGTCGGTACAGTCGGTACGCTACGGTACAGTCCTGAACGGTACGGTACAGTTCGGTACAGTTCGGTACAGTTCGGTATAAGGTAAGGTACGGTCGGTGAGGGCTGCAACTTCGCTTTCGTGGTGTACGTAATCCAATCAAGTAACCAACGATCCAGACGCGTGCTCCCACTGGCCGTATCGCTGAGGCGTTGCTAAAAAGGTCTCACTAGAATATTGGAAACATAAAGGAAAATTTACGACGCAACTATGACATAACCGTATTAACGTCCTTCTAGAGAGTAGACAATTTATAACAAAATGATATCTTATTGTCACTTATTTTCGCGAGTATTAAGTTTCGCGGGTTTCGTGATGGCCGAGCAAAAACGCGAAAATAAACACGATATTTGAGCCCTTTTTTTCTCTGAAAATCGCGAAATTAAAGTCTCGCGAAATACGGATCTGTGGATTTCGCGAAATTAAGTACGCGAGAAAATCAGTAAGAATAAGGTATAATAAATACAAATACAACACACGACTACTCTTGAATTTGCCTACGTCATCTCTATTGTTTCTGCGATACGGCCAATGAGAGCACGCGTCTATCCTGCAGTTGCGCAGCCCGTGTCTGCAGGTCATGCGCCAATATAAAGGGCTGGGGTGGGTGGAGACTTGAAGCGGTTGGAGAGCATTTTAGTTCCTTTAAGTGCAGCCACGTTCTTTCAACACCGGTAAGATATGCTTCAATGTTTGTCTACTAGGTGTGTACTTGACAAAAGGCAAGCAACTTCTTCACATTAATTGCATCTATTAAAATGATAAAAAGAACGATAGAGAAACTACAAGCAAGATCTTCGTATTGCCAAAGAACATGGGGAAAGGGCTGCAGAAGGACGTGCCTATGGAATCTTGGCAATGCTTATCACAGCCTGGGTGATTTTAAACAAGCCACAGAGTACCACAAGGAAGATCTTAGCATTGCTATTGAACTGGGGGACAGGGCTGGAGAAGGAACTGCCTATGGCAATCTTGGCAATGCTTATCAGAGCCTGGGTGATTTTAAACAAGCCAGATAGAGTAACCACAACAAATATCTTAGCATTGCTAATGAACTGGGGGACAGGGCTGGAGAGGGAGCTGCCTATGGCACTCTTGGCAATGCTTATCACAGCCTGGGTGATTTTAAACAAGCCACAGAGTACCACAATAAAGATCGTAGCATTGCTATTGAACTGGGAGACAGGGCTGGAGAGGGAGCTGCCTATGGCAATCTTGGCATGCTTATCACAGCCTGGGTGATTTTAAACAAGCCACAAGAGTACCACAAGCAACATCTTAGCATTGCTAACGAACTGAGGCAGAGAGATCGGAGAAGGATGTGCTATGGCAATCTTGGCAACGCCTATCAGAGCCTGTGTAATTTAAACAAGCCATAGAGTACCACAAGAAAGACCTTAGCATTTCCAAAGAAACTAGGCGCAAGAGAGATGGAGAAGGATGTGCCTACGGTTCATATGTGCCTGATGGCCAAATCTTGGCAACGCCTATCAGAGCCTGGGTAATTTTAAACAAGACCATTTAGATTACCACACAAGAAAGTCTTAGCATTGCCAAAGAAACTGGGGCACTGGCGAGTATAGAGAAGGACATTGCCTATCGCCAATCTTGGTTGTGCTTAATCAGAGCCTGGGTGATTTGAACAAGCCATAAGAGTACCACAAGAAAGGTCTTAGCATTGCTAATGAACTGGGGGACAGGGCTGCTTGAGAAGCGAGCATGTCCTATGGCAATCTTGGATGTGCTTATCCAGATGCCTGGAGGTTGATTTTTTGTTTTTTAAGCAAGCCATAGCAGTACCACAACAAAATTATCTTAGCATTGCTAATGAACTTGGGGACAGGGGCTGCTGGAGAAGGAGCTGCCTATGGCAAATCTTGGTTGTGCTTATCGGAGGCCATGGGTGATTTTTAAGCAAGCCCATGAGAGTACCACGAGAAACATCTTAGCATTGCTAATGAACTGGGGAACAGGGCTGGAGAAGGAGCTGCCTATGAAATCTTGGCAATGCTTATCAGCGCCAGGGTGTGTTTCGAACAAGCCATAGAGTACCACAAGAAACATCTTAGCATTGCCAAAGAACGGGGGCAGAGAGATGGAGAAGAACGTGCCTATGGCAATCTTGGCAATGCTATCAGAGCCTGGGTGATTATAAACAAGCCATAGAGTACCACAAGAAACATCTTAGCATCGCCAAAGATCTGGGTCAGAGAGATGGAGAAGGACGTGCCTATTGCAATCTTGGCAATGCTTTCATTAGTCTGGGTGATTTTAGACAAGCCATAGAGTACCACAAGAAAGATCGTGGCATTGCTAATGAACTGGGGCAGAAAGATGGGGAAGGACGTGCCTATGGCAATCTTGGCAGTGCTTATTGGCGCTGGGTGATTTTTTAAACAAGCCATAGAGTACCACAAGAAACGTCTTGGCATTGCCAAAGAACTGGGGCAGAGAGATGGAGAAGGAGCTGCCTATCGGCAACCTGGCAATGCTTATCAGAGCCTGGGTGATTTTAAACAAGCCATTGAGTACCACAAGAACCATCTTAGCATTACCAAAGAACTGGGGGCAGAGAGATGGAGAAGGAAGTGCCTATAGCAGTCTTGGCAATGCTTATAGAGCCTGGGTGATTTTAAACAAGCCATAGAGTACCACAAGAAACATCTTAGCATTGCTAATGAACTGGGGGACAGGGCTGGAGAAGAGAACTGCCTGTTATGCTCTAGGTTGTGATTTTGAATTCTCGGGTGATTTGCATGAGGCTCTGATATTATCGATCCAGTGTTAAAACTGTGCAATGACATGAGAGCTCTTCTTCAATCGGAAGATGAGTGGAAAATATCATTTCGTAATTATTGTCAACAAACTACACCTCTCTTTGGGAACACGAGTGAAAGCTTCAAAAGACTGACGAAGCCTGTGTGTTGCTGAGCAAGGACGAGCACAGGCCTTGATGGATCTCATAAAATTACAATATGACTCTGATTGCTAGCGTTTGGATCTAAAAGTGCGATCTCTGACATAGTAACTAATATATCTACACAAACAGTTTTTGTAGCACTGGAGAGTGACCACGATTAATTTATGGGTACTCAAGGGTACAGATGTCCATTTTGCAAAGAAGAGGCATCGAAAGATGCCACCTTACTGGTGGAAAAGGCTTTCAATGAAATTGGAGTTGGTGTTCGTGTTGTAAGTGTGAGAATCGTTCATTGGATGCAGAGCGAAAAGGTTACGTACCGATCCAATAAAGAATCTTGTCAGGAAATAGCGGATTGCAAAAGCACAAATCTCTGCGCCTCTTGTTTGATTCTATAATCAGCCCTATGTAAACATACTCGAAGGCGATGAGTTAATCATTGTCCCAGATGGTCCGCTATGCTTGGCCCCTTATGCTGCGTTTGTGGATGAGGCTTCCCGATACCTCAGTGAATCTATCAGGATCGGATTCCTACCCTCGCTTACAAGTTTACAACTGATCACACATTGTCCTGAGGACTACCACAATAAGATTGGGGCGCTGCTGGTGGGAGATCCATGTGTGGAGGAAATTTAAAACAATACGAGGAAAAGTGTGTCGAAATTGACGAGTTTGCCAGGGGCCAGGAAGAAGTAAAGATGATAGGTGAGATCCTTAACACCAAACCACTCACAGGAAGAGATGCAACTAAAGTTGAGGTGCTAAAGCGAATCGGTTCCGTTGCTTTGGTACACATTGCAGCACACGGTGATATGGAAGCTGGTGAAATTGCTTTGACTCCAAATCCCACACGGTCATCCGAGATCTACTCAAGAGAAAGACTTCCTGTTAACAATGTCAGATGTACAGCTGTTAAGCTACGAGCGAGGCTTGTTGTGCTCAGTTGCTGTCATAGTGCTCAAGGGAAGGTTAACGCCTGAGGGTGTGGTTGGTATTGGACGGGCTTTCCTGGGTGCTGGTGCTCGTTCTGTTTGGTGTCACTCTGGGCAATTGATGACGAGGCCACTATGGAGTTTATGAAAAGTTTCTACGAACATCTGGGTCGTGGATGTAGCGCCAGTGTGGCTCTTAACCGGGCTATGAAATGTCTCAGAGAGTCAGAGAAGTTCTATGCCACAGAAATACTGGGCTCCGTTTGTTCTCATTGGCGATGACGTCACGATAGAGTTGGGAGAGAGTCAATCAGAACATTGTGAGTAGCATTTTGTTCTACATTTCATTTTTAAAGCATATGGTTATCGATCTACACAAAGATTCTTACTTGAAAAACGTAACGTTTTGACTGAATTTTTCGAGGCTTTTTTGTTTTAAATTATTAGGTTCAAGTACGGCATGTCAAAAAATAAATATGATAAATAATATGTTGAAAATGAACAACATCAGTCAGTTAAAAATGAAACTATTGTATATCTTCTGTACGGTATGCTTTGTTTCGTTCGTTTTTGTATTTTGAATACCTCGTCAAAGAACAAGTCTATAAGTGACTCAAATTTAATATGCCATAGGGTCGTCTAGACAGCAAAACTGCTTCAAAAGTAGAAGTTTTCAAGTTTTGCTGCATCTATAGGTCAGCGGTCTACAAATTTCAGTAGAGGTGTCAAGAACAGGGGAAAATTACCTTTACCTTTCCGTATAATTCAGATTCTAAGGTTACGTTTGAAAATACAAAGTAGAAACCCCCGCTAACCGAACTTAACTCGAACTCGGTGTTGTTAAGTTACTCTGAAATCGCCGCATCTCGGAACTCAAACCCATTCCCATTGCCCTTGTTTTTCAGTCATTTACTATGAGCTGTTAGCGGAGTTTTAATTTTTTTTTTATACGTACCAAAAATATTCCAAAGTTTTTTTTGTCCCATATCCACATTGTTTTTCTCGTTCTTTCATCTTGTAATCATCAAACCACAAGCATTGTGATACGGCTGTTAATTCCATTTGCATCACCAAAATTTTCAACATCACTCTTCGAAGCAAAACGAGTCGTACCAAAGTGAGAAGACAGATGTGAAGAAGGTTAATTTAACGAGCATTAATTTTTAACATGAAAATTTCTTGGCACAGTACAAGTTTATTGACCTCTCATACGATGATTCGTTTATTGTTACAGAAGCTGGAATCAATCAAAGTACAAAGAAACATAATCGGCGAGAGAGTTAAACAGAAGTTTTATAATCCTTTATTCAGTTACGTGTATTTCCCCCCGTAGTTTGGTTTCTGCTATGGTTGCGACAAAACCTGCTCAGCCCCTATATTCGTCAGCGGACGGTATTTTAGAAGGAAGGAACAGTTATCATAAGGGAAGCTCGAGGAACGAAGCTCGATGAAAAGTAAACTGAGAGTTTTGAGACAAGTTTCATAGCTGGAAAAAACATTAAGATGGAAAAGTGAACTCATTATATGTCGACCAATTGTCATACAATTTAACAGCTATATATCTGTCTGGAAATAGAAAAGAGGTGTCGGATGGAGTTATAGGTAGGACTGCGAGCAGTCTGCTCTTTTCCTAAACTTTCTTGTGAGCGCGAGATGCGACGATTCGAGCGGGTTTGGTTAGCAGCGAAGCCGTCGAGATTGCAGGGCGCGGTCATTTGCATAATTATTTTATTTCGATCCCCGTCAAAGATCTGAGGAAAATAGACCGACTAGCTAGCAGTAGTTAGCTTTGCACTACGTACCTCAATGTGTTATCAGGTCATTACTGTAAAATATTCCGTGAATACGCCCTGGGCTTGTCCAAAAGGTGTTTTTTTGGTGAGCGTATATTTTTGGGCGTTATTTATTTTTGGGTGGGGACTTTATGTATCGGGGAGGGAGGGGTGGGGGATTGGCTTATTATCGGAAGGAATTATAGGCGTTTTAAAAAAATGTTTGGGCTAATAATTGGCAGGGGTTTTTGCATCTGATAACAAAGTTTAGGTTGCACACCGTGGGAATACCGATTTAGAAAACGCCTTTTAAACTTACAACATATAGGACTACGAGCAGGTCCCGCGCGTCCCTCCGTCGTGTAGTCCTCGAGGTGATATTCTCGCGCGCTCGCGTGCGTGCATTTCCCACTCGGACTATCCCAGAGAAAACTGAGGAAACTGCTCGTACTCTACTAAACATAACGATGTCAAGACCACAAAAACCTAATTAATACAGTGGTGAATAATGAACATTCAGGGGGCGGGGGGGGGGGTTGCGTTTGTGGGTTGCGTTTGGGTGTGGGTCTTATTCATTAGGAAATTTTACTGTATTTAACCCAAATGAAAGCTTAATGAATGTTACCTTAACTAGTTCATCACAAGGAACTTGCCTCCCTTATGAAATCAGACGGATGTATAAGGCTTTTGAAATCTACATAAAAGCAGCAGAAAGACATACATGATCAACACATGCACTAATAGTACAATGATCGTGAGACTACATCGAACCTCATGAACAGCTTATTGCCACTCAATTTTCTTTTACTATTTTTTACTTTAATTCAACGTTTTCAATCTTACTTTTCTACTTTTTTCATAACTAGCCAAATCATCACCCGTGATTGAAATTCGGAAGCACACGGCCAGAGACCTATGTTCTAGACGATATTATCACTACCTTTTTCCCGCATAATCTTTATTCAAAGTTAGACCACTCGTAGCTCGATAACTTATGATTAAAAAAACGCGGGGGAAAAAGTTAATAGCAAAAACATGCTCTCGACCGTTGCGTCTTCGATTTCACCGGCTGTGATTGGCTAGAGTTCTGGAAAAAGATAGAAAGAAATTAAATAAGTTGTTTTAAATATAAGTAAAAATAAAGCCATAGCGTTCATGGGTTAAAGTGTCCGCTCTGTAAGCGGACACCTTATTAAGCGTACACCCTTTATTAAGCGGACAGTATCAATAGTCCCAAAATTTATCAGTTCCCTTATTTACTGTAAATAATACCTCTATTAAGCGGACAGAGCATTCACCATTTGTGTCCACTCTATAATAATTTGTCATGTAGATAAAGCATGATGAGATAAACTTCATCATTTGCATAGTAACAAAATAATTAGGAGAGTTCATTAACTCTTTGGTAGTTTCTATAGAAGATAATTGTTTGATATCGGGAAGTGATACTGTACTTTGCTACAAAACCGCCACAAAACCCGGCCCTAAGAGTCAGTGGAAAAGAAAGTAAATATCGTCTTCGATTTGATTGGATCCACATGTAGGGCAGACTCCATTATCTCTAGAGTTTGATCATATTGTCACGATAATAATTCGCCCTATAGACCCTATTCCAAAATGGCCGCCATTTAAATTATTTTGTATGCATTTAAATTTGCCTCACTAACCTCGTTCTAGAGTAAAATTATTTTGATTATCAACTCAAAAACGTGGTTAGTGAGGCAAATTATTTAAATGCATACAAAATAATTTTAAATTGACAGCCATTTTGGAATAGGGTGTATATGATTCTTCAAATTCAGTATGCTTGAAATATAATCGAAGAATTAGGAAAGTGATGTTTTTGTAAATATACATCCTCTTTTGCGATGTTTGTTTATTTAGCTTAGACCTTTCGCAGTTTTCAATATATTTTCTACGTTGAATCATGTAATATTTCTTATTACACATATAAGAGTCCGCTCGTAATCAACAAATGTAAACTTAGAACATCTGCCTCAGGAAATGCAGATTCCAATTATTGCTGAGCTTTGCTGTTTGTACTGCAGGTTCCTTTAATGATGATAGTAAGCAACTCGGATCATGTTAAATTTAGAATTATCATAAAGGAATATTGCAAAGGCTATAACGCAGTATAATCGAAATAATTAACGTAAAAGGAATTTCTCTTTAAAAGTCTTATGAACAGTTTTTAGTTGTATTTTGATCTATGACGTAAATTGCTTGTTGTAAGTGAGCTTAAACACATTCGCAAGTAACACCATTATTTACCTACGTCTTGAGCAAAATATCCTGGAACTTATCTTGAACGGAAGATTTAAGAACGAATGTTGCTAAGGATGGAGCCAAATTGGAAATGGTCAAAATAAACTTTCCTTCATACTTTGTGTGTAGTTAGTCCTTGGGGTGGAAACATTCATGATGATATTTGTTTCACTTCCTGCACTAACCTAGACTTGGGATCAGGGGGGAAGTTTCATGCCAAAATGTATTTTTTGAGGTATTTTTAACCCTGAAAACTGAAATTTTGTGAACTAATTCTCTCAAAATGCAAAAGACTGGTTAAAATTCTGCTGACATCCTGGTATAATATAATCCTTCCACTCCACAAAACTGGCGCCGGATTTTTAGTTTGCCCCCTGGCCCCCTGTCCTTTGTAAGGTGGGGAACCGCCTTTTTAAAAAACTGAAAATGAGACATCTTTGGCTAAAATAAAATCAAACTGGTATTCATATTTTGATCAAATTTGAAGTTACAAATGAATATTTCGTCCTTTGCGAATCGTTTGGTACTAAAAAGTCCGCGGGCACTCAACTATTTTTTGCAGAACAAATAATTTACAATTACATACCCACGGCAAA
>MU825917.1:329847-340566 GCA_029204205.1 Desmophyllum pertusum
GCGCGAAGCGCGTCAATTTGGCGGACTCCTAGAACAGTCTAGCTACGGCTGGGACGATAGCTTTTGGAGTACTCGTGGGTGTTCGCGCTAGTTTTTGATTGGGTAATATGAATCGGAAACCGTCGGCTCTTCGATTGTTTCAACGAAGATTTGTTCTTGAACCCCCGACTACACTATGAAGCAAGGAAAGCCCAAGTTCTAATAAAGTGATTAACGAGGAACAGCTTTCACTGAAAGGAACTGTTATTTTACCTTTGCTTGTCTCTTCTCATCATTAAGGTCTTGTTTATTGTCTCCGCTGTAAAAGGCAAAGGAATTTCCGATATTGTTCTAGTGATCACTGATGATACTAAGTTAGTTTAATTTCTTAAGAGTAAATAGTTGTCAATTTCATTTTTGCGGCGTTGTAACGTGTACCTCACCGATTTATTTGTGTGTTTAGCGATAAGCTTGTCACCAAAGCACTTTCAGTTGTACTCGGAAAATTTATTTTGAGCGGTTTTCGATTGAGTGTCCTAAATAATCCAGAACTGCTTTAGTTTTGCTTTCTGCGCTCTGTGACTGGTTTAAAAAAATTCGCGCTTCCTTTTTAATCTATCAGATGCCAAAAACAAAACCAATCGCGTCTTCATTGGTTGCCCGCGTTTTCCCGCGCTTGTTCGCGTGTATTTGCTTGGAGTTCTCATTGGTTGGCTGTGTTGTTTACGTTTGTTGTGATTGGCCAATGTGATTCCTTTGGTTTTGGTTTTACGACACTCGATTCAAAACTGCTCCGTAGTCTAGATTTTCCTTTCAAGTGCGCGCTGAGTTTGGCTTGTAAATATTTTCGTTTGCTAATCAACATCAAAAGACATCAAGGTCACTGCAACTGATTCCTTGACACTTACCTTGGTTTGCGGTTATTTCCGTAATATTTGAACGCATAACTTGCTAAACTTTTTATGGCAATAACAGTTAGCCAAAAATGAACCAAAGCCATGTTGATTTTGGAACTAACCTGAACTTTGAGTCAAATTAAATTGCGTCATAATAGCTGTGTATAGTCTCGCGCGCGAGCGAAAGAATACCGCGCCTAAGCGAGAAGATCTGGGTACTAGAATATACTTCGCCCGCAATTTTACGAGCTAATCGTTACTGCCAACTCTCGCCTTTTGAACACTCCTTTATTACGGACATCCGCTACATGTATTACGGAATTAATCCAGCCTCCCGGCGAAAGCTATAGAAGTTTGACTGAAAATAACTCCCACTATTACGGAATCTCGGAATTACGGACAATTTCGTGGCACTGAACATATCAATTTTTATTGTTTTGACTTTCGATAAAGTGGACACCTTGAACTTCTCATACGTATATGTTATTCGCCGGCCGAGGTCTCGAGTGCATGTTTGTACCATATGACAGTATGCTCAATAGCTTTCTTTTCTCGAGTTTGTACTCGAGACCGAGGGCACAGTTTTTCCCTATACGGACCGACCAAGGCCGGCGAATAACGTGTTTATTTTTTTCCTACTTGGTTCTGTATATAAATGCTAGAAATCTTGAAATCTTGTTTTGCAAAATCTGTTCTTCACGCGCGCACGTATTCCTTTAACTTATCGCAAGGTCGCTATATTAAAAACTACCGAAGAAAATAAAACTTAATCCAAATAACAAGAAACTCAGATGATTAATTTTTAGACCAAAATATGTAATTACAGAAAGCTACGTAGCTGTGAAGAACAGACGATGGAGACTCAACGGAAATTTCACCACTAAAAGCAGCTGAAATGAGAAGCTATTTCAAATTTAACACAAAAAACCATTCAAAGTCGCAGCCGGCGGCAAATTTTAGGACAATCTTCAAATACTCTTGAAAGCATTTTTCGAGCAAAGCTGTTTCCTCAGTTTTCACCAATTTCATTTCTCATGTTAATATAATTTTTACCATTCGATGGCAATTTATAATTTTCATTTTATGCGAAACCTTGACAAACTGTAAGCTTGAGAATCAGGCTAAAATAAGCTTGCATTCAGTTTCAACGTACGGCACAACGTACTGATTTATAAGCTTACGTGCCGAGGATTATTTTGTGGACTACCGGTAATCACTAAGTTCATTCTTGAATGAAACTTAACGGAAGGTATGTTTAGGAAAAAAGAGAAACGAAAAGCAAATGATTAAAACTAAGGAAATGAGTCTAAACACGGAGATTTGTAATTCAAAAAATACAGAGCGCGACTCAGCGGTTGAAACTGATTTCCAAAAACAACAACAAACACAAATTCTGTTAGTTAAAATCAAATGAAAACTCGCCTTTTTGAAGAAATGCAAGCTCTTTAATTCCACTGCGTTGTTCTCCATTCACTTGACAACGGTAAGAGAGCAATATAATGTGAGAAATGGCAGTATAAAAAGCTTCTTCGCATCGACCTTCGTCCTTCGCACGTTGCTGAAATTAAAATGTTAGCGCATGCCTACGCTACGATTCCGCCGGTCTCCGACGGGTTCACTGGCAATTTTTCCCGCTTCCGGGACACATTTTGGCTTGATTAATATGTTTTTGTGGGTCTTACAGCATTAAACGCATTCTGGCAGTTTTACAAAGCTAAGCAAAATTTTCTACCCGAGTAAATTGCGCAGTGGTCGGAGCGGTCCGTAACTCGGGGTCCGTACTGCAGGATACGGACCGCTGAATCGCGCGCTCTTGGCCAATCAAATTCAAGGATTTAGATACGGACCGCTAAAAAAAAAAAAAAAATAGATGTTATTGAACTAGCGTGAGGTCCGTATTGGGAAAATATTGGTCGAGTTCTTTTTTTGCAAGTTTATGGACCGAGCCAAAGGCGAGGTCCATAAACTTGCAAAAAAGAACTCGACCAATATTTCCCAATACGGACTGAGCAAGCTAGTTCAATAAAGTTTTTATTATAATGGCTTTTTTAAAAACTTGCTGATAAATTAATGCAACCATTCTCGGCTAACGCGCGCGCGCCAAAGCCACTTTGCGAAAAGTTTAACCGAAATTGTCCGCCAGACACGAGGAAACATGTTTCTACTTAATAGAAAACAATTTTGCAAAATACGGTCCGTATGACCAAAATATCGGTCCGTATTGCAAAATACGGACCGCTCAGGGAACCAATCAGAATGTTCCTTTTCGTCGTGGACCAGTTTGCCATATAATAAAACATGATATTAATGTATTAACTGCAGTCTGTTGCTCGTCATGTCTCAACTTGTATAAACACAGTTCCAAAGACTTCGGATTGTGTATTTTCGCATCCCATTCGATTCTTGGAATAGGATAGTCTGAAGTGTCAGCCGTCTCCTCGCTCTAACCCCCCCGTGGGCAGGCGAGAAGAACGTCTGAAGGCCGAGCGTTATAATGTCGTCCGGTGACGTCACGTACTCTTGCGGAAATGGTAGGTAAATTTTGATTGGTTTCCTATCTAATTGGTTCCCGATAATATAGATGACCATTTCTTATTGGTCACAAAAGGCAAAAGCTGTCAAAGTATGCCGGCGGGAGGTGTGAACGTGGTGCGAGGAAAAATTGTAATAAGCACGTACGCCGAACTCAGAAGTGATGTATCCGGTTTCCCGGTGTGTTAAAAATATTTTTTCTTCGGTTTTCTCAAGCTTGATGTATATCACTAAAGGAATGACATGTACATTTTCTCAAAGTCGAACTGTTTCAAGGTCAAGGCAAGCCAAATAACTCAGTTAAGTCTTACCGCGGCCGTCCACTGTGTTTATCTGCAAGAGCATCTGATCTAGCGTTTGTCCGTCATCATGTGTAAGTCGTGTAATGTCTTCATAATTTCCCCTTCTTATTTCACTCCGCGTTCCATGGACCGATTCCTAAGCTTTATATCTCATCGATTGCGGGTGAAAGAACGAGAATAAAACCATATCCAGGCATATCGCGTATGGGAATTTGTAACTCGCAAGCCGCGATGTATGTATAATATACAAACGTGTTTCAATGAAATTTTAAAATGCAACATTGTCATAAATTAGAGCGTGACGTCACCGGACGACATTATAACGCTCGGCCTTCAGACGTTCTTCTCGCCAGCCCACGGGGGGGTTAGAGCGAGGAGACGGCTGACACTTCAGACTAGGAATAGGACTTTGCCTTTTCACTTTGCTTGCGCCTTTTCATTCCAGGCTCTGATTATTTAACGGCACTTTTTTCTCACACCCCGCTATTGCGGACTCTTGCTATTACGGATTCCAAACTATGTCCCGAGGGTGTCCGTTATAATGAGAGTTGAATGCATTTTGCTTCTTGAAAAAAAAGAAGGAGAGCTATGCCAGTTGTGCACGGATTATTTCAAATACGCCAATGAAGGTAAGGCGCTTGCGCAGTCAACCAGATACAAGTAAACTGAGTACAGTCAAAGCTCCCTGAGCGGACACTCTCGTAAGCGGACAGAATTGGTATACTCCCGGACTGCTTATGGCCGCCTTAATAAAACCCCGTTTGAACTCTCATACAAACTTTGTATGTACACATTTCCGTATGCGGTCATTCCTGTAAGCGGCCGCGCACTTTCGAGGGGTACGATCTGGATTTTCTCTTGCATGTTTCTGAGTTCCGTAAGAGGAACATCCCAAAAGTACAACAATCCTATTAGCGGAAGGCTTATACATTTCACAGTTGTTTTTCTGCACTCTGAGAGTCATTAGTTCACCTATATCTTGAGTATCTTAGTAGCATTAAATCTTTAACAAGGTACATGTGTGAAAAATTTACGGCTACCTGATCTGTGCGGTTTCGAAAAACTGAGCGATGATGTTATATACACACGGCTTTTCTCTCATTTCCATAAGCAGTTCAACTATGATCAGTTATTGCAAACCATTGTTAAAGTTAGTGTCTTTCGCTTGCACTGATTTATCACACCTGTTACCTTAATCTCTAATTCACTCAGACAACTTAAATTGTTTGTATACATCTTCACCGCGGGCCAAATGCTCGAGAATGCGCAAAGGCGTAAATTGTGGTCATCCGCGCGCTAATTTCCCGCGCAAAATTTTAAAGAAAACTATTGCAACAATCTGAATCGAAACCTTGATAGTAATTTGCAAAAGGAAACAAAAGTAGGTAAAAGGAGAAGTTTAGACTTTTAAACACAAAGTTCAGTATATTTCCAGCATTAACGGAGTTAGACGTGTTTAAAACACGCGGTGTAATGTTGAGGTTTGTCGGCGTAGTTTAATTTTGTTTGCATGCTCAGACGTTTGACCGCGGTGAAGTATAGATGATTTATATCACCCAAACCTTCAATTACACCAAGAGAAAATAATAAAGGAGGATTGTTTTAACATGGCTTCCTCTAATTGCCATAAACAATACAAATATGACCAGCATTGTTATTTGCTTAAATGCCGATTATCTCACCTATAAAATACCTTTATTTACAACTCAACATACAAACAATAACTGCGGCACAATTTCTGTTATAAAAGCGCCTGTAATTATAGTTACTCGCACAGTTACAACTCGAAAAACGGCTGCGAAAACGATCTTTACCAAGTCTTGCGCTCCACAATGGCTACTCTTCATGGCAATGGTCTTGCAGAGTAGCTCACGAAAATGCTGGGATTGCGAATTTAATTGGGATCTACTACCGGGAAATGTCAAGGACGGTAAGAATCATTTATGACTCAGTTGAGGCTGACTTCCATTATCCTGCGCGCGGGAAAAGTGGTTTTACGCTACAGAGCGCGTAGTCTCCTTCGCTGCCGTTAAGAGCGTTGCGCGGCGAGCCAAATAACGGCTGCGAAGGAGATTACAGAGCGAGAGACATGAACGCGAAGCATGAACGCGAAGCGCGAGACCTTGCGCGAAAAAATGAAAGCATCCCTTCTCCCGTCGCGCGCGTACTTATTTGGTTTTCCTGCCTCTACCGCGAAAAATAATTCACTTTTCCTGTAGGATAGAGGTTTCTACGTGATCGCCGGCGATCATAATGAGTTCATTCATTTTGCAGTTTGTGAACCAAACCTTTCTCAACGTCTTTCTGCTCCGCCGAAGGGCTAACGCTCGAAAACGTCAACTTTCAAAATTCGCTACGGCGGTTAATTTACCTTTATTAATTCCAAAACTGATAATCAAATGAGTGTGTCACTTGCCCGCCGACGCAGCAGAAAAGTTTCTTCAGAAACTAATCACCTTTCTCAAAGTCTCGAAAAGTCAGCTCGTATTTTTAATAACTTACGGCACTGAGCACACTGAACGCGGCCGCCGGGCCTTGATCTTCTAGAACCCGGTTGAGTTCCATTCATCATAATAACACTTGTATCCGGCAAAAACTTTAATCAAAACATTTTATCAATGTAAATTTCTAACCGACACGCTCAACACTTTTTTCAGGGATGTGTTGGTGTTGCCAGTTTACTTAGCGTGCCGCCACTCGCCATTCTGTTGGTGTACAGGGAGTGCTCTCTTTTCGCCATCGCTCACGCAGAAGTGCAGGTCCCTAACACCATGTGGCGAGAACCAGGACTGCTTTGGTTAGCAATCGGAATGCCCACTGGTATGTTATTTAAAGTTGTTGTCTTAGAATTTACAGTGACATCCAGATTTCTCGAACCCTGAATTTCTCAAACATCCCGATAACTAGACTTGCCACATGTCGACTTCTTTGAGCGACGAAGTCCGGAGACCAGCGGCGAACGCCGCGAGACGAAAGACGTTTCCCTTGGATTTGTTTCACTGTAATTTTACCCGCGATATTTTGAACTCCCGATTTCTCGAACCAATTTTTGTTTCCCTTGGAGGCTCGAGAAATCGGCATTCCGCCTGTATAGTCAATATCACTCCGCAGTTTTGTAAAAAAAAATTCCGCCGCAGTTATATAATTTTTCAGGAGCAAGAAGCCCGGTTAGCCGAAACTCCACAAGCCTCCATGGGATTAAACGAAAAATTGGTTAAAGAAATCGGGAGTTCAAAATATCAAGGGTAAAATTACAGGGAAACAAATCCAAGGGAAACGACTTTTGGTTCGAGTTATCTGGATGTTTGAGAAATCGAGGAATTTGACCAAAATGCTAATCTCGTTCCCAGATCTTTTTCTCGACTCGCCAATCTGAGATCTGGGAACGAACTTACGAATGGACGCTTCCCAGAAATCCACGCGCAGTGTTTCACCATAGAATTTGATAAATTCTTGCAGCTGCAGTGGTGAACAGTGAGTGTATAAATATATTGGCACCAGTGAGGAAAGTTTGATTGTGAGCTTCAAGTCAGTGTCGAATGTTTCTTCTTTTCTGCGCAGTTTTTATTCTTTGTTTCTTCTTTGGGGCGTAGCCAGGTTTTGTCAACGTTGTAGGCCCGGCCAAGAACATTTTTTTATTTATAGGGCGGGTTGGGGGGGGGGGGGGGGGGTGTACTCCCTATAATGGACTATACGGGGAGGCTCCGCCCGAAAGGGGTCCTTTTTTAGGCTCGAGGTATATGAAAGGGTAGGGATTTCACGAGTTGAAGTATAGAAAAGGGTAGGGAAAACTGTCATTTAGGTGTTTAAAAGGGCCTTTCAAAATATCTCAAACAGACGCACCTAACGGCTGATTCATCCAATATTTTAAGGGGTTATTCAAGCGAAAAGTTTAGTAAAAGTCGTAAAAGGGATGCAGTGTTTCGTCAGTCAAAAATGGTATATAAAAGGGTCAGGGTTTGGACCTCGGGGCGGTGCCTCCCGTATAAAATATATTTCATGCCACACGGTAGTAATGTATTGTACTACGTATTGTAAGTGAAATGTTGTAAAGAAGCAAATATAAAAAAAATAAATAAAAAATACTGAAATTTCAAACTGTATGAAAGAATTCTCGAGAAAAAAATACTCAACTCGACCGCTGACTGTTTCTAGCACTGCTCACTCGTGATGCATTCCTTAGCAATAAAGCTCAACCGTCGGACTATAATTTTTTTTCCCAGACTTTAATTCAGGTTTGTTTCATAACTATTTTTTCTGTATATACAACTATAGACTGTACTTTCACCGGGAATGATTCCTTCAAAACCTTCACAGCCTTGAGAGATTGGAGAAACCATTCCAGTGCTCAAACCGCACAGAAAAATCTGCAACGGAAAAAATTCTTACTACAAGGCAATGTAATAAAAGATCAATTCAGATCAAAGACCGCTCTTTTTTCAAACGGTTAGAATATAGATATGGATGCGGTGAGGGTAAAAGGCGGAATGAGTTTGCGGAATGGCATGTGGCATGACTTGCGGAATGGCATAATTATGCGGAATATGATATATGCAGAATAACTTAAAGAAATAAATTAACTGCAAACAACCGCTTTACGTAATGCTGCGGGCTCAAAAACATACGATCTTGTCACGTTTTCAATCAAGATGGCGGCTGTTCGGTGACAAGAAGCGTATAAATTAACCCATTTAAACGTCACTTTTGTGTTCGTCGTAGCCATATTTTTCGGTCAACAGAAAGACAAATTATCCTTTTAAGTGATATTCTGTATTCTGGAGGTAAATTATTTTAGTTATCAGGTTGTATTTTTATGAAGAAATCTATCACTTAAGTTTATGTGAGTTTTATTTTTTTTATTGCTGCAAAGTTTACACAGGAAATGGCGTTTGTATATGAAACTGCATGGCGGAATTTGCCGAAAATGTCGGAAAGTTGCTCTTCGAATGTGCATGAATCCACTAGATAGAAGGTGCCTCTAAGCGCGACTTATCTTCTTGGCGAATTTAGTGCTCAAAGTTGGGTTGTTTTTGTGAAGTGTCACATGTGAGCAGAATTGTGTCACGCAGTCTATCATCAAATCCAATTTTATTGATATCTTCTGAGAGCTGCTGTTTTCCAAGAAATCATAGCACCCATATAACTGGCAAAATATAACCATCGATCTGTTCATCTGGACATGTCATGGATTTATGCTTGTCACCCAAATAATTTTATAATTATTCGTGAACTTTCATTTCTTGCACAGAATCGACACAGAACACTTCTTCATGAAAATACAACGTGATAACTAAAATAATTTACCTCCAGAATACCACTTAAAGGATAATTCCTTTGTGTTGACCGAAAAATATGGCTACGACGAACACAAAAGTGGCGTTGTAAATGTCACCAAACAGCCGCCATCTTGATTGGAAAACGTGACAAGATCGTATGTTTGAGCCCGCAGCACTACGTTAAAGCGGTTATTGCAGTTAATTTATTTATTTAAGTTATTCTGCATATATCATATTCCGCCATAATTATTCCATTCCGCAAGTCTTGCCACGTGCCATTCCGCAAACTCATTCCGCCTTTTACCCTCACCGATATGGATGCCGGGTAAAAATGTATTACATGTACGCCGCACACTGTACTGTATCCTTAGCTAAGTGAAACTGCCAAACACTGAAACAGCCGGCGGTTGAGTTTTTATTTTTCCCGAGAATTCAAATCCGCCACGCACTTTGCGCAAACGCGTCGCGTTAACCGGCTTTCATGCAGTTAATAACGTTTGAAATTTCTCGCTCACTTGCATGATGTACATTTAGTGTAGCATGTGAAGCTACGGCCCGGTACTCATTACGCCGTATTCATCATACTTCACGAGTGAACAAGTTGAGATTTCATTGTTCTGTTGGCTCAATTGGTCTGACTGTAAATTTTCTTGAAGCTAATAGGCCATTTTACAGTTGTGTTAACTTAGAATCCAGGCCTTTGAACAGAAGTGAGGCTAGAGGTCAAACCTTGTTGTGATATAAACTTTGTAAGTTATTGTGTTATTATGTAAACTAGTTTCTGATCTCTATCATCTCATGGTCACACCTAACCTCGATTTCATACAGAGGCTTGGTTACATTTCACAGAACTGTAAAATGGTTCTATTTTAAACTGGTGCATTTGCTTTACTTTTTTAGGAACTGGCAAATCTATCATTAAAAAATACTTGATCGATTTGCTCAGAAATGTGCGAGAACGACTGAAAGAAGACAAGATTTCATTCAGCGACCAGACGTTGAGAACTTGGGGAAGTTTTGTTCATGACCCAACCAGCAACAGCCCTGCCCCTCATTGTTGATAACAGCAAGGACGCTAACTGTCCGGCTTCTCATTCCTGTGGGTTTTTCCACGCCCAGTGTTCCTGGATTTTAACTCTCTGGAGACCGATGGACATAAAGAATCCTGGGATGCAGCAAGGGAATTTACAGTTTTACTGGGTAGAGAGAAATTAAATCTCACAGATTTTAAAATGGGTCACACAAAATACTTGTCAACCAATGGGCAGCCTAAGTAAAACATGCAGCCCAGGGGCCGACCCCAGGGGCGACCCCGATAGCCCAGAGGCGGACCCCGATATAAAAAATAAACAGCAAGGATCCGATCTGTCAACTTATAGTATAATTAACCTTTAGTTAGTAATTATACATTATTAATCAATTTAATATTATTATTAAACAGGTACTCGTATATTATTAATAATTTAAATCATTCATTTTATGCACTCAATATATAATAATATTACTGTCAAATTCAAAATTATCGCAATCCCATCCGCTCACACGCAACCTGTTATTTTTTCATTACAGAGTGACATCTTGATCATGATTTTTAAAGCAAAAGCATCCTGCACAAGTAGCCAAGACAGAGGTCAATAACTACTCAATTGAAATCACCAAGAAAGAATCTTCCCAAAGCCTATGACGAGTCGTCAAAGCAATTATTGAAAAACAATTGTCAAACCTTGATCCATT